>JAVKLA010000093.1:16163560-16202268 GCA_034782735.1 Sagittarius serpentarius | reverse complement strand
CTGCACCAGATGGGGGCGGGGGGGGGGGGAAGGACACAATCCATTTGCCAACCTTGTTTTCCAACTGATCCCTTCCCGGTTGTTTCTCAAGTTGAAACAAGGCTCCACATTCCCACCAAAGCGTCATTATAATTATAATTGGCTCCAGGTCTGTTTCTTATGGGAAGGCAAGGTCCCTCTTTGCCATTACTTCTCCTGACTGGTGTTCCTGTTGTCAGCATCCCTAATTCCTTCCTCTCCAGCTGTCTCCCTCCTCCCTCCTTGTACTCCTGAAGCTTTTTCTACCTGAACAAGCTCACTGCTCCCAGGGAAGAAGAGAGTCTCCTCTGCCCTCAAAGGGACTGTTTGAACTGACCCAGTCTACCACAGGCCGGACTGCACAAAATAGCTGTCGCCTTGCCAGCCATACCCTCTCCAACAATTCATAAAATACATGTAGTAAATTGTAAATAGACATAACCAATATTTCTACCATCTATTGCCAAAGGTATTTACATTTCTACAGTCAGCTGTCCTAATTTAACTTAGAATGGACCTGCTTAGCTCCAACTATTTTTAACTCTTCATGTGTTAAGTGATTAGAGAAGCTACTCCCTGTTCCAAATGAGAACATTTTTCTTCCCTTGAATTTTTCACTTTTATAGAAAATATGAAGTTTTCCAGTCAAGAAGGCCAAATATTTTAGTCTGAAAAATAAAATATTCATTTTGAAGGAACTAACTGAGAAAAACATCCGGAAATAACCATTTGCACCGTTTCCCACCACCACCCCTTTTCCCTCCTCCAACCTGGGGAGGGTTTTAATGGCGGTAGAGCCTATGCGTTTTTACCAGCTTTACTAAACACTCCCAACATTTCTTCCCCTCCTCTTATCTCACGCTAAAGCTCTTGACCTTCCTAACTGAATGACGACCCATCACCCTCCTCCTACCACCAGCCAGGGCTCCCATCCCCTGCAGGAACGCCCCCCCCTTGCCCCGAGGCTGTAAGGCTGGTTCCTGCCTCAAGGGCTTGGCTGGAGGCACCAGCATCACACAGATCTCCCTGAGCAAGCCTGACTGCTCCCAAATGGTAGAGAAGACCCGCATCCCCCTCCCGCCGCCCCCCACAGGGTTTTGGCTGCTGCTCCTCGGGTGGATGAGCATCTAGTTAGCTTACCATCACCTCTGCCAAGTACTGATGGGAGCAAAACTATGACAGCCTGGAGTTCAACACAGGCTGCAAAACGCGCCTAGAAGTGGCTAGCCCAAGCAGAGCCGTGTGTTGCCATAGCTACACTGTTGTTATTACTCAAACTATCTGGTTTAAAGTTAGCAACACTGTCCCCACCAGCTCCAGTCCCACCTATGACTGCTGTGGAGACAGTCTGATTATTCAAAACACACAGGTCTCCCACAAGGAGTAATTTTCACGGGGTCTACAGAAATACACAGTTCAGCTCCTCATTTCCTTCCCACCCAGCTGCCAAAGCAGCAGGCATTTCCTTAAAAACGCCCTACTGAATTTCTAAAGATGGTGTCCATGTATAAATAGACGTGGTTTGGCATGGTGAGATCCCAGGGAGTAAACTGGCTCACTTCAGCTTGCAACACAGAAGAACAAGAGTCAAACTGAAGAGAATGACAGAGATCTATATTCAAAGTTACTTCCAGACTAAGAAGGAGATACTCAAGAATGACAAACTTACAAAATAATTCAAAATCATGAGAGATTTTTTTCAAAAGCAGAGTGAGGCAGCTCATTCCCAAGGGTCAAAAGAAGTTAGCTGCCCATCTTCTGTAATGGAAAACTACTTGATCATGCCCCGGGCTATTTTTGTAACCTGTAACCTGCATTTACAGTAATTATCTGGTCCATAGGTCTAGCTCCCTTTTACTCTTATTGATTAATTCCACCCATCCTCAAAAATTCTACTTAAATTCTTATTTAAGGGGGGGAAAAAAATAAAGCAAGCTTTTCTGCAGGTGTTAGTGATATTAAAGGACCTTCCCTATTCTGAAGCATCCTATATTTACACAGAATCTTCAGGATAAAGATTACTAGCACACACTTTACAGTTACATAGTGGCACAATCAGAATCAATTAGACCCACGTGTTCAAAGGCATCACTTTCTTTACCATCACAATGCATGAACCACAGAGACCCAGACAGCAACTAGCACTGCTCAGAATCACTACCCCCAAAACTGCAAAAAAAAAAAAAAAAAAAAAATCTATTAGGAGAACCAAATAAGAGGCTAGGGCACTGCTGAAACATTAACTTCGCAGTTCACCAACTAGTAATTTTATCTGTGATCCAATAGCTACGCACAAGCCCAAGCCCTCCCTACAAGCTCCCTTACGGCAAACAATCACACTTTCTAAAGAATTCTATTGGGGGATGTTAATATTTAAAAAAAATTAAGAAGTGAGGGGGCAATTACTTCTGAAAACAGAGCTGGACCTGCTGATCATTGGAAAGTTCAGGACCTACACAAAAACTGTACAGCACAAACTGTACAGGCCGAAAAGTGGGCGCCATGTCGCACAAGCAGGGGTGGGCGCCGCTCCCAGCCGGTACTCCTGCAGAGCTGTGACTCTTCCCTCAGCCCTTTCGTGTTTAAACATACGATCCCCTATTCATTTTCCCTGTACATACTTGTGTGATGTTTTGTAATACAGGATGCTGAAACATAGCCAATATTTACACAGTTTTTATTTCTGCCTCTGCAGAACAAGAGCTGATAAGCTACTTTTTGTTTCAGGTTTTGTTACTTTTAATTTCACACAGTGCAGATAAAACTAATCTATATGCCACGCAAGGAGCTAGGTCAGATAACAAGAAAAAACCCTTAGCTATTACAGTGGAAGCATTATGTAAGTATGATGATGCATTTTATTGCCTCAGCTAGTCTCCCTGCCAGACTGGTAATATTCCTATTTCAGGGGACCTGCGTAAAGGCACCAAAGATTTAGGGATGGATGTGCACAAGAAAGTATCAACTAATCCCTGCAGTGCGTTTGCTGGGCCATGTGCATACTTACCTTGCTAGTCAAGGGCACTTCTTCCTCGAGAGGTAAACACGATGCAGCTGAGAAACTAGGAGCAGAAAAGGCAATACAATCTCTTATCCAAAATCTCACACAAATTCAAGTGAAAGAAGGTAGTCACCGTGTTCTCATAGCAGACAGCTATGCGAGGGAACCAAGCTCAGAGCAAGCACCAATTACTGCAACGGAGGTTTGAACTCTCAGAACACAATGAAATAGGATGAGCTTGACAGACAATTAGAAATCCTACTCTTCTAATCAACCCTGATCTGCTAACCAATATAAGAGCTGGGCCAAACCCATCGTCAAAATATGCCTGCTATCAGCAGTTATATGAAGAGACAAGCTTTGGACAGATAATCTGTCCTGTTCTCAATAAAATAAAATGCTTTACAAATGACCCACAACGACAAGATCACCGTATGCCTCTCATGTTAGCTGCTCAGGCATAATCCCTCAGAAATTACCTAGAGTTAGCCTTTTGCTGATCAGAGAGGATCCACTTTCAGAGCGCTCATGCACATAAAGAAATGCTGTATCCTTAAGAACGAACTGAAAGCAATCAGGAGAGCACAAAGATTCTTCTATGGCCACTATGCTAGGGAGTAATTTCACTTCCACAGCCACTCCATCAGTGATACTGGACCTAATACTCCTTTGCAACAACTGGAGAAAGTCAGAAGCTGCGAGGCAGTCACTTGAACTGTTTTTTATACTTGCATGTTATAATCTAGAGGAGCTTAATGATCTACAGCATCCAGTTTGGCCATCTCACCTTGCTGCATTGGTGACATCTGGGGAATTGTCTTCAGTTTTTCCTTAAAGTCATGATTACATTAAAATCTCTGGTTTAATTTATTTTAAAAAAAAACATAAATAAAAAACAACACACTTGTACATCTTTATGACTTCAGGGGAAAAAACCCAAAAGGCTTACAACACACGAAACATTAACCAAAGAAACTAAAACGTATTTTGGATCTTGGTATTTTGGAGAAGGAGCTGTCAGCATTTCCACACTCTGCTTTTCAAGGCAACCTGCAAAAAGTCAGCCAAGTAATATTAACAGAACCTGATCCAAAGGTTTAAATAAATTAACCAGCATCTTTTAGACTGCCCTCTTCAAAGGCTCACACTGATCAGTGCTGCAAGCATACAGCATTACCCTCATCCACAACCAGTTCTTTGACAGCACAGCCATTAAATGAACAGTACTTCACTTTCCTAAGGCCACAACCTGCTTTTCTCCGATTAATATTTAGATAATTCATTTTGAGGTGGTGAAATCCTGATCAAGTCTTCATTTTACAAGCATGCATTCCCTTTTCTCACATTTCACAGGTAACTCACATTCACGCCTAATTTTTCACAAGCATCCCACAAACACAAATTGTTTGTGCATTTTGTACTTCAGTGTTACAAGCCTACTACAAGGCAGGCTCTTGACAACAGGGATACAGACTGTTGCATCATACTCTTCATGTTGTTTTAAGCGCATTTAACCCAGCCAGCTTCTTAGATCTATTAATTCCTTAAAACTTTAAAGGACATATTATAAGCATGAGACAGCTATACCGTGTAATTTCCTCCTCCTTAAATAGAGCCACATGACAGTGTGGCTACAAACTTCATTTTGTGTTTCCTTTGCTGGGCTGGCGAGAGGGTTACTCATCCTGAATCACTATTTCATTCTTTTTTCACTGTTTTCATTACATCCCATGCTGAAATACTAGCTGGGCTATCACCAATGACCTGCATATACCCGAGTTATCTCCAAAAGCATTCTTAAGGTAGCTTTAATAAGTATTGTTACGTTACATCCGAGGACGAAGAGAAGGTATTTCATGGCAGCACTGGTAAGTGACCTTAGTTTCCTGACTTGCACTCCAGTGCCAAGACACACCGAGAGAAACAGCATCGCCAGTGAAACAGAAGGGCCCTGCTGCACACAGACTTCTGCAGCATCAAAGCAGTATCCAAAGGACAACCAGTTTGATCCGATATGTGGACTCAAAGTCACTTAAAACACAGCGAAATTAATGCAACTCATCCGTTAATTCAGCTCTTCCAGCAAGGGCATGCTGAACTATTTAAGCAGTTTCTTTTAAAAAGGGCATTTTTTTTAGAAGTGCTTTTACTCAGACTTCTGGACAGCTTTAGAACCACCAATTCTCAGTCACTGGTAGGAAATAAAAAAATAACGGGGACTATGGAGAAGCTCCTGCATCCCAGCTTACACTGTACCCTCAAGAACTAAGTCATTGGAGTGAAAAGACAGGGATGGCATTTGCACTGATGGCAAACATCCTATTGATAGCATCTGAAATTAGGATATTGGGGATACAATTCATTAAGTTGCACTTTGAATAAAACTAAACTGGCAGAGTTAAAAGGACAAAACCGAACACTGCTGACAGAGATAAAATTCAAATCAACATTAGACTCCACATTTTACCTGAAACTGTTAGATAAATTTGTTATTTCTTTTGAATTCACAAAATCCTTCCCGTGTCTTGCAGCACTCACTCTTTCAGATCTGCAACACTAACAAAAAAGCACTCGTGCTCTACAAAAATGTGATTTGGCACTTGGTAAATACGATCAGGATTAAATTATCAATTCAAATCTAGCAGCAACAAGTGAGAATCATTATCTGGCATCTGCCACTTAGTAGCCCATGATCTATACCAGTAGTTTTACTGTGGTCCTAGATGGAAACATGCCCAGAAAGAAAATGCATCACGTAAATGGTGATTCTTCTTGTCTTCCAATACTCCAGCCTAGCACTTGCATTGAAGCCCATGGAAGAACACGAAACTGCAAAATCCCTCTCCTAAAAGAAACAACTCCTATCACTTAAAAATGAGTAAATGGTCATTTCAGAGAAGAGTTACAAGTGTCACTGAAAATGACCACATCCCAGGGTCACTCAAAAGCATATGTTAGTATTTCCCTCTTTCCCCTCTTTTTTAAGAGCTTTTCACTTGACCTTCATTTATATGTGTGTGCATAGATATATATTTTAAAATGCGTGTATCATGGTTTGGTTTTTTTAACTAGAGTTTACGCAAGAAGAAGGTAAATGTGAACTCACCAGTTGCTCATGATGAGTTTCAGCCAGCACTATCTTTCAAGAAAACTTTCCTATCAGCTTACCTGGGAACAGAAACAAAGCTAAAAGCTTGCAGTGAATTGGGATTGCAGCATACAAAGGAGCGAGAAAAAAAAAAAACACTAAATAAAAACTAATGCTCTATGTTTACATTGAAAGTGTAAAGAAATTACCTCCATTCTTCCATTCTCTATCTTGTCTGTTTTCAAATAAAGTTTTATTAGAAATAATACTTCCTCTCCAACTATTCATATATATATATATATAGGCGACATATATATATGGTAATCTCTCTCTCTCTCACACATACCACTCTCATGGCTTTCTCCTTTCATCTTCAGAAAAGAAATAATTTTCTGCTGATATATACAGCTGGAGATTTATTGCACTAATCATTCAAAAAGGCAGCAGGTATTTTAAACAAGTTCTTTAAAATTCAAAAAAAGTTGAGCTGTGATCACTGTAAAATAGAATCAAAGGGAAAGAGGCATTTGTGACTTTGCTCATTTGTTCGTTGGGCTTTTTTAAAGGAAAAAAAACCCACAAGTTGCTTTATCCTGTACAACTACGCTTAAAAAAGGAAACAGAAGCAATCTTTTTCTTCATCTTCTTCTTCCCCAAAACATTCAAAAGATGTTTAAGCATGACGTCACAGAGCCCCACTTCAGAAGAAACTAAGCAAGCTTAATAGGATTATCTCTTGCCTTTATAAAAAGGAATACCCCATATTACATTTTTTATGTAAGTAAAGCATGTATATAATGTGCTCATATACATTTTATATATGTAAGTCGGCACATATACATAAGCATAAAGTGAGCACATATATATACACACGTGTGTGTGTTTACTATGCTTGTATCACCACCCTCATAAAAGCACTTAAGGTTCACTACTAAAATACTAAGAGCACCTGACACAGAAGTTCCACATTTACAGAATCACCTTAAGGAAGCGTACAGGAAAGGAATTCGTTCATCTCCCGTTCTGTCATTTTGCCACAAACGGTTGTTGCGACAGGGAGAGAGGATCCACTTGTTCTTAAGTGTAATCCACTTGCCAGACATGAGAAGAGCCAGAAACTCTCTACGAATTCTTTTGGCTGAATGTTTCAAACCAGAATCAGCTTACACAAGCTCACAGGTGCTGAAAGAGCTGGAAGCATTACCCAGCTGCCTCCAAAACAGGTGACTTTCAAGATGAAAGGGGCTTCCATCCAAGTGATGCAAAGCAGTATTTGGCACGTTGCACACATACAAGAGAATCATCACTAGTGTCATCCAGATACTGAGATCACTTTTCTTAGAACATATGCCATATGTCTGGCTAAAATGGCAGCACGCTTCACGAGCACACCTTCTCAGCTCCCCACAGCTGAAAAATCCAACAGCCGGCACTCATGACGGCCTTCACAGAAAAGCTAGAGCCCAAAGATCATCACCCTGAACTTCCCTTTGAACAGGGCAGGGCACAGATGCTAATTATCCAAATGTCACACTACAAAGCCCCTAAGGTGATCAGAAACCCTTCCGTGTAACAATGCAGACTCCTCACTACCACAGTCACTTGTCTTAAAGCGCGTGTTGGAGAGTCTTCTTTATAATCCTTCCTTCCTGATTTTCTAGATATTCCTGAAGTCCTTACACCCTCCACTGTGCTCCAAGAACAATCCCCAAGATCAAAAAACCTGATCTTTCATAATGAGCACATTGCTCTTGAAGAGAGACTCATTCTGGTCATGCTACAGCTGTTCCTTTTCTCGTTTGTTTGGTTTTAATTAAAAAACAGTATATAGACATGTAAGTATAGCTTTATTTAAATTCATTTCTTGCTGGAAAAGTTTGCTAGTTAAAAAAATTCTTTATTTTATGGACAATTCCAATTTTTCTGTGAAGGCCGTCATGAGTTCCCCTCTTCGAAAGGTCAGTAAGTCAATCTCTTCCATTTCCACAGCACCTTACACACCAAAATCTCAAATTACTTTACAAACTTCATCATCCATCTTGCAGAAAAGCCTTCTACAGGCAGGAACCTGGCCAGATAGATACTACACCTCTTAAAAAAAAAAAAAATCTTAAGAATTAAAGAGCAAAACACTGTGCCTCTTCCAAGCACATTTTCTTGTAGCTGGACAGAACAACATACCCAGGTTTAAAACACCGGCCCAGAACCTTACAGTCTGTTCTAGAGAGGTATTGATTTTTACTAGCTGAGGTTTTCATTACCAACATTCATTATCCCGCAGACATTAAGACAGGCACACGCAGACGTTTGGTGGAGTTCTTGGTGATTCACTACCACGTACATACTTTCCACTCAGAAATGTTTGTTGGTGGGGCTCCTGTGACTCACCTCCGGCACACTTTCTTCCCCATCATCATGGTCCCTTGGGGAAGTGCTGGTGATTCATTAACGCACAGCCAGCCATCGTAACTGAAGCACTTTGCCAGATGACTACGTTGGGGCTTCTGCTCGCTGAGCGAATTAAAAGTGTTCTTCCACACCAGTTCGCGTATCTCTAGTAGGTGAGCTCTGAAGCTGTTCCACTACTATTCCCATGAGCCTGGTCCTTCCCAGTTTTGCCTTGTATTTAATTGTCCTTGGTATTTAACTCCTCATTTTTCATATGGTCAGGTAACTAACATAACCAACACTTCAGAAAACTAGCAGCACTGTGAAGCCACTTCCAGGCAGCCCATGAGGCTGAACCCCAGCACCAGGAACAGAATATGTTAGCTACAACGTTACAAAGTTAACGATGCTAACCAGAAGTCCAGCAGCACACACTTTGTGCTCACTAACTGTAGACTTACCCCTAGAACAGATTATTCTTAGTTGTCTGCTAGGGAATAACTCTATTTTTAAATAATAGGAAGGCATCTTGAGGTAGAGGCCATGAAGGTTTTTTTTTATTTAAAAAAAAAAAATCAACCAAAAAAACCCCACACAAACCCCAGACAGCAAATTCCTAGAAAGTTCTGCAAAAAAATGTTGCAGAAGAAAACAAGAAATACCTATGAAGAGGCAGAAGCATAGGGCATACATAGAGAACACTTGAAAATGTTCATATCTAGAAAGCACTGCCCATACATATTTGCATATAACAAGAGTTATGCTGTTTCGAACTAGTATTGCTGCTGTTACGGAGGATATTCCTCACTACCCTGCTCTCCACCCCCAAGATCCAAGATTTGTGATTGATTGTATTTTGGCCAACCAACTGAAGGTTGGTGCTGAAAGGTGCTGAAAACTCCAGAAAGGAAAAAAAAAAAAAAGTAGGCCTGTACTCAGTTACCAATATGTACAGGGAAGATTTTTCAGAAGATTTTTAGGACTCCAAATTATTAGTAGAGATCACTTTCTTTCTTGGTATCCTGTCACGACAAGCTTTCCCCTTGCCCTGTGTTTCCAAATGGCCTTCATATAGAATAAATAACTTAAACGCATAGGTATTAGCTATTTAAGTCCTTTCAAAAAATGTTTTTGGTTATTATTATCTATGACATACTGTTTATTTTTATCTCTGTTGTAGAAGTGAGAGTATAGATCAAATCTCTAACACCCCGTTCTACATTCTGCTGTACTTGAGGTTACAGCCACCAGTCATCAGTGCTCTCCTTGCTCATTTATGCCATCAAAAGAAGTCTGAACAGGTAGCACGTTCTCTGCTGCTGCCAGTGGCGAAGACTTACAGCCCCAGCATGGATTTAATAAAAGTTCCCCCAAAATAGTTATGTCCTATCACTTCCGTTGCAGTCCTCCTCATGTCCTTTAGCAAGAAACTGATGCTATTTAAGTAACTTAAGAATACTGTTTCTTTTCTGTCATCTGCCAATCACTCACAGCTTAGATCAGCAATTACTTCTACACAGACTCACACACATACATGTATGTGTAAACAGATCTCCTCTATGGCTCTGAAATGCTACAACTCTCTCTTAAAAACTTTCCAGTTTGTTTGTTTGTGTCTACAAAAGCAGATGAAAGTGTCTGCGGTCTGCAAAAATTCCCATATCTTACTTCCACAACTTTTGGAAAGATAATTTATTTAGAAGTAGCTCACATTTTTCCTATTACTGTTAATTTATTTTTTCTTGAAGTTTGCACCTATATATTCAAAATTACTGATCTACAAAGAAAAAAGAAAGAGGCATAGCAATAGCAAAATGATTATGCTGTATGCTGCAAATTACACCAGCACTTTGAAACAGGAAAACACATAGGCATGTAAGAAGGGAGGACTTTTGCGTGTGGTTTTGTATGTTTTGTGTGTTGTGATCATGGTGGTTCCTACAGTGTAAAGCCTTATACCCAGATTAGCATCCCTGTAACCAAATTACTTTTCCAAATCACCAGAACCAACCATTACAGCTTGGTGGGTGAATGTGTCAGTGACTGCAGACAGTAGAAGAGTTGTCAGCAGTATAGACCACAAAGATGTATGACCACAGTTAAAAAAAAAAAAAATAAAAGACAAACCACCTCACACAATCCTCTATCCACAATAGGCTGCAGCTGGTAAAATATGCAAACATAAATAGTCCATAGGAAACACAGAGGAAGAACTTGTGCAGCCTACTGTCTCCAAAAAAACAATCACAGCCAGCACTCCTGTGCACGCCCTCTGACTCAAATTGGGATCTAATGGAAAAGGATGAATAAAACAAGTACCCACCTCGTGTAATAAGAAAGCAAGCTATGAATTCTTGATCAGTTACTCAAACCTCACCAGGATGTGAGCCCATAGCCTCCCCAAACTCATGCCAGAGTGGATGTGGTTTTCCTGTTAGATAGATGAGTAAGCTCTCAATGCTGTTAGTCCGTCCCATACAAATACATTTTGTTTACATTTAGACCCAAGCGATAAGACTCAAGAGGCTGCGTTCACACAGAAAACATTTGTGACAATTTAATCCAGAGCGGAGGCAGCATGGCTTTACCTTCAAGCCTGTCGAGAGGACTGCCTTCCACCCTCCTGCAACTAGCAGGCACACTAACAATCCACAGCAAGAGAAAGCGCGTGGAGCCTTCTAACGCGACAGTGAGTACTCACAACCGAGTGGTAACACCGACGGCACACCTCAACCCCAGCTGCCAGGGCCATTTTAGATGCTGTAGGTTAGACTTCCCAGCATGCAGCCTCTGCCTGATCATCAAAAGATTTTACACAGAGCACCCTAGATACCTGCAACGCAGCATACAATCAAATGCAGAAGCACAGCAGAAAAACAAGAACACCCTCGGAACATGACAAACTTCTCCCTAGATAGCACTAAGAAAGCTGTGCTTCACCTGCATATATTCTAGTGCCAGATATGTACAGAAAAAGACAAAAAACCCTAAGTCTAACACCTGTACGCTTACAGAAAAAACTTAGACAGACACGACTATATGCTGTAGCACACACATATCCCACAAAGCAGCAAGTCCAAGATCATAGAGCACCTATTTTTCCTTTTTTCCCCCTGCTACCCACTCAACTTCCACAGTCATACCTCATGTATAAAACCTGGTAAATTTTAACCGACATTTAAAAATAAAGTTCCTAATTATTGCTTCTGCAGCTTTTATGAGATTACATTCTGAAAGCAAAAATGAGACACACATATTCAAGGAAAGATAAACTAATACTATTTTCACACGTTAGCAGTCGAACACAACTGAATAGTCTTACCGGTGATTTATTGCATGTAAGTTAAAGTTCTACACAATTTTGACTTTTTCCTGAATACATAATTACAAAAGCATAAACAATTAATTTTAAAGTATAAAATGCACTTGTATACCTTGTAAATGCCCCTTCCCCTGAATAAAACAGTAAATATTTTTTAAATTAGCTTTATTCTATTTCCATCTAGTTATTTTATATTTTGTACCTAGGGAAACATTTTAGGCCAGAATTCCTTAGCCTGAATTACACAAGAAGCCCCATGAAGCATATGAGAATTTACCATTTAGTACTCATAGAACCAGGCTATACAGATACTACAAAAAAAAAAAAAAAAAAAAGGCAGCCCTGTATCACCCATTACTTTGTTCTTGCAGCTTTACCCAGCATATCTTTTGTTATGACAGCTGCAAGATCAGCCCATTACTCAGCACTCTCCTCCCTGCTCAGCATTACCTCCCTGTTTGCCTTTTGCACACATCCACTCGCACGTGCCCTGCTGCACTGGCAGGCTCTGAAGACCCGTATTAGCTGCGGCACTAGTATTTGTTTTTTTTCTCCCCCCTCCCTCAGAATCAGGCTCACATCAGTCCATCACCTTCCTCTTCAGTATTACGAGTACTAGCCTGCACCCTCAATATCACTCGTGTTTCAGCTACTGCACTTTCCTTTTGGCTGCCTTTCACCATCAAACCTAGCCCATGTCACTAAAAATTGTCTTCTCTTGCATTAGCAGGAGTCTGGGGTTGATCACACTCCCCTTACTATAATCTCTATATTGTCTTCATACAGGTCTTTCCCCCCGCAATTGCCTTTGGCTACTGGGTACTTGAAGTCATTAAGAGTCATTAAAAGAACTGGCAACAGCCCCTGGTATACCCTCTCATGATACAGTGGAAACAATGGTCGTATCTTTTCAGAGTTTGGGATTTAGCAATAGAAGAAATTAAATTATTTCAACAGGCAGAAGGATAAAATGGGAAGGATTTTAGAGTAGAAAATAGAGAGTAAGAAAAAAGGGGACAGGGTGAGGAGAGGAACCTTCATATAAACAGCAGTTACTCACTCCCTTTAGGCAAAGGCAGCAAGAGTAACGTCGTACTGGGAAATGCAATTTCCAGTATTGTTTAACCTGTGTTGTAGGCAGTTACGTTTATTTCCTCACAACTGCATAAGCTAAAGGGGGAATTTCAGAGCCACATTTTTAAATAACTCAAAACATTTTAGAATATTTATTAGGCAGCTGTGTAAATCCTGTCTCCTGCCATTCTTCTGATCACTCCAACAGGAAATGCCACTCTCTGTTAGCTGACACTTCTGCAAAACGAATGTGAAATTCTATCGACAGCAGACTACTCAGTGCAAACCTCTGACTCGGTGCTCTTTCACAGTTTCAACAGCTGCCTCGGGAGTCGGGCAGCGAGGAATCAAACCAAAGGTAAAAAAACCATTATTTCCTTTCCCTGTTGTTATGAAAATCTGACTTCAACAAAACTGGGACTTCATCCTAGGAGTTTTCAAAGGTGGTCTGATATGCTTTGGTGCCCACAAAATTAAGATCTTCACACGGATGCATGTATACCCAACCCCACCGTAAGTGCAAGAATAGAGGAAGAAATCTCTTCCAAAACACAAACATCCACACAATTTCATGATCCTCAAGAAAAATATATGCAATCATGTATACTTGAAGGTTTCTCTAAAATTTGGTGGTTTACATTCTTCTTTCCATGCCATTAGGTTTATCTTTTTTATTCTTTGTATCCGAGTTACTCATTTGTCATATTACACATTTTTTTGCCTCTAACATAAGTAAAAAAAAGTTTGAACCTCAAGATGTACAGTATGCCAGAGAAAATTTAGTTTAGTATTCACCTTTAGATGGCATTGATCAATTAAGCTCAGTCCTACTGGGCAACATAACGTTCACTGCACCTGCCTTATAAATTGAGTCTCTACGGTCATAAGCATTTGTCTTGAATATAAGAGATGGTGAAACATATAATAATCCTTAAACTTGCCCACCTGCTGTATTTCACTTGGTGTAGTTTAATTTCTCTAAAACGTCTCCCTAAGAGTCACTTCCAGTTTACTTAAGTAATACTAAATAATATATAAAACACTTAAGTGAAAGGATAAAATCTTGAATGAAAAAAGACTTAAGAAGGATGGTTATGCACCACAGTCAATTACGCAGTCAACGTGCACTACAGCAGCTTTGCTAATGTTCAAAGACAAACCATCACTTCATAGTTGCACTGTAGAAGTGCATAAGATTTGGATAAATGGAAAAAGAGGTATTTTACTTATATTTTACTTATTTAAAGTAAGTCTTTTCAAGAAAATTTGGGAAATATGCACTTTGTGGGCCATCTCCCAATGCTGGATAGACCTTCCAAATACGGCTAATTTATTACACACTGACAGAAGCAGCTTCAGGACTTGGAAAATATAGCCAAAAAAATCCGTAAAGCAGAGCTGGAAAGTTTTCACTTCTTTCTAAACAATTCAAACACAAGAAGCAAAACTTAGTACACAAGTGAAGTGTTCGTATAGCATTTAAACATCTAGAAGATCTGAAAGCAGAGACTCACGTGAGCTTGCAGGCTGCAAGTGCTTCACATCAGAATTGACATGAACTTAGAAGACAATGTAAGTCATTATATCAAAACGGCAATCGCAAACAAGCCAGCTTTTCCTGTCCTCTCTCTTGGTGTTCACTGATTGCATTTCATCCCTGTTGTTAGTTACGATGAGTACAGAATGTGCACATCGTTCAGAGCCAAGGAACATCCTTCTAGGTTCCCGCAGGGAAGTCATAAGCCTTGGTTTCCAAGATCATAAAAAGGTAAGTAAGAGAAATAACACCACAGTGTGACATTATCCGTCAGAAATTGTTATGTTCCTACATAAAGCTGGCAAAAAGCCCAATTAAGATGCTATTAAAAATACAGAAAGGAATATTGAACAATGTCAATAAGAGATCAGACTCCACAGACCTTGTTTTTTTCATCTTGCTTGTGAAAGGTTACACTTCTATGTCTCTTGAAAGCTAGAAAGAAGCTATCCTTCATAGCCAGGTTTACCAGGGTAAAATGACAATATTTAAGATATTTTGTAGAACTTTGTTAGCAATTTTAAAGACAACTCCCTCAAAAAGTAGAAACTCTGAGAAAGTTAGAAAACTAGTTGAAAAACATGTAAGAGGAGACAAAATAAACACAAAGGCAATGATAGTGTCAGAATAGTTTGGATTCCATTTCAAAACCAGAAAGAATTCAAAATATGATCAGTAAACCATGCAATCCATGCTTATCTTAGGTCACCCAGCATGGTCCCAAAGAGATGAAATTTTTTGGCTAGGACTTAGATTACCACACATCCTTCTGCACAATAAACCAGATAATCCAGGACTTTCTGCATTATAGCTGCACCTACATCCTGAAAGTCTAAGACTGAGATTGAGACTGCACTTTCCCACATACGGGTCCAAGCTGTTTTCCTTTCATCCATGCTGGACCACGTGGGATCATTACAGTAGACAGCACACTTTTTAGGCAGTGCCAATTGTCACACAGGCAGCATTACAGGACAAGTCCCCAAGCTGGACACAGTGATGGCAGAACCCGCTGCCCAACGCACTGCATTCGCAGAGGGAGTGAAAAACAACAAAAACACCCTACCTGTACCTTTAGGCTTTTTATTGTTAAAATATTCTTGCAGGAGTGGAAATTTTCTGCAATGATGAATGTTGGACACTAGTGGCCTGCGGTCAAAACATGCTTACCATCTTGAACCAGATTCATATTTGAGGTAGTCGTGTTTTGAACAAATTAAAGACCAGTCCAGGCACTCAGACCTCAGATTTCTTGTTTTCTCAGTCTGTGTGCAGTCTCAGAGCTTCACTCTCATTTAAATGAGCCCCTTGTCTTCTCATTAATCAGAAGGGGGGGGGAAATGGCCAAATGTCTCAAGACAAGTTCTCAATTTGATCATATTCAGCTACTTAGTACTACCACTCCCTCTAAGACTGCATTTTCCCCCCACTTCCTTAAGCAACTTCAGTTTCCCATTGCACTATCATCTCAGCCCGGCTGCAAAAAACCCATTTGAAGTCTCTCAGTAGAGATAGTATGAGTTACACTGAGTGCCACAACTTAACTCTGCCTCAGACTTGGTATGGTTTTTGCACCACTTAATAAGTGAACTATTAGTTAGAGTTAACAGCTATAAAATTAAAAGCTGATAATATCTCACACAACAATAATGAATGAAGCAATATACCATTTTACTGTCCCACTACAACGAGTGCTAAAAGCTATAACTGTTCATGAAGGTACACTGTGCTGTGAAAGATCTCAATAGAAGCACACATTTTCATGTACTTCTGTACATGTAAAGACTTTGTTATGTGGGGCTACAGACGTCAGAAGGACCAATACTTCATCTTTTGGTCTCCACCGAACAGCAGATGCCACTACACCAGAAGTATCACTATGGGAAGTGAGGGAGGAATTATGTAAGTCAGCCATTTGGGGTGCATAGGTATGCTGAATAGCCCGATTTCTGGAGGCTCAGGACACTTGCAGTCTACAGTTAAAGCATTAGTTTCCCTGCTCGGAGACTTAAATGGACTTGGGAGTGCTTCTGCCATCTGTGATTCGCTCAGAAAAGAGCTCAAGACTATGAAGGTGTAAATCTCATCTGTGTATTTTACATCCTTCTACAGCTGCAGCATCTGCCTCCACATTGTGAACCAAAAATTTCCATATAGTAAGACTCTACAAGGCAGGTTTTGCAACTGCCACTCTTCTTTACTTAAGATTTTCCCTTGGCACCAGAATTTTTTTTTTTTTTAAATGTATCATCTACCTTTCATCTCTTATACCACAATGCTTTAAAGACTTAAAGCCTGTGCCTAACTAAGGGTCAAGGCTTGATTTTCATTCACTCTCTGCTCATTTTGTCCAAGTGATACTGGTGGTAGATTCACAGCAGTAGATGAAATATTGCATGGAAAAGTCTAAGTTATGTAGCTCTCCAACTTGCCAGTTGCCAGAAAATGTGATACTTGACTCAAAAAAGCATACCAGACTTCCCAATTACCTTACTTCAAAGTAAAAGCAAGTAAGGCATTGACATTTATGATTAATAGAGGGAAAAAGATCCTGTATTTCAGCATGGGATCACAGCTGTGCCAAGCTTATCTGCTTTATTAAAACTCCAATCATCTAGTAAAGCTGAGATAGCTGCAAGCAGGAGCATCAATGTACTCTGGCATCATACAGGTTTCTCCTCTTTCCACAATATAGTATATTCTCACCTTCTTTCCTAAAGCTTGAATAAAACTAAGAAATTTTCTTCATGCTTTTATCTTGGAATTTACATAGGTCATTTGTATTTAGGAAGCTCTTTCATCAAAAGCAAACTAAAAAAATATCCTGTGTACTGCTGCCCTTTCAAAGGTTATAAAAGTGTCATTTAAAAAGCTGCGTTTCCAAGAGACATACAATGATGACATAATTTCAGCTTCCATTTTTACAAAGTAAACTTCTGGTTCCTGTGGTGGACTGGAATTATCCTCATTTTACTACATATAATATTTGTTTCCTTTAATACCCCAGGTGTGTCTTAAAAAGTGGAACTTTCAAAGCAGTCCACTAGCCTTCAAATGCTCTAAAGAAACACAAATGGCAACCTGTTTAAGGAATTGTTTTTCTAACACCAGAAAGAAGTATTTTGACTTTGGATAGAATACAAAATTCCCACTAAAGTCAGTGAAAAAAGTGTTTGGATGATAAACCAAGACCAATACTGACCTACCACAATCTTTTCCTATTTACACTGGATAAAAAGAGGGCACTGGACAGTGACCAAGAAAACGTAAAAAGAGTTCCTTTTTTCTAGCAACAAGCTGCCTACAGTCTATCCAAGCCTCCCACCCTCTTTACTGCAATTAATCATCCTGAATGATGTGGTACCTGCTGGTTATTTTTTCCCCCCTCTCTGCTCCTCATCTTTTAGGTCAAACTCCTTTAACGAAAATACTCCACCCCATGATGGTTCATAGCTGCTATTCTTCACTACTTTTCTACTGAAGTTTTGATCTCTCCCTTGCACAGGCAGCAAGAACAAAAGCTGCTGAATTTCTCTGTATATTGCAGTTTACCTTTCTATAAATCAGGCCTACGACTAATGTTACTTCTGATATTGTTGGGTTTACTGAAGCCTGAAGAATATTTTCAGGCCATTCCTTGTGCCCATTCAGTACTCTGCTTTCCCCTTCCCAGGCTAGAGCATTCTCCACCCCTCCACACAACTGCTGTATCCCTCCATTTTCGGGGATGTCGGATATGCACATTCTTTGCCTGGGTGACCTTCATATCCCGCTGCTACAGCATAACCCCCTGGGTCGCGGTTTTCTGTAGGCAGGTTTTTGTTGTTCTCTCCCCTCTTGAGCAAAATTGTGCAATACACGTTCAGAAGAGCAGACATGGGAAGAGCAAAGAAGAAATGTGATCTTACTTGTGCAATGTAGACAAAGGAGGCCTCTGCAGAAGCTGAAGGGGCAGAGTTTCTGGCATACAAAGAGAATGAGAAATGGATACAGGGGTGGAGAAGTGAAGAATGTTTTGTAGGCTCTTACATGGTCTGACATTTCTCATCTTTTTAACCTCCAAAACTCAACTTTTCATCAAAATACACAACTGGCTTATTTTCTAGGTTCATTCACAACTCTCAGTAATTACTTACACGCATTAACGTTTGAGATTATTTTAATTTTGAGCTTCTTACAAATTTCATTTTGGGTAAACACCTGTGAGTACCTGAAGCCAAAGTTGCATTAAACATAATAATCCTTGCTCCTTTCTTTCCTGGAGTGCTTCCATGTGCTCTTACACAGCTGCTATGCTCCACTCAACTGATGACTGATGCTTTTCACACTCATACACTTTGTTCCTGAGATCTATAGTTGTCCAGCTCTAACTTCCTATTCCTATGTAACATTGAAATTTTAGCAACTGTTGTTGCATTACACATGGATGTTTTATATCTATATTTTATAGTGAACCTAGAACTAATTAAACACGTACTGTTCGACTTTTCTTGGCAGGGACTTTCTCAAACTAAAAAAAAAGAATAAAGATAAAACTACGCAAAATTTGAGATCTCTCTCCTAAGCTTAGGGGACACATTTTCTTGTTTGAATAAGAATGTTCGTTAAAGAAACATAAATAAAAACAGGAAATTATCAGAACTCAATATGAAATCTCAAAAACAAAACAAAACAAAAAAAACACACAAAAAAAACCCCCAGCATCATATAAACCTCCAGGATCTGTATGCAGCTAAAAGTGAAATACTGAGTTACAGTATTTCTGGAACTATAGAATGCCAGTCCCTGTAAGGCATATTTAGTACTTTTGTTTGTGGTTTGTTCTGAGGTTTTGGGTTTGGTTTTTTTTTCCTTCTTTAATCATTCATCTCTGTGGAAAACTTCTGTTAGCCCGAGCTTCTCTTTAAAATGAAGAGAAGATTTCATCTCTGGAAACAGTCTACTCCAGGATTCACAAAATCCCTGGCATTCTTGGGTTTTTAAACCCATTAACCCCCTTACAACTGTTTTCAGGGGACTTTCAGGACTTAAATAACTAAACAACTAACACTTTCAAATGCTGGAACGTCACTGATGACAACGAATAGCTTTGGGCCTGGAGTGCTGGAAAGCTGCCACTTCTGGCCAAGGATTTGCTGAGTTTATGTTGAATTCTTGGACTGGATTCTAAATCCCTGTATTTGGATTTCAGGCTTTAGCACTGACCCATTTGTATCCCTAACAATAATAAATTATGCAGTTAAGAATTTCAGACTGATTTAAGAACGTCAACTGACAGTGGCTTCAGTATGAACCGAGAGTTCTCAGAACATCACGGAACAAGTGTTTCAGTCCTAACCAGATAAAAAATACTTAAGTACAAGTTTAGACTTGATTTGACTAAGAGTACTCGCTAGATGCATTTAAAAAAAGAAATGAATGAGATAAAACTTTGGAACCTACAGAATGTTATTTCTCTTCAAGAATGAGGAAGATACCTCTATTCACCTCTACCACCTCCAATGCCCAGGAAAGACCTTCAGCCAGTCAGCCCAACACAAGGGGCCTCTGCAGGAGTCCTCTACGGAAACTTGCACAGAGCTGAACTTCAACTCGAGAACTGTTGGGGAAATTATTGTTATAACAACGAGACTTATTTTAAGTCTCTATTATAGTAAGACATCGTACCAAAGTGTCAGGAGGACCCCTACTGAGTAATGACTGAAGAAATAAAAAAAATTAGAAGCCCTATAACTCTTTAAACAAAGTAATATACAGGCTGCCAAGCAAGATGCACCTAAGGCTAGATGCATGTCCATAACCACACCCTACAGTCCTGCAGGCAAGTATCACTTTATTCCAGCTCCTATACAATGCATGCACTATCTGGAACTTAACCATTTACTCTCAGGGTCCCAACACCATTAGAAGAATACCAGAGGGACTTTATACACAGACACGTGCTGTCACTAAGTAGCATATTAAAATGCATTACTTTGACAATGCACCAGCCCTGTGTGATACTCATTCAAAGTAATCCAAAGACAACATACTAGAAGAAGGTATTTGTACGAAGCCACAGATTGGTTCTTCTTTGCAAAAGGAACAGAGCACAGGGTGAAGAGAGGAAAAGGGTGGCTGACCAAATTAATGTTTGGCTGCACAAATAGTTGGGATTAAGTCTATGATGATAAGTATTTCACTGGAAAATGACTCAGACAAGAAAGAATTGTTTAGCCACTAAACCATAAAAATAAAACTGCTGGGAAGTGGCGAACAAAAGCAATACAGAGCAGCTTTTTGTATGGCATCTCTTAGTGCACTGTATCACAGTACTGTAATTTAGATCAAGGATAAAAGGAAACAAAAGAAATACTAAATCTGCAGTAATGAAGTCCTCTGAATGCTTTTGGCTGTACATTTACCAGTTACATTTGTACAAATGCCACACACAAAGATCCCAACCAAGAGGGCTCTAGGCTCTGTGGATTAAAATCTCAAAAAGTATCCAAGAATAAAAGTCACTCCAGGTAATTCTATCAAAAGTTAAGTTTTTCAGTAGCATCTGACTATGTGGATATTTCGTAGAATTTCACTCTGGATTGATAGAAACAGGAGCTTCCAAGAAGCACTTACACAGTACACACTTACGAAGTATGATTAGTGGGCTGTGATAAAATAGTACACTACTTTTTCTTCCATGCAACCACATGTAGAAGTTTTAAGAAATTAATTTGCCGTTTTATTTGAAATTACCAAAACCTATTTGTTGATAACTTCTAAAATCAGTTTCTACCAGTAACTGCATTGAGAGAGAAAGCATTACATTTTTTATCTTTGCTGCTACTATCAGTGTGTAAAATTATTATAGGAACTTGGTTAGCCTCAATTTTTTTACCAGGGAAGGATAAAGTAGAAAACTTCTGTTTTAACCATTACCTAGTCACTGAGCTATATTTTAAGTACCTACACAATGAATGTTTACTTCTTAAGTTCTATAGTAACAGAGTTTCTCCCAAACAGGATAAAAGGATCACATTGTACAGCACCAAGCTAATCAGAAAGCCATCTGGATAAATTAAAAACCAGTTAAGGTGTAATTTCTCATTAAAACTGAGCACTCACAGCTCTAGCTAAAGTCAGACTGCAGACATCTCGGCACTCTTAGAAGCCCAATACTTCAGAGCTCCTTTAAACCACAGGGCACTGCTTATTTCTGCTACACTGATCAACCAGTTCCAACCTGGAAGCCTCCTCGCTGGCCTAAATCCATTTCTGGTCTAGCTCAGCTCAGACCAAAGTGCGCTGTGAAGTACTCATGAAGCTTATAAAGAGGGCAATAGAGGAAGGAAACGAGATGTTTAATTTTCTTGCAGACAAAAAAAAAAAAAAAAACCACCAAACAACAAAAGCCACACAAACCGAAAAACCACACACACAACCTGAAGGCACGTATCTTTGAAGTAAGACTGCTACATTATATTGTGATTTAATATATCATGCATTTTCCAACTTAACTGACCAACAGCATGGAGTAGCAAAGTTTTGAGTAACATTAAGCATTGGCCCACCATATTGCAAATAACTATTTCAGACCCCTCTTTGCAAAGTAGAATAGCCTGGGATATCATCAATCTATTTCTCATGTAAACATACAGAAACAGCATCAAACCTTCTCTGACTTCTGGTAACCAGTCTTGCCAAAATTCTGCCACTAACCAGGAACTATGAATTACACTCAATATAGCAACAGGTCTCCACATTCTAATGTTCATCTCGGGGAGGGGGGGAAGGGGGGGAAGTAATTTCCAAACATGGAATGATAGCCTCTATATGATAGCCTCTATGTAATTTATTGCCATGTATACCTCATTCTGTGTTGAAAGCATAGACTTCAGATAGGATGAAAGAAAACAGCATTTAAAAAGCTAAGTCAAAAACACTGCACTGAAGAATTACGTGAAGTCTGTAACACACCAACAGGCACACTGATAAAAAAGAACAGTGTAGGAACGGCCTAGGAAGGCATGAACGCACTAAGCACTTAAAACAATTATGTAATATTCAACATTCTTTTCACTCTCTTCTCACAGACCAGCTACTTCTGGGATGTATATTGCTCTCATCTTGCCACTTCTTTCTTTCATTGCAGTCTTGAAAAGCTGTGTTAAATTTCCCAAGGGCTCATCATTCAGTAAGTATGACACGTACTTCTGTGTCTCTGCCATAATAGCTATTTTAACAAATAAACCACATAAAATTCTTAACAAATCTACAATTATATGAAAACAGAAGAATTATTAAAAGCCAAAGCAACAGATTAAATGGCTGACCACAGCTTTTATAGTCATTTAGCTGCTAAATCCTTCCTTATTGTCATCTAATCAATTGATTTGAGCGGGTTTGTAGAATTTATCATATTTCTACAAATGAGAAACATTTGTCTATTCTTGCATGCTTTCCACAGCCTATTACAGACATTAAAATGAGCATAACACACTTATTCTAATATGACAGCACATTGTAAAAATGTCTCACTTTGGTGTAATTTTCATAAAAGACTTGGTCACATTTATATATATAAAAATATGTATCTTATACATACATATTTATATAGCCATACCCTAGGAATGGAAACTTTCAGAGAATACAGCTGGGCAGAGAGCAGAATTGATGTATTGCATAGAATTTAAGATCAACAAATTAACTTCTAACATGGAAAGAACTCCTGGAAACTGTAAAGACTTGTCAAAATAAGATTCCTGAAAGAAGAATGTGAATCAAGCTATTAACTGGCTTTGGTTTTGACTTTACAATATGAAATAAAATGTAAGATTAAAAAGTTAAATATTTATTTCCTGTCAAAAAAAAAAAAGAAAAAAAGAAAAAGAGTTTCAGTATTATCTTTTCCCTTCCCCTAGTTAATAAAACCCAGTTAAACTGACAGTTTTAGTCACAGTCCAACTTTGGCAGAACCGTATTTTTCTGAAAATTATTTATCAAAAATGGAATGATATCCTCTCCACTATGAAAAGACAACCAACATTTATGTAATCTTACAAACCACCCAGAGTCTTTCACTTGAGAGTTGGAAATTCAAGTGAGACAAATGAAACAAGCTCCTTCCAACCTTCACGCAAAATATTCTTGTCATGGTTTGTTTGGTTTGTTGAGGTTTTTTTGAACTACCAAAAAAAGAGTGAAACTTCAGTAGCAAGAAATAAAAGCACAGAGGATGCTGAAAAAAATTGACAGACAAGGACGGAATTTGACTTAAAGGCAGGTAATGAGATGGATTTTTTTTTTTAAAGCTGGATAAAGATCTAGCTACTAAGCTCCTAAGTTCACAAAAAGCTTTATGGCCTACTTTCTCCACTTGTTTTAAAGTCATGCCAAAAGGCCCAGGCACCTGCCCTGCCCTCATAAAATACATTTCCCCAAAGATCGTGCACGAGGAGTCTTCTATCAGACACGTGCTCCATAACACAGGCAATGACACAGAAATCATGTCTAACTGGTGCCATTATAAAAACAGAATGTGTGCTAAGGAGCCCTGCCAAAGTACAAACCCTGTACTGCAGACACCATCCTTTAATCTCTTCATTGCCATTTCTTTTCTAATCTAATTCACTACTTCTCTGCATTTATACTGCTTACCTTTTGCACGCCTCCCAACAATTTTTACAGTCATTTTTACATTCCTATTCCCAGTGTTGCAATGACTACATTGAAAGTATTGCAGAGAACTTAAAGAAGAAGGTAATTTTGGCAACCAAAATGTCTGCATAGAGATCTTGTATTCTTTTTACACAAACATAAATTCGGGGGCAAAATTGAGCTGGCAGCATACCTTTCACAATTTTTAGTTTGGAGAAGAGCTTTCCAAATTTTAAACAGGTATCCTATTTTTCTGAAATAGTGACTTTGTTTCAAAGAATGTCAACCCATTTATTTTCAAGCAAACGCATGCAGGGAATTGTATGTTGTTTATAGATGGATTAAATACATTTGTCTTATAATAAAAAAATGCTTTTTAGCAATGCAACAGAAACAAGCATTTCAAACTATCACATTAACCGTTTGACTTGAAAACAATGTTACACAAAAAGTAAATAGCCTCAAACCAAGGTTCGTCTTCTGCTTGTGATGTGTCACAAATTACATTATGGGTTATGTAATACACTATATGGTTATTCTGGGTCAGATTCTTTCACCTGTTCCCCCCCAGCATTGCTAGCACTGCCAGGTGGGTCCATTTTAGATTTAATTAGCTTACCCCACCTCCTATGATTTCAAAGAAGTAAAGCACTGACTAGAACCCTGGTTCTTTCCTTTCTTGGATATAGAAAAAGAATCTAGACACAGAGATATTTTCCTTTTAAGAACAGAATACAACATTCACAAATAAGTATCTGGGGAGAACACGTGTTGTTCAAAGAAGCTAAAAATAGTACAATCAACAAGCATATGTTTAACTGGGAACCTTCCTACATTCTAAAAGTAACGTTATTCTTCAAACTCAGTGGATACAAGTACTCCAAAACTGTTGTGGTTTTTTTTTAATGGCAATGGAGCAAGCATATTCAAAGTGTTGCATACAGATAAAGCAAATACCATACACTGCATACTGAACTAGACAGATTCCCTTCTGTCATCAGTCTTCAATTCCCTCCACCATGTTATTTTCTACTCTTGCAAATTCCTCAGCACACTACAGCTAAAATTGTTTCATCCAAAATAAAGACTTTTTTTCTTTTATTCTCTGCTTATGTAAAAAAATAAATCTTCAAGAAGGGCACTTAGTGCAGCACAGCATGTTTAACCACCTGTAGTTCTTTAAAAATAGTAACGGCTCTGATGGACTTGCAAACCATGTTCCCTTCATAACTCCTAACAAATGGGGTGAGTGGATGTACATTAATGAATTCATCTGCTTATCTTGATCACTAGGTTGCTTTGTATGGACTGGGGCAAACCAGTTCTTCCACAACCTTCCTCCTCCTCTCCCGGCTTTCTCACTATTATCTGCTTTCAGATCATAGGATGCATGAGGCAGAGGATCACCCCTTTGTCAAAGCTGGTAATAGGATCTGGCATAACTTAAGCCTGCAAAACCGCATGGCCTCTGAATACTACCATAATAAAAATAGTTCAGATAGACCTTTTAAGTTGCTAAGTCCAATTTTGAATACATAATGCTCCTTGTATAGAGCGGAACATTATAAAACCATATCCTAGAGCCCCAGTAATGATTTTCCCACTTGCAGAAAACACTACAAAAACCACAAGCTTTTCAGCCCTCTAAATGGAACTCAAATGGTGCAGAAGCATTGACACACAGTACAGGAACGAATTTTACTTCAAACGTATCCATGGGAAACACAAACCAGCTTACAATGAGCGCTGCCACCTCTCCAAAGCCTGTCTCCATTATGGACACACTGCATCTCTCCCAATACTAAAACATTTTCATAAAGTTTTAGCTCCAAGTGTCACACAACTACACAAGTATCTCAGGTTTTCACCTTCAGAAATCTGGTGACACACTTAAAGAGTGTCAACTCAAGACTACATAACCTAATCAGAATCCTGAGGCCAGAAGACAAATAGAAACAACCTATAATTAAATTCTGAACAATTTAATGATTTTTTTTTTTAAATACTTTACGTCAGTGCAGCATTTTCTATAGAATCTGCACTGAATTAAACCACTATTTTAATTTTTTTTAAAAGAAAAGAATGATCTAATACTTTAGTTTAACATTATATTCTTTTAAATTATTAGAAATGAGCCCAAATAAACCAAAATAAGCTGATCATGTAAAAGCAGACACCCAGGAACAAACATCTATTTAATTACCCTCTACTTTCACTGATATTAAAGGGCCAAAACACTGTTAAGGTCTTAAGACACATAATTTGTTCTGAGATTAAGTGGACTGTCATTTCCATCAGCTCTCGGAGCACATTCTCATTTACCTATAACTGTTAGAGCCATCAATTTTAAAAGTCATGGCCATTATGTTTTTTCTATAGGACTTACACAAGAGCCTACATTTAAACACCATTTGAAATCCAAAGAGTATTTTACAAACCAACAGAAACTAGTCTCACATTCACGGCTGAAAACAATCCTTTTCCAGGACCAAAACTATTTGTCCCAAAGAGAAGACAATTCAATCAGAGAAATACAGTTACAAAAAAAGCCCACATTTAAAATGTTTCCTCTACTTTTTGTTTATAAATATTCTTTACTGAGCTGAGAGAATATAAATACACGAGACACAATCCTTAGAAGTCTGTTTATATTGCCAGAAGCTTTTCTAGACATTTAGCTTTAATTGAAGCTATCATTACCTTTCTCCCTATTTCTAATAAGTGTTTTGAAAATAAAAGCTCCGGAGCTCAAGTTCTCAGGGATAGGAAAAGCACCCTGAATACAGTCTGGGCACCAAGCTCTATCACCTGTTGTCTCAGGCTAGATCAAATAGGCAACAACTGCTTTAAACGACCTGTCCCAAACCCATTGCTCCTCCACCTCAGCCAGGGCAAGTAATAATACCTTTATCCATACAGACCTCATACACTTGCCAAAATTCTCAGAAGATCAATTAAAAAAAAAAAAAAAAGAAAGAGGAGGTGACGTTGGAATAGTTATACTGGAATTAATCAGTAGTTCTGTCACAGCCCAACACCCATGACATTTTAAGGCAGTTAAGATGTCATCCAAAGTCCCAGTCTTCCCATCACCTTTGCCAGCCTGCTGGTTCATCGTCCCCTCCCGCAGCAGCCTGCCAGGGCTGGCACCGCCGGGCCACAAACACAGAGTCCGCAAGCACCAGCTTCACACTGGGGTCAGAGCTATGGCATAATAAAAGAAAGAGCTCTCCAGAAAAGCAGTGGTAGGAAGCTACACATATATTGTACATTGGGTTTTTTTTAAAAAAAAAAAAAAAAAAGAAAAAAAGCACCCAAAAAAAAACAAACAACCCAACATAAAATAAAAAAAAAAAAAAAAAAGCCAGAAGCTTACTAAAAGGTTCATCTGGGATTTTCCCTAAAAACACAGCTAACTTCACCTTTACAAGGAATATGACACAGTAGGAAAACACAAGAGTTCCATGTGTGCTGTACTTCAGCATTTATACCCTCAAGACTAACCTAGCCCAGCTGTGGGGACTGCATGCCCATTAACAGGTGGAGCAGATCGGGTGTGCTCCTGGAGCTCAACTTCCTACGCAGTTTCACCTGAAGGGACTCCACTTAACCACGCTGGAAAAGCTGGAGTTTACTTTGAAAAATGCATTCCTCATCCAGCTAAAATACTGAAGTGAACAAAACCATATTCACCAAAGGACATAACAAAATTAATATTTAGCACGCTAATGATGGAACAACCTCGCTTTTAAAACTTTTCAATATCCAGCTTTTACCTATGAAATCCTTTCAGCTCAGTAAAAATGCCTAAAATCATTTATAATGGTTTAGGATCTGGAGCTACTACCACCTGCCAGTCACAGCCTGTCCTCAACACAGCTCAGGTACCTCACAGCAAGTCTCCCCTCAGACTTTAAAGTTTGCATTTATTAGCACTGTCAGACCATCACCTCAGGATGGTAAGTCCAAAATAAAAAATACTGCTGCCCCAAAACACTTGACTTGCTCTGATGGATTAAATTTGGGGTTTTTTTAAAAAGTGGTAAGTGATGTAACTTAGCTTCAACAGGCATTAGGTCAGATCAGGTATGGTTTCCGTCACCTTCACTTCATACCAAGTCATAAAGTAGATATAAACACTGCATACTGTGGCTCAGACACCTTCACAGACATAATCAGGTATGCCCTAACCCAAATTGGTATTCCCCTGCCATCTTAAGAGCACATGGGCGCAGCACAGTTAAGTGCGTGCTGAGTAACAGCATGGAGCTCTGTGCCACATCACCCCACCCTCCAACACACCACCCGCCCACACCCCTTAAATCAACTCGCTGTGTGATGTGACCCACCTCTTAACAAGACTTGGCAGTACCCTGGCTGATCATTAGTGAAGGATTTTAACAATTAGTAACTCAGCAGGTTTACTGTCTTACTGCACCCGATACAAGTCTGGAGTCTTTTCTGCTGTACCCTTGAGCTGCTGCAGGCAGAAACGTTACCTATTTCAAAACTGAGTATTTCTTTGTGTATAAAAAGCAAACAGACAAGCCTATGAAATTCTGGGCTTACTTTGTTGTTTGAAAAAAACAGTAAATGTTTCACCCCAGAGGCTGAACTATCTTCCACCTCTACAAATTGTGAATATACATTCTCTCATTCAAACACTCTTTTAATAAGACAGGAAAGTTTCTAAATATAGTTTCTGTAATCAGTTGTAAGGGTACATTTTACTTTTGTACAGAGCTGGCATAGGAGCAAGATTAAGATCTATTCGCTTTAAGCCATCAGCATTTCTCCCTTTAAAGAACACAAACCCAAAGACAAATAATTGCATGGACAGTCAATAAAGGCAAAAGTTTACATACATCTTTATTAAAGCAACTGTAGCCATAGAAATGATAACACGTTTTGATTACCCCCACAATTTCAATATGGGAGCATGAAAAAAAAAGATTTTTAACCTGGTTTTTATTAAAGTTATTTCTAAGAGCAATCAGCTTGAAATAAATCTTTTTGATTGGGGGTGTGTATCAACCTCTTCGGTAAAAGAAAATTAAAATTAGAGTATTAGATGTCAATGCAAGAGACACTGCTGCTTTAAAAAGCTTTAAAACAGTGTGTAACTTCACAAACACTGAAGTGCCTTCTCCTTTGTTTATATATACAGAGAAGAGAAGCCAAGGGATTAGGTAAACCCTACTCAGAATATGATATGTAACATCAACGTTGAAAAAAAAAAAGAAGGTACCTGGATTTCAGCTGTTATGTTCATTGACAACATCTAAATAAGAAAATAAGTTTTCAAGAACAACAATACCTCTTTCTGAAACCGTCCGACATTACCACTGACTCTGAAATTAAACTCCTTACTCAGATCTTAAACATAAATTTTGGTGTCTAAACAGCTGTTTTGTGCAAGTGTTGACACAAGTTCCACATATTAACCTAAACAACTGCTGTGCGAGTTTTCTTTAAAAACTATGCATAACTTAAAAACAAACATAATGCCATCAGCTGGAAATCAGAAAAATCAAATGGTTTTTGTCTTCCACTCCTGGAATCACCTTATCATTCGGTTGGCAACTCAAAGATACCAAGGTTTTCCTGTAGTACATATCATTTAAGTTAACATTAAAATTTTATCACTTAAATCAGGCAGAGTCAAAGCTCCACACTTTGGACAGCATTTTCTACTTCTGGTAAATTAAAACTTTATGATATCCTAGGGGCACATTCCAGCAAAGCAACTAAAATTATTTTCGCAAATGTCAAAACTGTGAAGTTTTTAGTGTTGTTTTCTTTTGGGAACAACAGATCTATAATACAAATTCTGCTCTTCTGACTTATGAAAAGACAACACCATAACTTGCACACAGAAGGCAGAGTCAGAGGAGGAAAACCAGCACTTAGTCAGGTAAAATTGTGTATGCCCTTAAACCAAAAACCAGACCCTCCCTCAATCGAAGACATCATTCCTTAAGCATATAATCCACGTCTCTCTAAAAAAAGCTCAACATAACAAATGGTGACTATAACCTCATCCTGGGGACGGCAGAAAAATAACATTACAGTAAAGGACGCAAGGAAACAAGTAAGCATTATAGCCGAGAGCCTTAACTGATACGAAAATAATGTGGACACAAACCCAGCAGTTCACTGTTTCTGATGCTGAAGGCACCAGGAGCCTTTGAATACAAAAGTATCTGGAATAGAAGAAAACTAACACAAAAAGCTGGGAAAACTTCCCACATAACAAAATCAATTCATCAGAAGTGTATAATCAAAACATTAAAAAAATTCCCTCATGGGGAAAAATGTCTGCACCGCACATAGACAGATCCTGCGGTATTTTTTCCTAACTAGGCTGTTCTTGTGACTGAAAGGAAAAGCAAAAAGGAGGGGTTTTTCCTTCAGGCCATAAACCCCAAGTAGAGTTTATCAGCTTCCTTATGAAACAATATTTATAGTATGATAACCTAGAAAATGTAAAAGCATCACACATCATCTGCCTCTTGATCAGCAAACCCACTTTCAAAAAAGTGATGTCCAGCCACTTGCAGCCAAAGGATTCACCGTACCTGAAAGCATCTGAAGTGCTCTACACCAGCCATGGCCATTACAGGTCCAAGAAGCTACTGATCAAGTAATTTCTGCCCAGCAGAATACCCGTGCGTAATCACAACTAACAGAGTTCATACTAGAAAAAAACTTAAGATGCTCAAACAAAGAATCACTCTAATATATTTCACTTTATTTTTGTAATAACAAGGTCACCATTTGCAAATAGTTTTTTTAAAAAAAGATGTAGCTGTAGTAATTTTTCCCCTGTACTTAAAATAGAAAACGAATCTAACACCAGTAGTGCTAATCTCATTAATAATAGCAAATTTAAAGTGAGTCACCTTTTTAGTTTAACAAATAAAAGCTAAAATATTACATAAAAATTTAAGCGAGATCATGAAAAATGAATGAAATATAACAAGAAAGAAAACGCCAAATATTTAGTCAGCATTTGCTTGGACAAAGGCGAACAAAACTGTATTCCAAATTTATTCTTCGGTATATAAAGAGCAATGAAAACGCAACAGAGTAGACCTGTATCAAACAGTTATAGTGACAAGCCGCTGAAATTCTGGCCCAGTTGTTGTCCTATGCTGCAATTGCTGATGACGTTACAGTACTTCTCAACGCTCTTCTAGCCTGGTGATGAGATTTGGGTTTTTTTCTCCACTATACGTCAGCAGTTCTGGTATTTAAATTAGGTAGGGAAGCTCAGGACATGCAAAGGGATTTCCAGGACCCCGGGCTGCAGCTGCACACGCGTGTCTGTCCTGCAGGTGACCCACGGGGCACAGGACCTCTGCCAGTTCCGCTAAATGTGCACTTACTGCGGTGCTAAAAAAAGAGCCAATATTTACCGTTGCACATCAGCTCGCAGGAGAGATGCCATGATAGGATATTATCAGCAGCTCGAGCACTCAGATTTTGATCTCCAAGGGGGGTCTGGCACAAGGTGTAAGTCTTGACTGGAATGGAAACATACCTTGTGTGACTTTTAAATATTATGTTTCTAATGTTGAAATCCCAGACATAATGGCCACAAGCCAAGTAAATACACCTCGCTACAATAAAAGAGAAAAGCTTTTAAAAGCTTAAAATGTTAACATAAGAATCATTTAAAAAAAAAAGAATCGGATTCATCTAGAACACTGTGAACATCTAGGCCTGAGTCCAAAACCATTGAACTTATTAGGACTGCCTCCCTCTATTTCAACAGGCTTTGGATAACGCTCTCCGTTTCTATAACTCTCAAACAGACAAATACATGCAATGTATCATCTCAAAGCAAACTGAACTCAACACATTTCAGTGGCAGCACATTCATTTAAACAGAACCATGCATACTATATATGGGAACAAAGTGTTCCTCTCAAAGATGCAAACCCGATGTATTCTCAGGCTATAAATACCATCAGGATTCAAAGCCGGCCCTTCCTGACCAATACATCTCTGACAGGCATGGAAGATGGGTGTCTTTCTTTCTCATGTGTTCATCCAGCTATACTGGTACTGGTAAAAGTGCTAACAAACTTCTGCTACATTTCCACCTTCCGTTGTCATCCAAGGTGACCTATGCGCCACAGACGAAGTGCTCACACCTACAAACCGTGAGGCCTAATCTGAAATTTGTGTATTTAGCCCTGTCTAAAGGTGGCATAAATGCCAGCCTAGTCGTGCGATCTCAGAGAGTTTTGCACTCCCTTCACAGGCTGGGTGGAAGAGTCAGGCACCGCAGTCCTGCAAGGGGCAGGGAGCTGGACTCGATGATCCTTATGGGACCCTTCCGTGACTCTAAGCCTTCAACCACGTGGCAGCAGATGAACTCATTACAAAAACATAGCATTTTATGATAGCTTTTTAAAGTGGAGTCCCTTTCCTTCTGTCACCGAAATGATACGTGGGGGAGAAAAATATTTTTTAACCATTAACACCCACACATAATGTTTCAGCAATTTTTCCCTTAGAAAACCTCCACAAGCTGTATTCACTGTGTCCTTCTCAGACTTCTGATAATTCGATAGTTTTCACACATGTAAAATACCTAATTTTATGCAATGTGACTAGGTACGTTTAACAGAACTGAAAGGATACCCCATCCCCTAATTTAATCTAGAGTTATTCTATGTTGACATCTCACCAGGTTCTGCAGAACTGCTGCCCCACAATCTCACACGACAGAATGCCTCACTGCTGCTGAACTGCAGCCTGATCTTGCCGAGGAATTGTTACCAGCCAACCCTGAAATTCATATACACTTTTGTCAATCTGAGTTGGATTCCACAGACTAGCAGAGCCCAGTCTCTGAAGGAACACTGACCATTGCTCTGTATTTTGCCTGCTGACTAGAGATTACTGCTTCTTTTTAGGATTTGTCCCAGGAAGGACACTCAATGACTAAGACTCACAATCCACTTCCTTGCAATAGTACAGGACAGACACGGACCATCACTGCCTTTTTAATTAGAATCACCAGATCCTGTCCCTGCAGAGATTATGCTTAGGACTAGCGCGCTCTAAATTTTCAGTGTTTCTATCTCTGGGGCTGTAAACCGCCCTCACTCTGCATTCAGAAATCCCACCACACAAAGACTGCGTACATAGATCGCCGTTACTTAAAAGCTTTTTGTTCCCTATTACAGGCATTTCTTCCGTTGAGCTAAACTGGAAAAAATTGTGAAATCTAATGGTTTCCAACCAGCATTTACGGATTTGCAAACGTGTGAGAGTTGCAAATTGTTTCTAAGCGCAGATTTTCTCCTTAAATGTATGTGTTGCAAAGCTTTGAAAATAAGTATGGTACTGCATCAAAATAACATTTTGGTTGAGATTGTTCGGTTTACAGCTTAAACCCTTGCCCATACATTTTCTTTTCTGCATGCATAACCAATTTTAGCATGCGTCTATAAAATGTGAAATCCATTATGAGCTCCAGAGAGCCAAAAGTATCTTCCTTTCCACAGGTGGAAAACAGCAGCGCACACCCCTCCATACCGGTGCCTTCTGTCGCTTGTAGAACCACCACCTGCAAAGAGCGGCGAGTACCTTTTCTTTCAGCCCTTGACCTCTCCACCGTGTCCACCTCTCAACTGGCAACCTGTCCGGTGGGACGCTCGCGGAGTAATTGCATGCAGACCACCTGATAGCCATGAGACAGGAACGATTCGGTGCCTCGAGCCAGGCTGCGCATGTGACTAACCAGCGAAATGCGTTACAGTCCGCTGCTAATCCCTTGAGCCTTCCAGTTGTTCATACGCTTCTGCTGGGTACATCTTCGAGAGAGAGTCAAGGTGAGGTTTCCGCATACAGATTTAAATGAAGGGATCTCCTGCGTCACTTGTCCACACACGCCTTCCAATGTACTTTCGTACTTTTCTCAACATACAGTGCCTTGTTTTGGTTCCGTTGTTGATTTTATTTGGAAAGGATGTTTATGCAAGTATTGCTAGGAAATCAACAAACCTAGCTATGTGAGAGCCAGTTTGGTAGAAACGCTTCTTCTTTTACGGAAAACTTACATTTTTCCACTTACAAGCTTCCTCAGGCCTTAGAGGTCTGTGTGAAAATTCTTAACTTTTCAAAGAAGACTTCTGCAAATATTGTAGTTCCAGTAAAAATTGCATCTTTCTATTCAAAACAAATGAGAATGTTGCTCGGTTCCTACTGATGAAATCTAGCACTGTATAATAATAATTTATTAAAATTCCAAAATACGTAGACCAATATCAAAGAAGACTATTATGGCTTGTAATGTCAGGCTAGCAACTGCTATCTATAATCATAATGTAACTTCATTCTATATGTGTGACTCCTGCGTTACGGGGAGGAAAAGCTCTTCGAAACACTGAAATCATTCCAACAGGAGCATAGCGATAAAGACACATGCTACCTGCTAGAGCCTTGAAGGCACAAGGTACGTAAGGGGTACCACTGTCTGGGGTACCACTGCTTGGGGAACCAAGCGGCAGCGATGCAGGGTCCGGTACCACGTTCTTCGGAAGGGTACAAATTTCACTTCATTCTGCACTGGCCAGCTTCAGGAGCTGGCTGTGCCCCACGCTTGTGCTCTCTCATGCCACGGCTCCTTCTTCTCGCTTAAGAGTTTGTCCGAAGCCAAAGGATAGTAACAGATAATGTCAGGAGAAAATGCCCTTCAGGAGCATAGAAAATGCAGTAGCAGATCCATATACAGATTGTAGAATATGCATTCAGCCACTACGTGCATGGTGTACTTCACCAGGCATATTTATTTTACCTTTCTGTTATTTCCAGAAAGAAGAGCAACTAACGGTGTCAGAGTCCAGCCCACTGAATTTCAGTCTCACATTCTACCTTCCATACACAAACAGGAATGAGTTGGTCAAGGGACAAAGAAAAAGCAAAGAGAAGACACATTCTTTAACGGTATCTAAGCGTTCCTTAAAATGTAGATGTAAACACTGAGGAGAAAAACAGCATTTGTTAAGTCTCTGCAATATGACTGTAGCTAATTCTGGAAGAATTACATCTAAAATTATATATCATATTAAATAAAGGAATACAAGGGCTTTAACCATAATGACTCACATTACATGAAACACTGACAACACAGGTCAAGATTTACATTTTTCTCTCTGACAGATTTTTAAAAATGTCATCTCGCAAAGTAAGCACGGAGCATAAAAATCCTCAAACTTCAGCAATCATTTTTAGTACATTATTAATACTAATGTTCTATTCATACACGATGACATAAAGTAGATATGGAATTTTAAGGGGCAATGTTTATCATTCTGTTACCAGAGGTTTTCATATTTTTGACTTACAGTATCTTGACTTCCTTATCTCCAAGAAAAAAAAAAAACAAAAACTGTAGTGAAATTTCATACCACAAAGTGTGAAACTGTTCATATCACATTTTTAAATTCCAGCCTTAAATTCAGTGAGTTGGGGGAGGAGCGGTGAGAGGGGGGAACAACCACATTCTAAATCCTTCAATGCAGCCATTAAAAAGGGTTACTTCCCAAAATCAAGTTGACAGTCACTGACAAAGCTGAGGAATACAATGTTGTGCTTAGAATACAGCAGGAAAAACTTTTTGCAGTTCCTTGCAATAACATGGGTGTTAGCACAGTAACTGTGAATTATTCACATATATATGTGAATTACTCAATAAGAAGCCACAGAAAGTAGACATGAGAAAGATTTCTTTTAGCTCACTCGCTGGGACCACTCTTTATGTAGACAGCGAGATGATGTTGGATAACTCAACTCTGCTACAACCTGCGGAACAGCAGAAGAGGCAGCACAGGGAAGGAAAGGTCCTAATGTGGAGAAAACTTCTTCAGTCCCGCAGCAGGAGGAGCTGCTTCTTGTAAAACTGCTTTTGCTAGCAGGTCCACTATAGTCAACATAGCGCATATATGCATTCACATTTCTCACTTGCAGCCTCGGCAGCCTTTCCCAAGCTACCATGCAAGTTACAAAGCATGTGTTTGATAACAGCAAAGTTTAAGACATTTCCAGTTGTTACTTCAGCTAGCCTTTATACCCTAAAAACCAGAAAAGTGTTTTGCAATAACTAGTTACTCCTTACACACAGAGAATTCCCTCCAATTCCCTGTTTTAGCATGTAAGGAATACAGGATCAGCCCTTAAAAGTTCTTCTTCACCAGAGGCTTGAAAACCCTTACAAGTGGAACAAATACAATCTAAAAAGAGACATATATCTCCCCCTACCTGCAGAGTCCTTTATCCTCCCGCCCTGGGGAGCGATATTCATGGACATAGCTACCTCAGGTCTCAAACACAAAATAAACTCAAATCCTACAACCTGACATAGCTGCAGTACATCAAATCGTTCAGACTGGAAGTCTTGGAACTCCTCGATGATACACCTGTTATTTAGCAAACCGATACATTTAGCCTAACAGGTTTTAAAGTCAATTTGGATATGCCTTTCTGTACTGGTTAAGAAATGAATGATCTGCGTTAACTGACTGTGTCCCAACACTGGACTATCAGACCAGTAATACCCCCCAAGACACTGTGCGTAAGAAGGCTGTGTACAAGTCTCTAACTTTTCATTCTCTCAAGGAAAGAAGCACGAGATGAAAACCTGTAGGATTTTCCTTTTCGTCAAGATCCCTGATAGCCCTTGCAGATTTGTTTCATCATGTAGAGACGAAAATGCTAAACAGACACAGAAGAAACTGATGTTAAGTCTTAACTACCCACCCATTACTGAAAATCTCCTTTTATTGTTGTAGGAACTGGTATTTCACAAGACATGCTTATTATCACAAATTCATTTGAGCTCTGTCATCATAGCTGGCTAACCCCTTTCTAAGAAAGTTCAGGTTTGGATTTGAACGAAACAAAAAATGCCTATAGAGAAGCGATACTGCCTGTTAGGTGTCCTGAAGCTTCAGGCTGAGTTAAATGCTTTTACTTATTCCTTATCTCTAGCAATCACTTCTTCCATAGATAGGCCAAGTTCACTGTAACTGTTCTACTTCCAACTGGAATGTGGAGGTTTGTTTAGGCAATACGAACTGGACGCCTACCTCGCTAAACCCAAATACACAAACAAGTACCGTAACTTCTCACACTCTAACTTTGTTTCTGGATTCCCTTAAGAGTTAGGTCCTTCCTACAGCTGGGTTATGCACTCTATCAAGTGTGTTTGCTGGGGGGGGGGGGGGGGGGGCCCCCCCCAGGAGAAAGGGGAAGACAGCTCACTGTACGTCAAAGCAAGCCAGCAACCTAGCAACCATATATTAAAAGGTGTGTGTGTTTTTGTGGGTGTCTGTGTGCCAGGAATAACTGAAGCAGATATTATTCCATTTGTAATCCAAAAAATGTGAAAAGGGAAGGGGAGAAACTCCAGCTGCTGGTCTATTTTGGGGTCTGTCAAAATCCACTTTCGCAAATACAGAGTCTTAACACTTTCTATCCCATTTGCCTTAAACAAAAAGGGAAGTCTGGACCGGAGCAAGTTCTAGGGTTTGGCTTGAAAAGCGACCCTTCAAACCAAGAGCCGACCTTACTTCACGTACTACGCTTTCTTCCAGCTGGGAATACGCAAAAATCAAGGGGCACAGAGGTTGCCTCAAAACATTTCGCACTTAGGTTAAAAGAACGCTGATCTGGTGTGTTACTTACGAATGCACTAATACTTGTAGATATCTACATTTAATTCATCAAACAGAAGTGTCAAAGATTCTCAGGGAGTGGAACTAGCTTTAAAAAGATTCACTTGAGTGACAAGTTTACCTTTCAATTTTGCCAAAGTTTCTCGTTCCACAAGAGAACTGAGAGTTCAGCTCAGCAAACACACTCCCACCCCGCCATCACACGCGGTCACGGAGGGGGACATACCAACTCCGGAACCCACTGTCCCAGCGCGCGCCTCGCCAAGAGGGCGAGCCGACACCAGGTGTGACTTTCGTGCCACCAGATGGAAAGGAGTGTGTCCCTGGGTGGGGAGGGCGGGGGGACAGGCCGGCACCTCTCCGGGCTGCACCCAACACCTCAACCCCTCCAGCCACGCTCCGCACGTTGGGGCTCCCGACAGCCCGCGGCGACCCTACCACAACAGCAGACAGCACACATGGCCACCCAGCAACAGCCCCCACAGCCTCTCCTCCAGTGCCACCTCGCCCAGGTGCCCTGGTTGGCCCCTACTCCTCCGCCGCCTCCTCCTCCTCCTCCTCCTCCTCCTCGCCACCACCGCACCAAACCATCACCGGCACCGGGAGGGGAAGGGGAGGGGGAGTTACCTTGTTTTTGACCCCGCAGTGGCAGCAGACAGTCCACAGGTACTTGAGGGTCCTCCACAGCAGGATGATAAACAGTCCCCCAAAGAAAGTGACCATGGATGAGGCGAGGAAAGCCCACCACATGCGCTGTCCGCGGCTATCGCAGGGCACCTCCATGGTCACCGGGATGATGAGCGCATCCATCTTGGGCACATTGACGGGGGAGGAGGACGAGTCTGTGTTGAGATTGTTGGCGTTGATATTGTTACTCATTCTAACGCCGCCGCCGCCGCCGCCGCCGCCGCCGCCGCCGCCGCTGCCGCCCGGGTAGGAGCCGCCGCCGCCGC
>JAVKLA010000093.1:16082984-16161852 GCA_034782735.1 Sagittarius serpentarius | reverse complement strand
GGGGGGGGGGCGGAGGGAGGTGGGGGAGGGTGCTGGTTTGGAAACGCGGTAAGGGAGCGTGAAATGAATATCGGGGAACCGTGGCGTGGGTCTCTCCGCTGAAGGCTTTCTTGGGTTGTCTTTTACTTGAGACGCGGAAATGCTGCAAACGCTCCGCAACCAGCAAACGCAGCGCGACTCGCTGCACATCCCAGGAACATTCCTGAAATTAACCCTTAGAAATATAAATAGCAATCTAAAATGACACACTGAGGCGGGGGGGGGGGCGGGGGGGAAATCCAGCAAGAAAATCTGGACAGTTGTCTCCTGCTTTTTTTTCAGATTCCCATTGAAAAGCAGAGGAATTTTTATATTTTTTATATATATATTTATATATAAATCAAAATCTCTATTTGGCACATGATCTGCTCACTCGGTTGTCTGCCCACAGCATTACGCAGATCCTCTTGACATCTTTCCAAGGGTAAAATACAACAGCCTATGTGTGCATGACATTTCCCGTCTGATCTAGTCACTACACAGAGCCACCATTATGAAATACTAATCTCTTAACCTTTACTAGTAATAGTTCCTGTTTCTGCATCTGCCATGGGTTTGTTTATTTTTGTTTTCTACTTAAGTGATGGTAATGAGATTTTATGAGTTCTCAAAGCTTTTTATGGGGCTCTGTAACTCTCTCACCTCCACTTTTTGGTGCAGTAACACTACCATTTGTCTAACTTCGCGAGTTTATCGTGATGTCTCGCTCCAGTCTGTTCTTCCCGTCTCTTCCTTCAAGAGAGGGCTTCCTTTTTCAAGAAGGGATTAATAGAGGCCTCTGAATAGAGAAAGCCTTAGACAACAATACGGAGGTAGATACAACTGAGGAAATACTACATTACCATATCCAGGAGGAAAATGGGTAGTCACTTACCCGGTGCACCTGAAGCAGCCCATTCCCAGGAGGCCGTAGTAAGAGGGAATTAAGTGGAGGATTTCTAGATGCGGAAAACAAGTCAGGTTGAAAAGAAACTGTATGTCACAGCTGCCACGTGCAACCGCAGACTGCGCTGCCACAGCTGCTACCCCCCGCCATGTCTTCCATTACCAACCCTCCCCACAGCTAGAGAGTCACCTGGGCCACAAAGTGTTGTCGTGACAGGATCACACACCTTGGGACCTGGGCTCAGCCTGGTCCTGACAGTCATTTGCTGTGCGTTCCTGGGTTGGTGTTCAAGGAGCACCCTTTTCACAGCTGCAGATGTACCTACAGATCCTTTTATCCATCAGCAAACACCAGGAGTGGAACAAGGGCAGGAGCATCGTAACACAGCCACTCGACACCTGATCTTCAGAAGTGCCAGGTACTTACAGATGCTCTTACAGCTAATGGAAACCACAAGCCCTGTGCACCTCGAAAGACCTGAGCGATGAACAGCGGTAGCACAGCATATCCCAGGGAAGGCTTTTGCACGGTGGAGTTTCTTCTGTATTCTGCCCTGATACATAAAAAGGGCTGGGTCTCTGAAGCCACGGGTGTGGCGTATGTCTTCTCTTGCTGTTGTTTGAGAGGGCCCAGGAGACCGGACAGAGAGGCCGCAGTCTTGAAAAATCTGTTTTCTCACTTTATACATTCAGAAGGTATCAGCTGTAAAGTATATGACTCCGGGTACTGTTGCAGCTGAGTGCTGCAGACATTGGTTTCATGAGCACTCCGGATGCAAACAGAACCATTAGGCGCTTCTGAAATAGCATCCCCATAGTACTGTACCCACAAATACAAAGGATGATCCTAAAGAAAAATTAAGACTGAAGCAAACCAAGTGCACCACAGGATACGGACTGTACTTTAAAATGATTTGGTTTGAACGTGTTTACACCACATTTACACACAGATTTGGACAGGGGGAGGAGATTCGTTGTGATCACTTGTAAAAAGCTGATTTTAAGTTCTGCTGCTCAAAAACTATTCATAAACCAACGAACACACACATTACAAGTTCTAGTTTATAAATTTCACACTATATATCCAGGGAAAAACATTCTTCTTATCTGTATAAACAAAACTCCTCTTATTTATAGAAATAGGTCTCAGTTCTACAAATATTTGTGATGAAACTCACATACAAAGGTAAACTCATTGATATCAACTGGTGAGACTTAGATTACCAGCAAAAAGTTTGCTTAATAGGAATTACCTGCTAAAGACAAAGCATATATAAAGTAGGTAACTTTCTATTTTGTTCACTGATTCATAGACAGAGATACAAATGATACTTGAATGAGCATCACTCAAGTGAAGTGCCATTTGAGCTTACTCCTTTATGAATAAGGAAAGGCCTGCTTTCAAGTACAGGTTTTATAAAGTGGAGTTCGAAAAAGTACGCTGGGGCTGCGTGCTTCATTTACTGAGGCAACAACTGCATTTCACCTTGCCTTCAGACCAAACAAGGTTCTCCAGCTCTGTTTCCCGGAGACATCTATTCCGAGCAAACACAAGACTTAACGCAGATTAGTTTTCAGTTTAGTTTTCTGTTTAGTATTTCAACAGGAGAGCTCAAAATTTACTTACTTAACTGAATGTTTACAGAACATAACACTGTGTTTACCTGTGTTTTTCCTGTTGCTACCATATAGCATAGTCAGGACACAATCAATCATGCCAGCTCGACATAAATCCGGAGGGTTTGGTTCCTGAAAGCAGTATTTTAGCGGCAAGGAAATGACTCCTCTTTATGTAAAACAGTTCCCTCTTGTGGATATTGTGTGTACAGTATCACAGACAAAGTATTCAAAATATTCATCAAACCCGGATCTTTGCAATTTAAAAAAAAAACAACCTCCATTCAGCAATGATCTCAACACACAGGACAATCTTGGTTTTAGCAATTAAATACACAAGTAAAGAAGAACAAGCTATTGCATTTAATCGGATATAACTTACCTGCAAAGTTACTCATTATCAAAACCAAATTATTTAATTAAGTGCAATAAACACAACAAAGCTAAATAAAGTTGCATTACTGTACCTGTATGAGTCAGGTATAAATCACAGTGGGGTTTTTTTTATTTTGCTTATATGAGAAAACCTTCTGCAGATTCCTATAAAGAAAACTATGATTCAAAAAGAAGGAAAACATACACTATATAAAGAAAAGAGACAATAACAGCAAAAGGGTCAAGATTTTCAAGGGTCCATGTAGTAACTACTGAAGGCAGAGAAACTCTTTGGAATGATTAATCTTTCAGTTAAAACTAAAAGAGTCCAAGCAAGGAAGCGGCTTGGCTTCACTGGTGACACAATATTGCACCAGGGATTAATTTGGCGTGACAGTTTAAAAAAAGAGATATGAATGGAGTAACAGTGTAAGATTTATATGTTCTCTGAATGATAACTACATTATACAAAGGATATTTTTTTTCTTAAGAAATGAAATGTGAGAGAATAAACATGTACTCCCCAGCTTTGCCAAAAGGCGTTTGGTCTGAGTCTGGGGAAATGATAGAAAACAATTGCATGTTATTATCTTGAGGGAAATGATATTTAAAAAGGCTAAAAGCCTTTATATACCAATAAACTTGTTTGCCGCAACTTGTTTGTTTAATGGTTATATATAAAACCTTCCCATTTGATTAAAGGTACAGAGTAAATGTTGAATAAGCAGCCTAAGGTTCTCTAAAGGTAAATACTTTTCCAAGGTAAAAAAGTCAAAGTTCCAACATTAGGTATGCATTTACTCTCTGCAACACCACGCTTCAGGAAGCTACGTGGACAATCCCTTATAGGATGCGCTGTTGTTACCGTACGTGATAGTTTAACCAGCATAAATAATTACTATTTGTGACCCACAGCCCCCTTAACATTTTTTCTTGTCCCTGTAGATCATGCTGTTGGCTTTTATGTAACATCAGCAGCTGTGGCAGAGGAAGAACTTACCGAAGTACAATAAAATAATAATAAAAATTGCTTACTAGTCAAGAGGCTGGATCTGTATTCCTGAGGTCAGTGGGGTGTTTGGTCTTGACTTCAAATGATGGAGACACAGTATCAGCCAGACTTTACATATAAATGTCTTGCAGAACTAACTCTGAGCCTCACTTTAATACTCTTCCTTACTATTCCTACTTTGTCCTGGGAGAAGGGTGAAAAATAATACGTTTTTACTGATTAGATGGATACTGGAAACAAAATTGTATCATGAAATAATTCTGAGAGATTTTGGTTGTAATGCAAAATGTTTGCTCTCTGAGATGCTGAGGAAGATCCCGTGCTGATGTAAAACACAGGTAAGCATGGATCTGCTGTCCTTGTCTTAAAGACTCTAAAGAGGAAATATTTGCAGAAGGTGATACTAATATGCATGTAAGAGTAGCATGGCTGCACATAACTGTATATTGGCATATGACAAATTATTATCTTCTGCATTTGTTCTTTCCGTAGAATTTATTCAAACTATTTCAGAGCCATATGAATTGAAAATCCTGTTGAGCTTATTTTGCATCTAACCAATCCCTGTTCAAAGACTGAAGTACATATTTAGCATGATAATATATCACGCTCTGTAACACCTTTTTACCAGAGCACTTTGCAAATACGAATACATTCAACTTCATCACATCTCTCTGCAACAGTCTATGTGAACACTATTCTTGGCAGTGAGGTTACGTAACAAGTGCCTTGAATGAGTTAAAACTTTCGTATTGAGATCTGTTTTGGCACTTAATCCTGGCAAAAACCTCCAGCTGGCAGGACAAAGACATACCTCAGCAGAACGCTTTAATGGAGCACCCAGTCATTCAGAGGGGTCATCTCCAGAGTACTGGAACCCTTGCACTCAATCCAGCCAAATAAAATATTAAAGAAAATCCCTTGTTCATGTTAATCCGTACGGTATGAATAGAAATTTAATACAAATTAGTACTGCAGACGTAAAGTATTTTCCTTGGACTTTTTTGTATTTTATAAGGCAATTCTTGTATATCCTTGTATTTTGTTTAATAATTAGACCTAAGCCTACTTCCTTGTCCTCATTTTCCTCTTACCAAATGTCCTGAATCGCACAGTATTTGGTTAGATGTGATATTTCTTGTCAGTAGGACCACTTCTTATTGGAAAATGAGCATGGTTTATGCATTAATGGAATGTCAAGAAGACATGGCTAGCGTCTGAAAAAAGGTGACAGCAGATACGATGACTTCAGGACTGATATTAATTAAGCCATATTATATCCTCTGAGGCCTGTAAGTGCATTTAATAAATATCAGTCCACACTCCTAAAAGCACTTCTGACTCGTGTGAATCAAGGCCTGTTTATTACCGTTTGTACTAATGATTTTTCCTTTCAGTCAGGGATTTTGCCACAGGAAAGAAAGTAGGCAGATAACAGCGAGTATTCCGAAGACAGAATAGTGGCAACCACTGTTAAAACACAGGTAGGCTGACAAAGGAGGTACAGAAATAGCAGTTAAACAATGCATTAAAACAATACCCATAACAAATCAAATAAAGAAAAAGACCTTTAAAATGTCTCTCTTAAACCGTTAATTCCCCTTTTTCTGACCTGGTGTCCTGATGTCCATCCAAACCATAGAGAGGAGCAGCAAACCCTCCACCCTGTACTGAATGATAATGAGAGAACAACAGAGAAGAAAGTTATGTGAAGTGCTGCATAAAGAGCTGCCCCAGAAGCAGGGTAAAAATTCTCTAACTTTGCTTTGTGTTGATTTTGGTGGGTTGTGTCAAATCGGGACAGTAACAGCACCCTGCAAACATACCAGTGCAATGCCAGGACTTCCTTCTGCACCACTTTGCAACCTCCTTCTGTGGAAGCAGCTCTCCAGTTCTTTGTATAAAGTATTGGCATCCTTTGGTCCTTCCAGATAGGCCCAGAAACTTCTAATGGAGTAATATGGCAAATGTTATAGTAGTACAGCAAATATGTAAGTCCTCTATGTGCCACCATCATGAAAACACGAAGCAGTGCGCGGGTGTCTCCCACACCTTTGTGCAGTTTGCAGCAGTGTTGTCCCCACTGTGGCTATGGCCATAGTGGTTGCAAAGACCGATAGTAATTTTTTTAAATGTAATTTATTTGGAGGACTAAATGGTTATTGTCTCATCTTTTAATATTTTTCCAGTCATTTTACTTGCTATCTTGCATACTGGAAGTGCGTAGGCCGGGTAGCTTTAATTGCTTCTAGGAACCATTTGGCTTTGACTCCAGACCCTTCTAAGACATGTCTAAAAGGGAAGTGAGCAAAAAGAAGTTTCATTGTAAAATACGATACGTCTAAAAGATGCCTCTTTGCACTGGGCAATTCTCTTTTAAGTCCAGCAGCCAACTTTGCCACGTGGCACTTGCAGAGAGATGCTGCTGTCAGAATCGGAGCCCTGCAATGGAAGGACTGCCAGTCATTCCTGAAACCAGCCGCCAGCCTTAACGTACAGTTAGGGGCTCCAAAGTCTGTGGTGTGCAATTTAAAAAACTGCTTGGGGAGAAAAGTAACAGTAGCAGGACTGTACTGCTGCTCTACTCCGATTAGGCCAGTGGAAATTTTCATGAAAGTCAGGTAATTGTGAAAAACAAAGAAAAATGTAAAGATGTATGTGTACTGAAACCAGCCACTGAGAAAAACCGCTCTGAACACTAGCTAATTTAAGGTCCACCAGGTGTAAATCTGCTCAAGGCTGAAAAATCAGACATCAGGCATACTAAAATCATAAAGGGGAGACCATATGTTTGCAAGCAGCCACTCAATTTATTTGCAGCTTACTGTGACACTTGCACTTTTTTCTCCCCAGGATATATTCACATTTAGGAACTCAGTGTTTATTTTTGACAAAAACCTCAACATTATTTCAGGAAGAACAGTATTTGCAATGATCTGCTTTGCTTTCTTGTCTCTCACGCTTATCTGGAACTGAATAGCTGAGAACTGGAAATTTGTAACTGAAGATAAATTAGAACAGAAATAAATCAGGGCCCCTTTCATTATCAAACATCAGTCCATACAGTAAGGTTTGAAAAGCTGAATCTCAACATAATCAGAAGACGCTCTTTCTCATCCCACTATGTACGCGTACATCCACCAAAGAGTTTTTCCAATGGGAGGAAGAGAGAAAATCCAGTTAATGCGCAATACTGCAAAATGCTGAGCATTCCTGCTTTGATCCAGCAAAGCATTTAAACAGGTGTCTAATGTTATGCACAAGTAGTCGCAGAGAATTCTGTAACCAAGGCACATGTTTAGAATTAAGCATGTGGTTTAGGTCCGGGGTGACAAGGCTCAGCACCTTGTACGATTAAGTGACTAGTAAGCTGAAGAGGTTGTGTAGGAGTCATGTCCTTAGTTGCCTGCTGACTTCGTCAGCGCTTGTATCTTACTGAGGCTGTATTTGCCAGTGTGCACTATAAAGGAGACCTTTAATTCCAGAATGAATATAGCTTTAGGATTCGCTTTCCTATTTGGAACTATATGGTCTTCAACTAACAAAATAATGAAAAAATAATACTCAGTCACAATTTTGGAAGGATCAGTGATTAACGGACATTTTTTGTATTCCTGATAAAAGATGAACCTCTGGAATACTATTCTAAAGACATAATATTCTGTTTTCTCACTGATAGATCCAAATATGTCCTCTCACAAGTCAATGGTGCTGCTAAGGATCAAGTATATACCAGTAGTCACAGATACACGTCAAATGTTGGAGCTCTGCTAATACAGCAGTATTATACACGGTACTAAGCCTGCAGCAGGCTATAAACCAAAATATCCTCAGGCTGAATTGAAACTAACTGAAGTCAAGGCCACAACGAATGGCTGCCTTAAAAAAGCAGTATTTTCCAACAGAGCTTATAAATTTTTTTCCTATGCTAAATTCAGTGGAATGTTGGGATATTTGATGGCAACCAACAAAATGAAACTCCAGTTAATGACCTTCAGCTGCCGCCTCTGGGCGATAAAATAATGGTAGAATGAAGCTTTATTAACTGAATAGTCTCATATGCTGCATCTACTCGTATTCATGGCTTTAATTTAATCTGATCTGGGGGCAGATGTTAATTTCTGTTTCCTGACATAAGCTAATTGTAATTCAACCTATGATCAGAACTTAGATAAGTTTTTTGGGAAGAGGCATGGATTGTTTGTGTCTTATGCAGTGGGTGCAGTTTTGCCTTCAAATACAGCTCTGTAGCTGCATCAATGAAAGATAGATGTAGATATCTAATAATAATTTACATGTGCATATCTAATAATAGTTAGACACAGTCTAATTTGTAATCAGTGTAGCAATATCTTCAGGGAAAAGCATAATAAAGCATCTATTTTCATAAATGTTCACAGGTGGATATCCTGCAGATAATTTTTAATTATTAATTAACATGCAGTTTTAGGCAATGGAACACTAAATTGTGTTTAAATGGGAGACATATTAATCACCAACTTTCCACCTAGTCACCACCTCAGTCAAGTCTCATTCAAAGTCTCTGACAATAAACTCTCATGTATTATATTACCTCATCTCACACAACAGGTTTTCCCAGCGTCTCCTTTACTAGAAGGAAGTTCACCACTGTACATGTCATAATACATTGTTGCTCATCTAACCTCAGCGTGTGAGAAACAAATATATACAGTCTATTGACAACTGCAGTAGTTAGGATACTTTTAATTTTTACAGAGGGGGTTTTTTTGCAGGTTTTATGGTAGCTGAACATGATCTGTTTTTCATAAAATATGGCTATTGCTAAATGCGTATTATAAGGTATTACTTAGTATTATCAACATTTGCTAAGATTTTTTTTCCTCTGAATTTCCACAGTGTCGTATTTTAAGTGTTTTCTTTTTTTATCAAGAAATAGGTAACCTAGAACTTTTTAAGGTCTATAAACTGATGAAGCTCTATAAGCCCCTATGTCTCTTAGGATCAAGACAGATGAAATGCAAAGATGTGCAAGGTGTTTATCACCCACAATTAAAAAGACAACATTTGAAGTGCTAGAGAACCCTACAGCCATATTAAGATTCTATAATATAGAATCATCAATACTTCAGTGGTCTGAGTGTGGTCCTGGAGGAGCTCTAGGGGTGTGACATTCATTCTAATTTAAAACAAGAAAAATTAAATTAGAGTTTCAGGGATACTTATACTCCCTCCCATAGACAAAACAGGCTCACTACTAACTTGCTTTCCTAGAAGGGAACTCACCTTCCTTATCTGAAAAAAAAGTTCATAAAACACTTTCTCTTTTGTTTGCGGAAAGATTCAGCTCTTTAGAGATAGGTAGTCGTGAGGAAATTATTTACTAATTGCAACGGAGCAATAGGACAAGGAAAGTGTGTCAAGGGCAGGTTAACATTAATATAAATAAATAAATAAATAAATAAATAAATAAATACTGGTTTAATAGACAGTATTTAGACAATACACTTCGTTCGTTGTGCATCAGGTTAGTGCCCTGTCCGTGAGAGGCTCTGTCAGCTAATTAGGATGTGCTTAAATCCTGATTGATGTGTCAATGCAACACACTTCTGTGTGCATTGCAAGACTCACAAAGTAATAGATTTAACCAGGCGTTTATCACTATCAATAAAGTGAAAGACATAACCTGGATTATATTAAACCTTCTTTTTAAGAAAGAGGGTTTCCACTGCCTTTTTTCCCAGATGGTACAACAACTGCTTTCTAACACCAACTACAACTCAGAGCCAGCCTTCTTCAGTGGTTTACCTCTCCTTTTGTGAAAGAATTCCTGCCTTCCAGACTCTAATAAATTCAGCGCTAGCTGTTTTGAAACACAGACTGTCATTGCTCCAGTCTTCTCTGCATTAGTATCAGGTTTCAGGAAATACTAAAGGTAGAGCTCTTTTGTCTTTGTACAATCAGATCAGGTTTGCTTTACCTTCTTCAGCTTGCTCCAACTTCTTCAAAGCTCCCGTGTTACCTGGTTCTCACCTTAGACTGATACTTCTGCAGTACAGAATCATTTTTTCTTATCATCCCAGTCTAAGTATAATAAAAATATCCCAGTTCTGTAACTTGGGAAAGCCTCCTAGATGAAGGATGAGATCCTTATGAACTCAAGATACTGGGGATAAAATGTCCCACGGTGAGGATAAGCTATGTGTTAGGAGTCGGTGCTTTTCAATGCGTCTACAATGTGACAGAAGACAGCCCTAGACTTGGCCCTGGTCAGCGGGAATACACCCAGCAACATCCAACAGGGGCTCCACGGTGGAAGGAGACTGAAGGCAAAAAGCTATTCAAGTCTGAGATAATTATTTGGAGTAGCTGGTTACGAAGGAAATGCATGGTGCAGGTTCAGTTACATCTAGATTATTTTTTTCCAGTTAACGCTGTGAAGATTCAGGCTGACTTCCTATTAAACTTAGATCCATTGGATGTGGGTCAATGCACACACATTTCCTGTTACATTTTCTTCATGATGCCCAGTATCTCTTGTATAATGTGTACGTGTTCTTGAAAACTAGACAGAGGCGTTTAAATCTCTTCTAAACCAGGCAATGTAACTATTACTAGAAAGTACTACAGATGGCTGACTAATTGAACCATGGAAAGCATTATCACACCATTTCTTAATTTAGAGCTCGTTATTCATTTGAGTTCAATCTCATTTCATTACTGTTATAATTCCACACGAAATTAAAGTGAGTTTCAAATTGACACACCTGCGTGAGGTTCTTTTGCAGTCCTCTGAACTACACCTCACTTTCAGCCTGTCCTACCAGACCACTGAAAATGACTATTTATTTATTTGCTTATTTTCTGAGGGTTTGGGATTGTAGCTTAGTTATTTGAGCAGAAGCCCTAAAGCCAAGATGCGCCTGCAGCCTTGGCTCTGTGACCTTGAGCAAGTCACATGTACTGCATGGGTTTCAGGTTTACTCCTGTGCAAAGAGTATTGTGGGGGTTAATATTTCTACAGCGCTTTTACAGCTTTAGATGAAAGGCACTGTAAAAGCTCAGAGCGTGACTTATTAATAATATATATAGAGAGAGACATATCTTTCCAGTTTATGTCTCAGGTATCCAGTATGGGGATTTGTATTTGTACAACGCTGCAGGTCTTCTCCAATAAAACAGACTATAGGAGCTACTTATTTAAAGTTCTTTTGCACCAGATTAACTGAATGCCTGAGAGAATGATACTAGGTCACCTTCTTAAAATGGCCTGAATACCAGCAGAAGATTAAGAAATGGTGGTAGCGACTATATTTTGTTACACTGAAAGCATTACAAGCAGAGTGTATATGAGCAAAGTGACATTCAGTGACAGATTGAATTGCATTATGATAAACTAAAAATGGCAGAGAGACTCAGTCCTTTGCAATAATAACTCTTGAAGATTTTCCATTTTGATAATCAGTTGATTGCTGGCAGAGGGGGTTACCATAAGAAAACGGCTATGACTTTTGGTTTTGGAAAAAAACTGCCTTGTGATCTAAAATAGTTTCACCCTTACAACAATGGCGTTATGATCTGCAGCTCTGCTGGTTTTCATGAAGCCTGGATCATTCTTTAAAAAATTATCTCATCCTTAACTTTCCCAGCAGTGGCACAACAGCAGCTGTAAGGAAATACTCATCACATCAGATCATACGTGATATAGGAACACGAGGTACCTTTCATCTGGCCAGGATACTTACAGTGCCACCCTATAATTAACTGTTGCTGTGACTTTATTTAAGATCATGTGTGTTAAAATATAGTTGGAGTTCCGAGGTTCTCCAGGCCTTAATACGCTCCCTTCATGCAGCTTCTCTTTCCTCCTGGAGTATCGTAATGCAGAACCTGAGTGTGTGCGTTACTTTAGTAGCATTTATAGAAACATTCATCAGAGAGCAGTCTTTCGTGCCGTGTTAGTATAGGTGAAACAAGGAAAGGAATAGAAAATACCCAGAGGCAGACAAAGCTGCTGGTGGCAGCTTTAGAAGTAGGGAAACAAACACGAGACAACATAGTCCAAAGAAAGACAGGCTGAAAAGACAAAAACTTCACTGAGTTTTTATGTTTGTACGACAGGTTACTTTTCCATATTTTTGGGCTGCTTTCCTACGAGAACAAAAATGTTTGCAAAGTATAATCTCGGGGGTTTCTCTAGTCAAGGTTAAGCAAGTACCAGTTTGTTGATAATGTATCATTTTATTTGAGTGATGTGTCTAACTGATATAGCATAAGCAATATTACTGGACTACTAAGCATGAGAATTTGTACTCTGTATTAAATTTCCAATATGCCTATGTGTCTGTATTTTATGGGTTTTTTTAATGAAAGACATGAATGCAATTCAATCTTCACTTAATGTATTGCAGTTTTAATATATTACAGGGTTGATTTCCAGCATTACATTTCACACTGAATGGCAGTTTTGCAGTTTGTTTGTTGGGGGTTTTTTTGTAATTTGGCTTTCGTGAAAGAAAGGTGAGGGGTGAGAATAAACTTCCTAACTGGCCAATATCAGTGTAGAAAGGGAAATATTTTTTCTCCAGGCCTAGTGACATGCAGCTGAGAAGGAAATCTACTTTGCGGGTATACCATGAGCTAAGTCAGCCACTGGCAGCTAGAATCCCGGTCACAGCGGTCTACAGCGATCCTGCTGCTGGATCGTATTCTGTGACGGAGAACGTACATGGACAAAGGTACAAATTGCATCAGCAGCAACAGCTGGGTGGAATAAGATTTAACTGCTTATTGGAACCAGATGGTGGGCTATCAGAAATAGTCTAAAGCTGCCCTGGAGGAGCAGGAACAGGCTTGAGAGCTGCTGCAGCAGGCAGGAACTGAAAGCATTCGTGTAAAGACTTTGCAGGGTGAACATGTTCAGGCACTCATTCCTAATGTCTCCCTACATCTATTATAAATTTTAAGGTCCATAAGCAGAGGAGAAGGATACAAATTATAGAAACAGATGGAGAGTCAGTGAGGCATAGAAATACAGGTGCTATACGAACAGATGGAGTGAGAGGGAAAAAAAGGAAGAGTGCTAAGTCTGAGAGTCAGAGGACTCTGCCTGTCTCTGCATGCACAAAATTCTGCAGGTGTAAAACAGTTCAGCCTTGGACGGGGGTTCAGAAATCAATTACATCACTTTTTTTCAGATAGCTCACTCCTTCCCACTCGGGACAGTAGTTTCTTCCCTCCCCCACATGCATTACAAGTTGACTTGTCCTTGAGTACATCTGGCTGCCAGAAGTTTTTTTAAAAAGTTATCTTGTGGCAGGGCAGAACTAAATCAATATCACTAACTAAGAGCCCTTATCTCCTTAATATCATGGCAATGCCTTTTTTCCCCCCACTCTGGACCACATTAGTTTACAGATCGATGTTAAACACAATGGCAAAGCTGGAGTGCTCTTGCTTTCAATCCCAAAGCTGATAGTATCACCATCCTAAAAGATAGTGCCAGTAGAGGTATTCAGTTTGGTTAACCATCTGATAAACTGAGACTGCATTCACCAAATGCCAAATCCAACATCACCTTCCCATCACACAGCAAAGCACAATCTCACTGTCTGATGTTAATTACATCAATTCCCCTTTTGTAGTAAAAGGACAAAAGGCGCCTGTTATTTATCACCAAAAGAATTGTTTGATGACTTAGAAAACTGTGAGGTAACTCTTAAATTCACAATTACAGTACATTTCCTTTCTACCTTTGCTGATTCAGCACAGGGAAATGTCATTATGAATTAACACATTCAATAGCAGAACTGGCCCTGTGAAACCTGCAAGGTTTGGCTTAACAGGAGTCCTCGCTGGTAGCAGTCTGGGGTTGTGAACTAGGTTGACTGGAAATCTTCTGACTGACAGACTCAAAAGTTATACCCACCATGCCCAAGCTTAGCTAGGGAGGCAGCCTCCCAGCAGCAGCTGGACACAGGGCTGAGGCCTTTAAGGTCTGAGAACCAGTTCTGCGATTAGCCACCCGACTGATTAAAATGCATACATGCCTGCCATCCTGAGGGCTCACTTTTGAAATACCCTGTTTGGAGGAACTTACATTTGTAAGCGAGGCATGGCGTTTCCTTCCATTTATCATTATACTTTCTTCCATTACCTTTTGGAAAATGAGGACTTAGTATTCCAGGCATTACTTGCTGGATATCATTGATCACAAAGCTCTCAGCTTCTCTATTTTTGAAGAGAGTCTCTGGTTCTTTCCTGCAGCAGCATGTCTATTTGAAAAATAGGATTGCTAGGAAAGATTATTTATCATTTTTCTCATTAAATCCAGAAGTTAGATGGGAAAATATCTGTTAGGTCAACTAGTCTATCCTATTTCAAGAGCAAGGCTTCTCCCTTTCACACGTTTTACAGCATAAGCTTTGCAGGACACACATACTTTGGCTTGGTTGGGAGCATCCTCTGTGGGAGGCGTGGGTTCCATTTTGAAAGAATGCTTCTAGAGCTCCAGCAGAGACATTGGACTCTGGTTCATAATTTCAACTTCCACGTCTTGTCCACAGCAACACTTTCATGCAAATCCCAGATACCACCCTAAACACTGATATTAAACAATGTCGATGCTCAAGCCTTTTCTGGCATGTGATCAGAATGAACGTGGATGTACACAAATGCAGCAGAATAGAAGGGGATCCCAAAGTGGCATTCTCACGGGTGCCATCACGCTCGTTTTCTGCATGTTTTTTGGGTCACTCTGTATAACCCTTTGCTTGGCATTTGATTCGGTTTTGTCATCTCAGTTTAGTTAGCTTTTGTTATCGCCGATTTACATCAGTGTTTCGTCACAAAATCAGAATGATATCACAAAGGTCTGCCAGCTGGCTGAGGAACAAAGTTGAATGCTTATTAGATTTTGAAGGCAATATGCAATGGACTACCATTTTAGTAGATTTATGCAAGTCATGTAGCCATACTGCAATAAGATGTCTCATAAACTGTTATCTTTGGGAACACTGCAGGATAAGGCATACATTAAGCAGATTAAAAACAAATAGGAGGTGGCAAAAGACAATAGCAGCCATTAAAGGAATGATCACAAGATCTGTTGGACAGAGTCGACACTCTTAATGTGGAATCACTCTTGCGCAAAATTGAGCGCTTGAGCCTGCTGCAGTTATACTCGGAGCGGTGGCGAGAAGAAAACTGTCACTGACTGCCTTGAGAACCAGTGAATAATTCAATGCAGGCAACCACCAGCACCACAGAGCACTCCTGTCCTGAAGAAGCTTTTCTAGCAAAGTATCTGAAAGACATTTGTATGTCGAGACAGTGAAATAACAGGTCCTGACAATCTGCACAATTATTGTTTTTACAGTTGCAAAATCCTTCTTTGCTTGGCTAATATGTTTAAAGGAATTTATTCTTTGACTTATCCAATACATGCAAGAGCTGAAATCTTAGACAAAAAACTGACTTTCAGTATTATCTCAATTTTCAGAAAAGGTTCCTGTAGATAGGAGAAAAGAGACTTTACCATCTAACCTGCTTTTAAAAAGTGTTTTGGCCTGATTCCAGGTGCTTGTTCTTATATGATCCAAGAAGAAAAGGCAGTAACTCACAGGAACAAAGTTGTTCAGAAATTTTTTGCCCTCATGCACAAATACACACAAGAAAATGTATCAAGTCTACAGTCACTAGCATGACAGATGCACCCAAGGTCTTGCTGACATTGGCAGCCTTACAGGGGCAATCTGTATATAAGGACAACATGTTCTTGAGCTATTCCTCCTAATGAGGTAGGCGTACAGATTAGTTCCTTTAATATCTCCGGCATGAGGTCCTGTCTTTTTTTGCTTATGAACTGAGCACTGCAGAATCATTGGAGGACAATACTGAAGCAAAACAATAATATAATTTGTTAGCAGGTTGATGACAAGCCCTGAAATAGATCCCTGGGGTCTTGCTATCCATGTAATATAAAATACATTTTTTTTTCCTCAACTGGAGACAAAGCAGCTTAATAAAAGGCTCAAAAAAGCCTGTATCATAAGCATTTTACCATTTTCATGAGCATGAAATTACAAAGCGGAAATCACACAGACTGTGAAAAGTAGTCTAAAAATGATTATAATCTAAGCATGCCATATAAAACATTGAAATACGCATCACCTACTTTTAGGAAGGCATGTGACTAGGAAAATATTTCATTTCAGGCCTGTCCATTCTTTACATATTTAATCCAAGGAAATGGTGGGTTTATTTTAGTAGGTAAAATTAATAATATATTGTAATACATGAAAATAAGGAGACACTGAACATCCTTCACTTTCTTAGGAACTGGCTGAATGCATCAAAGCTGGTATGTTAACAGAAACAATGCAATCCTGTATTAAAGGATGTAGGGCAAACAGCCTCTGTTATGGTACTATGGCAGTAGCATGAACTGTAAGTCCTATTGAATAACCCCAAGAGGAAGAGCCATACACTATGAAAGAAATGGCTTTTGTGTATCTCCTACCCTGCTTACAGTGGTAGAATGAAGACGGCTCATGGGAACCCCTGACTACAAATTCAAGGCTTTCTGGGTCATGGTTAACGCATCCTTCATCCCTAGGGTTCTTATACGTGCTTCCTATTCTGTTTTTGTGAATGGAACAATTACCCAAGAAAATGACACCTACTTCGCTCTTGCCTTCCCTTTCCCTTAAAAGCTCCTATTAACCCTAGCAGTTCTTTATCCTGTCAATATATAGCTGAAATCTTTCCAGGTTGAGCACTGCAGTCTTCTAGCTATAGTTTTAAGAACAAACACTACACTTTTCTGGCCAAGTGAACTCATGAAATGTGAATTGCTGGCATGGAAGGTGCTGTTTCATACTTAATTGTAGTAATTTCCTTTAAAACAAGAAGGTTTTTTTAATAAAAAAAGTCCTTTAATACTTCCCTTATGGCCTCTCTCTGAGCGTGTACATCCCTGATGCACAAGGATATAGATGAGGATTTCTTCGTAGAGTCTTGATTGAAAAGATGCATTAAACATACCTATATAGATAGTATATCTAGATGTGTTATTTGTGTTATTGTGGGCCTTGCACATCCTAATCAGGATCAGTCTCATTGAACTGGGTACTGTAATACTTTGTGACTACCATCCATCCAAAAAGCTCCATTTTGCCTCTCCTTTTCTTTTTAAAAGGTTACTTAATAAAGTGGATACCTTGACAATAATGCTTGATGGACCTGATGAAGTAAAGTCATACAGGTTTGTAACTGTATTGTTTTCTATGATGTTTGTCATTGTGGTATCCGAGTCTTTCATAACAGTTAAGGTACAGGCTCTAATTTGTCTGCAGTGTTTGTAGTCATTTATATACTGACAATGAGTTTAAAATGAACTTGATATGGTAGTATTATTTTCACTAGTGACAATAAAAGTCACACCTGAAAAGGTGAATAAGGAAGAATAACCACCCTCATTGTACAGACCGAGAACTCAGCCAGAGAGATGACGTTAAATGTCGAAAGCCTCCCTATAAGGCAAAATTAAAACCAGAAACAGAATAAACGAGCCTACATACAACTGCAATGCCTGTGCAAGTCTGTTCAAACAGAGTCTAGAGTCTGAAGACCAGCCACAGAAGGAAAAGACTGGCAGGACTATGCTTGCCCAAAATCTTCCTGGAACTCAGTTCTACCTAACAAATACATGCTGTAGTAATGCAGTGGGTCTTCTGTGTTTTGGCACCAAACCAGGACGTGGAGACCTCAGGTCAGCCTTTTCATTTTCGAGCATCCTATTTAGACCTGGAAAAGTGCAGCTCAACTATGAGTGAACTGATGGACAAATTTGATTTTTTTTTTATTGTGGTAATTTTACTTGCTAATAACAGTGAAGACTACGGTTATCTTTCAGCAGTATAGAGCAAAACTTAGCATTTCTTTTCATAATGTGCGGCAGAATCAGCTCAGCTGTATTAAGGTTATTCTTTCCACAACTCATGAATCAGCCATTCATATTTTCATAATGTCATAGGAATTAAAAGATCATAATTTTAGTCGTTATTTTTAGCAGCTATTTCCGATTCAATACCTATTGCATCCAGTTCAAAACTTCACTACGTTACAGTTTCTTTGACGACAATTCTTCCGTATGTGTCTCCTTCCACTTAATAATAATCATTGGTTTAGTTCGATCCTTCAGCCACATTTCTGAATGAATGGGGGAGACCCCGCTGGGATGATCCGTGTTAACACTACAATGACTTAAATTGTGTTATTCACACACTTCTTGGCTTTAAAAGAGGTATTACCATGTGCTTGGGGCAGTCATATGGGTAACAAGATCAACTAGGTATTTCAGTCTATGTGACATGAATAAGCTTCACCAAAATGAGAGAAATGCCAGAGTTATAAAAGGCAGAGCATAGATGTCATGTTTATTTTGTGCTTCAGGCTCGTTAGCTCTAATTAGCTGTCAAGCCAATTAGCTTGAACAAACATGCCAAAAATCCTCCCTGTAAGACCAGCTCCAGTATGTAAGCCAGGGACTGGGGAACCCTACGGCCGCTCGGTGCTGCCAGTCCCTGCCACCTCCGTAGCGCAGCAGCAGGAACAGTAACCTGAACGCCCGTGTTTGCAAATGGATGAGGAAAGGATACAGCATATAGCAATGACAACTTGAACTTCATGTCATACAGAGAGAGCCCTTGCTGAGTCAGCCTCAATGATCTGCAAATTGCTATATATTGCATTGCCTTTTATTACCGCCTATTTATTGCAAGACGTCCCGCTAGCTAAAGGGAAGGGACAGCATTTGCCCTGCATTTCTTCTTCAGCTGAGAACCAGCACAGGGTTTATGTTTCCCTAAAACCCTCAGAGCATGGATTAAGTGTGACTTGACTGCTGTTGGCCCAGCCGGTTCTTTTACAGAGAGGTGTGAAATTCATCTAGTCTGATCATAGCAAAAATATTTTAGTCTCCTCTTCCAACTGGTATTAAAACTAACTTCTGCAGAATGAACCTTTCGCGGGAACAGCTGCAGCAGCAGTAGGTGGGGAGACAGGAGGAGAACCCTTGCATTTTACAAGCTGTTTTAAGCTCTCCTGAGGCTTAGAACCATTTTAGGGTGATTGTGTTTGTCCCATTTTTAAAGCTGCTCTGTTTTTTGGCCTTTATTAGATTTTTGTATTGTGCACTTTGTTACATTTATATGTATTATGACTATATTTCAATTATATTCCCCTTCCTGAAAAACTAAAATTAAAATTATTAACTCTATACTACTATGTTAAGTATAACATTTTTCTAAATAAGACTGTTGTACTCAGTTATTTATGATATCATACTAGAAGGAGCTAGTCATATCTTTTGCAGGTTATGAGCATACAAATATGGTTTTTTTAGATGGTGTTTGTTCATTCCCTAAAGCCAAGAAAACAAAGTTGGAGGCTAGGTCTTGAAGTCCTCATTTAATATTTCAGGTAAAATCAGAACAGTAACAGAGATAGCGCTGAAGATGAAAAGTAACCACCTAAAGACGACCCCAGGGGAAGTTGCTATGACAATGGCTTCTGAACAGAGTGGGGGGGGGGGGAAAACCAACCCACAACACTTGCTTATCAGAAGGAAAGTATGACACAGGAGTTGAGGTCTTTCTGAAATTAGACCCCCTACATCAAGGCTTTCAATCAGACCCCCTGCACTAGAGCTTTCAGCAAAGCTCTAACAGAGCTTTTGTGAACCCAAGCCTCACTGTGACCCCCAACATCTGGAGAAAAGTATGAGAAATATTGTCTGGCTCACAGCTGGAAAATAATGAGACAGGTAGGTAACCTACACAAAACGGCAGAACCAAGTGCAAGCTAAGCAGTTACGAACGCCAATTCTCAATTCCGTTTGTAGATACCATATTTGAACATCTTTCTCTGTGCTGCACTGGCATATTTTACTATGTAGAAGAGGTACACACAAGCTGTTCTACGCCCGTTACTGAAGCAAGTCAACTTTCCATGTCAGGGCTCCTCTAACATCTCACCAGCGTGACACGCCTGGTATGCATCACTCCGAACATGTGAGCTGTTAATTGCCACAGTGCAAGATTTCCCTTGGAGGAGAATTCCCATGGTGAGATTTGTCTGCCGAGCCTATTCTGTGCTACTTAAGAGACAGCTGTTACAGCAGATGACAAAATCTGAAAACAAATTGAGACAAGCATGGCTTTGATATGTGGAACTGCTGTTTTAGAAATGCCAAGAGGTTCACATCACAGCATGGCTGTAGAGGTGGAGTTTCTCGGAGACTTCAAGGTCTGCGTTTGGCACACACAGTGTATACTAATTCAAGGAGATATAGCTGGGAGGAAGTGGGTGTTTGGATGGACAACGTATACAGCATCTATGTTTTTAATGAAGGTAAGTTGTGTTACCAAAAATATCAGATTAAGAAGGCAAACAACATGCTGTCTTCAGGCACCATCTGAAATGGGGACAGAGACTCTACAGATTTACCATTAAAGATTACCGTAAGGTTTCCCAGAGTGACTTTGGATGCCTTCACTTCAGGCTGCCAAATCTGAGACACTGTTAGAGACGACTGCTCCTCCAGTAAATTCCTCTGAGATCACTTCAGGGGGTCTCTCACTACATGCCCAAAATAAGAAGCAGCCCAACTGATTGGTCATTTCTAGATTTCTTGACTTCTATCATTACTGATTTGTGCATTTTCTTTTTGGGGTAAAGAGAAGTCAACACATTTCTACTAGAAAGAATATCCAGTTGAGACACCGGGCCATCAACACGTTCCCTACAGGCAAGATCTTCTGTCTGCTTCAGCCATATGGAATTAAATTTTGTAATAATAAGCATAAAGATGGTAATATATCTTAGCTGATTGAGTTAAAAAAAAAAAAAGTCTGAAATGACAACATGTTATTCCAAGAAAGTGAGAGTATCAAATTACAGCCTCCCTGCTGAAAAATATAAACTTGTGTAGTGAAAGATAATATGTTCTACCACAGGAAAGCCATTTATGGCTATTAAGTTATGACATGGTATTTTTTTAATAAAGGTTATGCTTATGCTTAGTTTGTCAACAATTCTTTGTTGCAATTTATCTTTAAATTTTTATATAGAAACTCAAATTAAGCTTAATATAAAATTAAGATAAATATTCATGTATTTTGAATATGTCATGATATAATTAAAAAGTATATTCAGCTACTGAAAGGTTCTCTCCATCAACACCATTTTTACCACCTTTTCAAGAAGTTTAAAATGGCACATGATGAATATTCACCTCTGTACCAAGTACCTTCTAACAACTGGATAATTTTTTAGACTTTTTAGTAAGAAAACATAACATTTTCTATTCTACTTTCTATAGATCAATTGACTTTGACAGCAAATTTGTTGTTCCCTAAGTTTTCCTCAGCTAAAAAGATATGTACAGAACAAGGCAGAAGTTTTGAATTTTGCCAACAACATATTAATTTCTCTTTCATCGCAGCAAAAAAAATGGTTGTAAAAGGTGTATTTTTCTGCGTGGTTATCTATGCTTCAGCCTGTGGAAACACTGTAGTATTTTGAATAACCCTTCGTTTCTATGCAGTTCAACCAGGATAAATGTCTGTTAGTCTTTACTATAAAGCACGCTAGTATCCTGAATTAGAAATAAACATAATGATTTTTTTATGTTTTGCTCTGTCTTTTTAGAAAAAAACCAAACACACAAAAAAAGCCAAACAAACCCCTCAGTTATTCATTGGCTGAATTTTGCAACATACATAGATTTTCTACACTGAATAGTTCTTACACCAAAGATATTTTTTTCTTAGAAACATGTCATCTCATAACAACCTCTTCAGGAAACAGATTATTTTCTTGCAGATTGCTATGTAATAATATATGATAATATATGATATGATATGTAATCATTATATATTATGTATAAATAACATGTATATATAATATAATTCTGTGAGGTTTTCTCAGACTTCCATTTTTTAATCAATAGCGGAAGAGTCATACCTGATATCAACCTTTTAAATGGGGAATATCTAAAAAGAATTCTAAACTCTTTGTAGATGGCATCAGAAAAGAGAAATGTTTCTCTAAACAGCGTATTATTCCCCTCCTGCCCTTAAACAACATTAGAACTTGTCATTTCCTTACATCTGGTTGTCTTTGGATCTCCTGCTCCTCCCAGATTTGGCTCCAAAATGTAAAGAATAAATCATTTGTACTCTTTAAGATCTCCTAGATTTGATATCCCACTTCTAAATGGACAAAAGTAGTTAATGAGTAAAACAGGTATTGATGCTTCTTACAAGTAGGCTATTAGATTTGTCATTTTTTCACTAGTAATTTCTCCAAGGAAAGAAATTGAAAACAAGTCTAGTCCAAATTCTAGGAGCACTGGTTTTTTAAATTTTCCCCAAATACGTTAATGATTCATATGAATTAGATACCTTGAGCTCTGATATTACTCAAATGCATAAACACACAGCAATCGATTGTAATTTCAAGTGGCAAAAATGAATTTGTGTCTTAAATATATTCTATAAGTGTCAGTTAATTTTTATGGTGGTACAATGATTTTAAACCCTTATGGTGAAGGATCGTTTCTCTTACAGTGTCTAGCATATTTTAGTCGCAAATGCAACCAAGTGAATAACAGTAATGCTAACACAAGAAAGAAAACAAACTTTTTTAGCTCTCTTGTTTCTTTAAGTCCTGCAAAACTGTCCTCTATATTTTTCATGAGAAGAAGGAATATTATTCATCACTCATAACTATGCATAATGCTTAGGAGTGAAGCACAGACTTTTGTCTATTTCTTTTTAAACATTCAGTTTCGGTATGAATGTATTTTGCCTCTAAATTTACCAAAACTAAAAAAAATTACAGAGAATCTCAGACAAACTCTTAGCCTAGTACACATTTTGCACTGCTTTAGATTGAAACACATGTAAAAAAAAAAAAAAGAAAAAAAAAGAAAATCCTATTTTGCATTTAAAGGTAACTGTCTTTGTGGAACCATCCATCAGGCTAGAATCAGCTTGTGCCAAAGGAAATGCTGAACAAGGTTTGCAATGTCCAGCGAATAAGATAAAATGCAGTCCGAACCAGAGTCCTTAATAAACTAGGCTGTGCTCACAATGGTCTTACTAGCCTACAGATAAAAAATGCTTTTGCTTATTTTAGACAGTTTTCAGATCTTGATCCATTGATTTAATTTCCTTTAAACATTGATTAGTTTCATTGCTTAATAGGAATGGAAATCACATCCTGGAGTCCTCTTCTGGCTTTCAGATTTTGCCAGCTAACGCTCCAGATCTTTGCTAAAAGGCAGGTTTCGCTGTTCACTCAGCCTGTGCAGTTTCACCGTCAAGAACAAAAAAAGCTTTTGACGAATTATACCTGGTGTATAACTTAAATTTAATCCACGTGGGTTTAGGGATCGCATTTCCCTGCTAGTCCTTGTGTGTTAAGTAGTAGGTGATAGATGGGCTGTTAACACCAGGCGTAAGCAGTGGTGACAGGTCTGTTCGTAACAGAGAACGGGGATGGCCCTCAAACTTCTGGCTTGTTACTCTCCGCTTGTGCATCACTCTGCTCCGTGAGCAAGGCTCTGGCTGGGAACAGCAGGTCTCCTCACACTCTGTCGTCATTGATTCTCCCTTCAGCTGCCGCGCTCAGGGAGAAAAGGTAGCTGTAGCACTGGCCCATGATACAACCGTGCGGGATAAAGAAAAGGCAGCCCCAGCCCGGCTTCGGCTAGCCAGAGGCACCCCCAGCTCGCGGGCGAAGGTCTTGCCCCTGGCGACTTTATCTCTGACCCTTTGCAGTCTGCTTCCTTCTCCCCGCGTGCCTCTAACCAAAGGAGAGACAATATTTCTTTGCCAGGCAGGCAAATACTGCTTTCCGCCGCGTGGCTTTCTCCCAGCTATCGACTGCATTACCTTCAAAACAAGATAGTGTCAGAAAATTTATGTACCGAGTTTAGGCTCAGTCCTCCCTTTGCAACACAAGCCATAACAACCGGAGAGCGTGTCTCAGGTTAATGACAAAGAGCTCCACTTAGAGCGATTGCTCAAAATACGCTCCCGAGGACTTTCTTTGACAGCCTATATCACAAAATTAGAGTATTTATCTTAATCGCTGCCTAGACAGAATGGTTCCGTATTGGAAATATAAAGCACTTCCCCATCTCTTCAAGAGAATTTGTGAATTAATCCTCCCTTATCTCCATTCCTTCTGTAAACAATGTTAGAAAAAGTATCTGAAGCAGATAAATGATATTTCTTGCATTAATTTGCTCAACTGATTGTAAAGAAAAGGTGTTCTCAGCTAGTAATGTAAGGAAAATATTACTGTATCTGGAAGACAGAAAATATGACCAAACAGCAGACAGAAGGTATTGCTTTTTAAAGGCGCCTGATCTTCAAAATACATTTTGACAGTTTAACGCTTTAAAAATCTCAGTAATGCAGTCATGACTGACCTACGTGGTTCCCATTACTTGACATACCACAGTATAAAATATAACAGCAAACCAGAAGTATAGTGCTAAGTAGAAAAGACAACCCACGTGCTGCAGGAAGAGTCTGGAGCATTTGGGCTGACTCGGTTAACTCCATCCTATTACAAGCTTTTTAATCAGGGATCAGTTGTTACAAAGGCAAAATGTGCATGGAGTCCGATGGCCACTTTCTACTAACTGGCCAAAACCCCAAACTTACAAGCTTGAAGTGATTTCACATATAATAAGTTTTCATACTGATCTCAGTAACGGTAATGTTGTCCAGCCACACAGATTTTTTTTAAGAAAACCTTGGAACTTATTAGCATTATTGGTGTGAATGTTTTGATCTCTGCCTTCCTTATTATTTTAAATATTACTGCAGTATAGGAAAAACTTCTGAAATACAGTTTTCAAGCAAATTTCTTTCTAAAGTGACTTGCAACAAATTCAAACTGCTCTTTGGTATCTGTAGTAAATGAACTCTTTTGTTTAACTACTGAAAAGATGCAGCACTGGTAGCCCTGGAGGAATATTCCCTTCAAAAGAGACGGTCCTCTAAGATCATTTCACTAAAGGTCCTCTTTTGAGATAGGCAACAAAGATTCCTTTTTTTTTTTTTTTCATTAGGAAATAAACTTTAACCACAACGTCATCTCACAGGGCACCTCAGACTTTAGACTACCAAGTCAGTGATGTCAGATCTTCAGAAATAACGGTTAGACCAGAGTTGAAGCAATGACTGAGTGTGACAGTTCCGACATCCCATCACCCAGTCCCTTCAGGTCAGCAATGCAAGCTTATGTCCTGAACCATCTGCTGTAGGAGAAAAGCCTACTCGCTTACAGGCCTCACTTATTCTCCTGCCCCAGAGGAAGGGGGGCACCTGGAGATGGGTCTCAGCAGCCAGCACTGCACTTCTCTGGAAAAGCTACAAACACCTCCATGGTCACGTAAAAGGTGACGAGAGAGTAAAGCTGCCTGTTCAACTGCAGCGGTAGGAACTGCGTGCCACGGTCATACCCAGTCTTGAATTTTTACCGCATACTTGCAGAGGGCAGTTCAGCTCTGGTGCACTGCCTGCTCTTCCAGAAGGGAAGGCTTTAATCCTATTATCCTGTGAGGCCAGCTACTTTCTGGCAGGGGTCATTAGAGTGTTATCGGTGATTAGCAATCTCCTCCTCCACTGAGCCTGCGTACTCTCCCTAAGGCAAAACAAAGACTTTCTCTCTCAGGGTTTCTTGTGTCATAAAAAACGGAGCTGAAAACACCGTACTCTGTCTTTTTGTACATGCAGGTGGTGTTCTGCGCAGCGTGTTTGAGCTCTTTGCACAATGCAATTTCAAACTCTAAGGCATCTGTTCCTCAAGTAATGGTTCTAATTGAAGAGAAAGTTTCTCTCTTAATCTTTACAAGGACATATGAGTGCGTTCCTCCTCTAGAAAATAAAAGTTAATGGTTCTCTCTCTTCAGAGGTACATTTGATTATTCATTTCATACGTTTGAAAAGGGTTGTGTGCATAGTCTGAGATGTAGTATTTGATTTCTAGGCCCCTGTCAGAAAAAAACAGTTAAGGTCATTAGACATTTCATTCAATAAAGAATGCTAAAAAGGGAGAGCCCTAATGGACACCCTGTCACATCTTATCCATCTTAAAAAAATATATCTCTCATAGTAAACACAGCCTCTAAAATACGACAATATGCTACGCTGCCTTTAGCTTTCCTTTCGGCTGAGCAAATCGCAGTCATTCAGATTCTACAGACACTATTCACGGTACCTTAAAAAGTGAAATCTCAGCCTTGGAACACCTGCCAAGAGAAGAGAACAAAATAATACGAGGGAAGACTGTGTAAAGGGATTCAAAAGCCTCAAATCCCTGAGAGAGCTATTATTAGCTGACAGATTTAGATTTCATTTCTGCTAGAAAAATTTCAGACATTAGGGACACTTCATCATTAGCAACAGAGCAGAAAATAAAATGTAGCGACTTTTACCATGTATCCTATTTGAAACAAAACAGCTACTTTAACCAAAAACTGTTCTCAAATTAGAAGTACAAGTCAATATAGTCAAGACGAATTACTGGAGAGTCTGCCAATTTATGTCTCAGAGGAAAAGTAAAAACTTTAACCTTTCCTAATAATAGTAATTTCTCATGAAGAAGCTAGGTTGGCCAAGCAGGTCTCCCAAAATTAAATGGGTTGAACCATGAGAGGAGACAGACCAGGGTATGACTAAAGGTTCTTCTATAAATGACTGGAACATTTTTGGGGGGGAACACTTCAATGAAAATGGCAGAAAGTAAGAAATTATCTTTTGGGTTTTTTTCTGTTTCTTTTCACCTTTTCTATTTATTTAAATTTTTCCCCTCATGGAAAAGAAGCATGGAGAAAAAGAAAGAAAACAGCTTTAAAAAACCTAAGTGCCAAAAATATTTAAGTTCTAAATAGCTGAAAAGAGTTTCATGGGAAAAACAAAACAAAACAAAACAAAAAAAATCAGGGTTTGAGAAGAACTGTGTCCGCTCTGTAGCTCTATTAGTATGGAAGCCAGCAATGTTTTCTAACAATTGCAGTGACTGCTCATGTGAAAAGCACCTACATCACGGCCTTCCTTTCTCACTAGTAAGCCATCTGAAGGGAGTTAACTAACGGGAATAACAGGAGGAGGGTGAGGATAGGGGAGTAGTTCCATGGGTAGCAGGACTAGCGAAGGTTTATCCTGCAGTCTCTCCTTCAGTCCGAGCACTAGTGGGGTCTCCCCTCTCTTTCTAGCCCTATATTTTTGCTTGATCTGTAGAAATTACATTTTCTTAAAGTTTTGGGTTTTTTTTCACTTCTGTCAAATGAGGATGAAATCAGACAACTGTTTTAAAAGTGAATTGAGAGAGACAGCAATTGCAGGAAACAGACACAGACAGCATAATAATTCAGCTTTCTTTAGGAAACCAGACTATAAAAAACTAGGTGGACGGTGAATGACAGTACATTTTCTGCAAACCAGAAGGCTGTGAGACACCAATAACTGCTTATATGTGGAGCTTTGAAATGAAAATGCACAAGGAAAAGTTTGAAGGCTAATGAAACATTTTCCAAAATAGACATGAAGAATTTTGTAAAAGAGTTCACATTATCCTGACACTCCATCTTGCTAACAGCAACTTTAAATTGAATAGATGGGGAAAAAAACGTAATTTCAGTGTTTAACACCAGCTATTCAGTAGCCAGAAGCAAGGAGGACACAGACTGTAAGGCATTGAGCTACAAGGGTCATAGGCACAAGCTTGTGTTCTCTTCCTGGCCTTGACCTTGTCCTGCAGCAAGGTCTTCAACAAACAGCACTTTTCGTGCTTCTTCCTCTGTTCCCTTAACCTTCTTGACCATTTAGACTGTAAAGTACCACGGTGCTAAAGTTACAGGCATATTTCAGGATTTGTGCTCTATTTGCTGTCTCTCATACTTCCTTCTAATTAGGCAAGGTTTTTAACAGAGAGCTACATTGCTGTAAATCTTAAAGTCTGCCTTAGATTTCCATGCTTTAGGGAAAAAAAAAAAATTGAAAGGTTTAAAGACTTTACAAATATTTATTTTACATGAAAGTAAAAGGGATGAATAATTCAAAAGCAGAATTCAAGCAGTGGTCATACTTCGGCTGCACTTAGTAATAGCTAGGAATAACAGTAATCAGCAAGGGTCTTTGAAAATGCCTGTAGGGTTTTTCTCCTTCAATCCTATAAAACTCACATTCATATTTTATTTTCTATTCTCTGCATTCTACTTGTTTGTTTTTCATACACATCATTATGCAACAAAGAAATATAAGAGATTTCTTATTTCTTCTTTTGCCTCTTCCACTAAAAAGTGTTGGCAAAATAGAGAGAAGGAAGGTATTTTATTTACTTTGGAGTTAGGCCAGAACGTGTTTCTCTGGCCTTCTGCTTGGGAGGTGCGTCTTAAGGAAATAACAGGATTGTCGTCGTCTTCTTCATTTTTTCATTTGTAAGGTATTCCTCAAGCTTCACCTGCAATTCCTTTTTTTTGACTAGTGCTTTCTTGCCTTCTCTGCCCTTCTCACAGAGAGAGGGAAAGATGCTGATTTATTTTGGAACAGTTATCAAACAGGTCCAAACCTAGGCATCAGTATGGTGAAGCTGAATAAAAAAGCTATAGTGTACTCCAGAAGGGAGACATTAGCTGAAAGGTAATGAAGGATACTACATTGGTAATAAGAAACTCCCTTCTGGGTCCTCATGCACATAACAAAGGAACAGCTAAAGGATAGAGTGCCCTATAACGGAGGGATATATAGGACAGGACTACAGCATAGCTCAGTCTCTGGTGTGTCACTTTAATCAAACCTGACTTAAGGAAATAAAGTGCTTAAATGCCTGCACAAATGTTGCTAACATCATGGAATAAAGAGAGGGGAGGGTCTGAAAACAGAGGCTGTGGAAGGAGCTGGTTGAGTAAAACAGCCAGGCCACAGGAATTCAAGGCAGGATGCCAAGATGGGTTAAGACCCTTCCCTACAAAGCTTTATACCACTCCTACCACCAGCTGTTAATTAAAAAAAAAAAGAGAAAGGGGCAGTTTCTACAATATAGGCCACTTCTGTGGCTAAGATCTTCTACACCATAATGCTTTTCCTCTCCCTTTCAGCTTGATTTGCTAAATAAATGAATAATTGGACTGTGAAACATAGCAGAAGGACATTAAAGGCTATTAGTGTGTGAAATGAGCTGTCTGCTGGTGTAGTTCTAACCCCGTGTAGTGAAAATCTATGCAATTCATATGGGACTGATGGATAATTAGTCCTCAGCGCTGCCAGAAGTCTCTGATGTGTGAGAATTTAGACAAACTTTCAGTAAGCTTTCTTCTGCCACTTCCTTCCCAGTCACATCAATATGTTCCAGTTACACACGTATAGATATATGTTGCAAGGTTAAAAGCTAGTCCAAAGGCAAATGTAAGCAAGGCAGCAACCCAAACAGCTTGCTGTACTGCTGGTTATTAGCTTGGCTCTGGCCTGAGCTCCGCTTTCCACATTCTGCTGGGAAAAGCTCTGGAGACCTGCTGACAGATTGTGCTGCACACAGCTTATCCAGGTCAAATGGAGAAGCATTAAAGTTCTCACAAAGGCACCAAACGTGAATGAACTTTGTTTTTGAGGGCTCTCTGCTGCTTGGCATAAGGCTAGCAAAGCTTACCCTTTCACACTACCACTGCAGCTGAGCTTAGTTTTGAGATCAAGCTAAGACTCACACCGTGAAGTGAAGAAGAAACATAGTGGTAGAGCTCCGTGCTTCCCCATTCACAGCTCTGAAGGTGGCCAGGCATGGGAGCCGTGCCTGGACCCAGGGGTATCCAGACTCGAAACCTCTGACTTGACTTGGTTCCTGGTTACCAGGTTCCCCTTTTCTTCCTTTCATTCTGAGGCCAAGGCAGGCAGAAAGCCAGCAGAGCTCCACAAAATCTGGGTAGCGCTTCGCACTTCTTTGTAACAACTGTTTCAGTGCTTCATAAACTTCTGTACAGATTAAAAAGAAAACGAAAAAAGAGATTAGTGAATAAAATGGCATTTTTTTTTTCTGTAGAATCATTTTCTTTCTAGCTTCTTCAGCCTGGGGAATTGCTCTTTGCGAGAGGACACTCGCTATTCGATACCAGTTCTGTACTGTGAGAATAATACCCATTCAGACTAAAATAAAAGTTTACATTTTCTAGGCTGTGGCAAAATCTGTGTGAGAAATGTTCCTGCTATCAGCAGGTGCTGTTGCTATGCCAGCAAAGGGGGCCACACTGGAGCTCTTCACATTCTGCCATCTACCAATAACACTTTATGGCCTTATTGCAATAGACAAAGTTCTGGGGTCTCTACAGAGCCGAGTGGATAAGAAGCCATCCAGATGTACATGCTGTTCCAAAACTTTCCATTTGCCCTGCAGTCCAAATATATAACCCAGCACTCCCTGAAGCCCCTTGGAATCCATAAACTGCTCACTGTATAGACAGCGCTGTTTTACCTTTTCCTGGGTAGTATTTTGCATTCTACTTAAGTCTTTGAGAATGCAGTGTGTAAAAGCATCAAAACATAAACTGCTTACAGGGAAAACAGGGTGATAAATTCAAACAGAATACAGGTACAGATTTATGTGAACCAAAAGCACCTTACAAAATATTAATTGAGCAAGGAGGAGACCATGGCGAATTACAAAGGTTCTAGAAAAACTGAAAATCAAAGAGGAAGGCAGTTTACTCTGTGAAGTCAGCTAAAGAACTAGCAATATAGCTTGTTTCACACTAACCTCTCTGGTTTCCATTTCACATTCTTTTTGTTGATATGTGTGTGTGTATATGTACATATATACACATACACATTGGTGAAGCAGCTAAGATTTTCCAGATTCAGCTAGGCAATGTTGATTTATTTTAGCGTTCTAATCCCTTGCACTGTGTAAATATTTGCCATAGTGATAGCTGGAAGGAAAATTTCCAAAAAGACAGTAAAGTGTCAAAGTGACGTGTCAACAAAACTTTGTAATCCCTAACATTGATATACACTGTGTGGTGTATCTAAGGAACAAATGGCATCAGAAAGGGTTCTTTCTTGTCTTGCATGAACTTTTTACTTACCTGAGTTTGAAGAAAATGAGAAGAAATAAGAGCACAGCTGAGGAAAGAGGAAGATTTCAACTGAGTTTGCAGCCCGTCGGAGATCCTAACTGCCCTAAGGGATGCTTTGTCCCTTCCTCTCGGCATCCGTAATCACATGGCTGCATGGGTCAGGTCTTGCGTTCTATAATTTGTAACATGTATTCGATAGCTACCCAGCACTGTGCTGCTACCGTGCTGTAAGATTTGTGGAGTCTACCACCATCTACCAGTTGCCCATTCATACATCTCTCTTGCTTATCCCTTCCCTTTTTATTAGGATGCACTGGGTCTTTTTTCATTAGAGATGATATATTTTAACACTTGTGATAGCAGTAGGTAATTACGTATTTCTTTCTTCCCCTCTCCTGGAATATAGCTGCTTTGGGAGTTAGTTCCTTTGCCTGAAGTTGCAAGATTTAGTATAGTTCACATTCTCAACATTTTGTTGGGGATATAAGCTGTGAATCTTGCCCTGTACATGACAGAAATACAGATTTGCTGAGCTATGGAATCACCAGAGTAAATCAAAGGCGGCACCATTCCACCAATCTATCGTATTGCTTTAGTCCCTTTACTTTGGTTGAAAGCCATTCCTTCTGACTTTTAACTCATAAGGCTAAGGTACACAGTCAGTTACTGGAGAACACCTTACGGAAGGGATTATCCAAGAGCATACAGCATTCTCGTTTTCATGTCAGTCATCTCTGTTCTACATTCCCTGCAGCTCATTTGCAAGCATTAAGCTTGTACTGTAGGTTAATGCAAGCATTCACCCAGCTAAGTGCAGCTTCTGCTAGCCATGTAGCTGCTGCAGACGGATTCAGCTAGAAATCTTGCCCAGGAAGCTAAATAAATATTCAGGCAGTGAGCCCACACTGAGCTCCAGTCTGCCACAGCTCTGTTGACAGCAGTATTTCATTTGCCTAGTTTAAAGCAGCTTCTTCGTCTCTGTGTTAGATGCAGTCGTGGCAGCGTTGATAATGTTCTCGGGGACACACGGAGCGTAGAAGCACAGGGCCGTAGGGCAGCGTGTGCATGACCCCAGGCAGGGCTCCCAGTTTCAGGCAACCACGCAATAGGTGTCTGTCTCGTTCAGAAAGAGTCACACAACATCCATCCCACGCCTACGGCAGAGGTCAGAGAACAGCACCGTAACAGTAATAAACCATAGTAAAAGACAGAGTCTCAATCATAATGTGCCTCATGAAGGGAACAGGAGGGGTCAAGGGAAATCACACCTAGAGCTTACGAAATAAAACTCATAAATGACTTTAAGTAGTGAGTGTGCAGAGAGGGAGGTGGAAACCTACGGTGAATCTTTGCAGCCTGATCTGGGCCCTCCCCACCTTGACTGAAGAAAATTACTTGAAATAGAGAATGGGTTCTTACCTAGAATGAGAGTACAGGTTACTATAAAAGAAATGAGTTTCATGTCTAGCTTCTTAGTTCCTGGGGCTGAAAGTGTCTGACAATTGTCCAGGAAATTGCATCCACATCTCTCTGCCAAGATAATCTGGGATGGAGCAAAACCTTGATGAGACTCAGGCCTCCCATTTAGTTCAGCTTTGAGTGTGGTTATAGTTAGCATAGATACGCTATCTTAAAAATAGTAATTAAAAAAAATCTCTAAACTGCTTACCAAAGAAAGTTTGTGCCCATATATGTGATCCTGTGTCATAACAGCTTAGGCTCTGCTTTGAGTCTTAATGAAGCTCATGTGATAGCAGTTATAAATGGGAACTGTGCAGAGCAAGTGACATAGTGTATCTGAGAAGGAGTTATAAAAAAATATGCTAATTCTGAAAAGAAGATTCTTGGAAGGAAATTTGAATATGTTGATGGAACTCTACAGAAAGCAACATATTCCTCCACAAAGACCTCGCTGTTGCCAAGAACCTCTTTTTACCCATCTTAAATGGTTACTTTATATAAATGCAGAACTGGTATGTGTTTTTACAAAAGAAAGATAATTCTCTGTTAGCAGTGTTCACATGCTCTTGGAGATGCAGAATTTTTAATCAGCCATTATGTTATACAGCTTTTCAGATGTCTCTGAAACTCCCAAATTCCAATGACTGAAACATGTTTAGAACAAGAACAGCTATAATTGTAAAGGCTTGTGCCGTTTTGAAAAGTCATGTCTAATGACAGTTTTTTAAAATGAGCTGCTCGGGACTCTGTATCCTCTAGAGGGCTGGTGGGAAGAAGGGATTACATGTGTTCCTGGTTGCTCCCTTCAGTTCCTCATTCTGCTTCTGAAATCTCTTCTATACCATTCTGAACCAGCTGTTGTGAAAACAAACCAACCAACCAACCAACCAACCAAAAAAATGGAGAACAGAAACCCTTTGTGCATTTATCAGTTGCATCTTAACCCATTTGCAAAAATGGTCTATTTTTTGGAAACTACTCCTCCAAATAGCTCCTGTAAACACACTTCATTTTTCACTTCTTCTTCTCAGGTCTCTTGTCCCTACCTTGATTGAAAATAGACGAATGGCTGAAATTTTTCAGTTCAAACAATTTTGTTCAGGAAATTATAGCTAATCAGTTAAACAGAATTTTTTCAAGAATGCTCATCTTGCACAGGTTGGTTTGGTTTTGTATCAAAATAGAATACCTTTTATTATTAATTTGAATGTCTTTCTAAAGCATTGCTCTAGTGTCTCATACTACCTACAGTTTATGTTCTTCAACTTCTTTTCTGCCCCATGAGCTAGGATTCCTCACTGACCTATGTGCCTATGCAATGGCCAAGACTCCCTATCAAGAGGAGACTACGGTGTGCAACCACAAATTTAATTTATCCAATCCCAGCTGTACAAAAAGCACACCAATCCATTTCAAGATGGAATGAGGGCTGTTTTCATTCAAAATATTACACGGGTTATTTCCTGTGGTGTTCATTAACACTCACATCAAAATTTTCCCATTGTTCATATGCCAATCGAGATATAGTGTGGTAAAATTATTCAGTATAGATGCTGTGATATGTAACATTATTCATGTGATATGATCTCAGTTCTTTCATAAACAATTAAAAACATTTAAACACACTAAAGAACAATGACTGGTAACTGTTAATGAACTAAAGCACAGGTCTAACGGATGTAGTTGTTAAAATTATGGTAGCAGCTTATATCTCTCTCTTCTAGGGCTTCCAAATTTGCAGAATTGAACCAGGGTCAGCACTGTTGCCCCTAGAGATATTACATTAAACAGTGCCGAGAAAGTGAAATATAAAATCATGAAAAACCAGAAATCAATTAAAAAACCCAACAACAATCATGTTAATTCCTTTTGTTGCTTTAGCAGCTAACGTATTTCTCCCAGAAATTAAGCCTCCCACGCTTTTTCCCCATGAAGATAGTGATAATTAATGTCAGAGTGACACAGAGAACATGCATTTCTAGTACCTAAAATATTTGACCAGAAATACCTCCTGCTCCGTTTTAACTCAATAAACATCAGAAAAAAAATGTATTGGGATTCTTTCCTTTATACTTTTCAAATTAAGATGAAGAATAACATGAACTGCAAACACAGAGTGGGGAATAATCCCACCATGTGAATTAAATTGACAGTGTATGGAAAAATGTTAGTGAATTCACTATATATTCATTTTACAACCATTTCAGCTTGAATAGTATATCTGGGAAAGCTTCTCAAGTCTACAAGAGGTTTTTCCAGAAGAGAACATTTATTATAGTTGTCTTGGCAACGTGAGCTCTGTGGAAATATAAATCAGAGCTTTAGAAGATTTTGTTTTTAAACTCTGAAATGGAACAGAAGAAAAATAAGAAAACTAGGTGAGCAGAATTTTATAATCTGGTCTCTGTTAAATGCGTGAAAAGACCAGGTCCATTACACGTTAAAGTATTCCACCTTGCTTTGTACTGATGAACCTCTGAGTGAAGTACAGTCTTAAACAGGAGCCAGGAGCGATGCACTGAGAAGATGTAAGCAAGCTCCATGGAGCCCACATTAAAACATCAAAGAGGATGATAGGCTTAGAGGAACAGGACCCTTGACAAAGTTAGAAGGAATTCAGACTAGAAAACAGAAGACTGAAGGGACTTATGATTGTGATTTTTCAAAACCTTAAATGTTGTTATAACAAGAACAGTTATTAATTGTTCCACACAGCCATCAGGACCCCAGCCTTGAGAAGCAATGCAGGGAAAGACTAAAAAATTCAGCTTAAATGGAGCAAAATTTTAGGCTGTTAATTAATGAATGTCTTTAAACAATGTAACAAGTTACCTAGAAAGCCTTTCAATATCATTAATAATTTTTAAGCACAGGCTAAGCAAAAGATTTTGATTATTTATTCTTGTACAGTTGTGAAGAAATTGCTTCAAAGGTTTACAAAAATGTAAAATATTCCAGCCCACCACATTTTTTTCACTGGAAAAAACAGCAATCCCTTCCTCTCCTACACTGGCTGAGCCTAGCACAAAGCTGGGTGCTGCCACCCCTGTGACAGATGGGCCTGGACACAGCCCCACCTGAGCAGGCACCCAGCCTGTCCTAGAGAAGGTGCTGCTGCTGTCATTGCCTTCATACGAACATTCATTGAGAATCATGAACCTCAAACTGGGAATCAAAGTCTAACGACCTTCCTTCTCCTGTTATTTTAAATAAAAGGCTCACCTAGGGGCAATTGCAAAGGGAGAGCAGAGGTGATGTGCCACCCTGAGGAAACAGCTTAGCCTTCAAGAGCTGCCCCTGCTCCCAACACTAGTTTTGGTCCAATACCACATAGGAAATAGGCTGTGAAATTCAAAGAGGGAGCCGAAGCTTTTCTAGATAAACAGCATGTAAACCTAATTTCAACAGGAGAGAGAGAAGAAAGTACTGAACTAGCTGAAAGACAAATTCACTAACCAGTGAATTCAGCCTGGATCCAGATTTCAAGGAAATTTTGTCTGCACTTTCCCAAGACCCCAGCCGTGGCGTGGCCTCTCATGTAAAGATCTTATTTTCTGTTCATCTTTCTGGACAGTAGCTGTAGGACATTTCTAGCTTGGCACCAGTGTAACGAGGCCAAACAAATTTCTTTCTTCCATCAGCAATCACTAGCAAAATCGCACAGGAAATAATCAATTAAAACTAACCTGACACCAACAAGAAATCAACCAGATTGGACAGGATAAATGCCGTTTTTGTGATCTTATTGATGCTGTTACATTTAAAAGTAAACTGTGATCTAAAAGGAACAAAAAGGGGTAGTCGAAGACTGAAGTTACTCTCAGTGTGAATTTCAAAAATTTCACTAGCACTTTTTTTAAACCTTTTGTCCTTTCTTAATCTCATAAACTAATTCCATGATAGCTAATGTTCTCAAAACACTCCCAAGGACATTCATAGATGAAACTTCACACAGAAGCAGCATGTCTGGATAGAAATCACACAATGCCCTGGGAAGACATTTCTGTTCTGTCCCAAAGAAAGGCTCAAAACCTTCTGATCTTCAGAAACTCTTCTGTAAAATAATAAAAAAAAAAAGTGTGTCTCCCTGCACTTTTTTTAATTGTTCTTTCTCCTTTACCACACGTTAACCTAGGATGTAATAAATCCCCTCTACTCAGCAGGGCAGACATGCAACGCACACCTGTGATCTTGAAACTTGCTCTTGTTTTCATTTCAGATGCAGTGAGGGACGGTAACACCAGCTCCAGGAAATGTTTCGAGTTTTCGCTTGTGCTGCATATCACAGAGTACTGCTGCGTAAAGAGAAAACTGCTCCCGAGTACAACCCACTTGGCAGAACAAAGTCGAAGTATAAAGACACAAATGACATAAGGGCACATACTGAAGCTCTGTAAGGCAAGAAAGGGTTCTCCTACTTGAAAACATTTTTTCAGGAAGCTGGTATACTTTAAGGTCATCTACTGATGTAAGCTGGACAGCTGTCTACTCACTGGTTAAAAATTTGTCTTGGCTAAATGTGTTAAATCTCATCTTTCTTGAGGTAGCTGTTACCTTTCATTCTTCTGTGCTGCCCGTTACTAAAGTATCTGTGGAACTTAAAATCTGTGATGCACTTATCTTCAATGCATCTCAGTGGAAAAAAAAAGCAAGTACAATTTTTCCCATTTTATTGATAGGTAACAGAGACAATAGGCATTTAAGGTTGACACCCAGGATCTCAGAAAAACTGGCAGAGTGAGGAAAAGAGCTCTGCTCTTCCAAATTTCAATCTGCCATGTGAAACCTCACTGCATAAAACGCTTTTTCTCTCTCTTTTTTTTTTTTTTCCTCTTATTTACTATGCCAATTTGCAGTCTGTGAGCGACTCTTGATAGCAACAGCGATAGAGCAGGGGAAATGAAACCTAAGATATGTTTAAAGCTTCTTGATATACAAGAACCTTCCTCCTTATTTGTATGGGGATGGTTTGCAGTGCCAGCAAAGTTTCATTATGTTGAATCAAATTGGATTGCATTTGAAGCAGGTGTTTTGACCAGTGTCAGTACCTTATCCCGTGTGATTCCGTGCGTCTCTGGGATGATCCTATTTGACTCCAAATGAAGAACAAATTGGCTACTTGTGGCTGGATCATGCAGATATTCTCAAACAAGCTGCAAGGCTTTGTCTTGTTTCTCATTTCAAAGGTGGAAGAGCATACACTTACGTGATAGAAGTGAGAAGGAAAATGTTTAACTTTTAGCTGGAGAAGACAGATGCTGAATTTTCACAACTGCCTGCAATAATGTGTTTTCAAAAGATTCTAGTCTAAAATCTGCTCTTTCACTTGCCATATTGTCCTCAGAGACAGGTTTTGCTCATGTCAAGGTTGAGTGATCTCAATATTTGAAATGGCAGCATGATGATGAGCACAGAAGAGAATGAGAAATAAAAGTTCTCGCTCTCTATTTCAATCTCTTCTCATTTGATGCTTGCTGCTGATGCCACTGCAGCTGAAAGCATTATATTTCTGGTGGAGAACCTCTGGCTGGAGACTCAGAGCTGGTAGCTTTAAGAAAAAAAGTGATGATATTCTCTATTCTTCTGATTTTTAAGAGATACTTCTGCTTTACTAATGCAACCCAGTGAGAGCTTGTTGGAGGATTTTCCATGCACGGGAGGATATGGCAGCTCTCAAAAGAATTTTAAATTTCTTTACGCTAAACTTTACTCTAGCTGTTAAAAAATTGTGCAGAATGAGTATGCATTTTGGAGCATCAAAACAGCTGCAGACATATGAGACCAGATCCTATATTGATACCAAGGTTGTGAAGTAGGCATCAGCTAGCAATGAGAACATCTAAGAAGAAGAAACCAGCTGTTGTAACAAGATGGTTATAAACACTCTCTTCTTTGGCTGGCTGGGGGGGTCTCTCCAATTATTATACCTCAGTTAATATTTTTTATTTCAAAACCCATTTAAACTTCACATTGTAATGCATGATATAAAAACTCAGGTCTCACAGCTAGAAAATGTCATTGGAAGTGCTGTTTTCATAATGCTGATTCTTATCATCAGAAGCAGAATAAAGACTGTATTAGTTACTATCTGGGGTGTAGTGCAAACACATTAGTTTTGTGATTAAAGTAGTGTTTTCTAAATGTTTTGTGCTTTTACCAAGTGGTAACTTATTCTTGAAAGCATTCACAAAGTGTAATGTGCTGTGATAGTTACAATCCACTGGAATTAAAATGTAAAAGTACGATGCTATACTTCAGCTGGGGAAATAGGTGTTTAAGTGATTTCTCCATTCTTCCTTTTTCTGATTTTTCTCTATAAAGCTTTTTCCTTAGGTCTTAGAGACTCTGTAAACTCACTGATAGCACTTCCAAGTGTAGGCATATTAAGAGACAGTTTTTAATTCTTTACATCTGCTGATTGACCTTTCCAAGTGACTACTTTAAAAGCAGGGGCTATTTTGATCTAAAATTTAACATATTGTGGTCTAAAGTTGAGACCTTATTTGTTTACTATGTCAAGCCATGAAACTCTACATAACATTAAGTGTTCTGAAAAAAACCTCTAGTCCTGTATATATAAAACTAGATGGCCAAAACTAGGGAACAGCTTTAGTATAAATAACTGCTTTTTTCAGGTCTTCATCTGTAAGTTATGAATGATAGTGACAGTAATAAGACAAATTAATATTAACACATATTTGAGATATTTTAAGGATGAGTCCATAGAAAAGACCACAAGGTAAGTGGATATGTTGCTACTTTGCCGTCACAGTAATGTAATGGTAAAGGTGCAGTAAATGTTTTAATGAAAAAATGTATTCTAAATAATTTTTCATTATTGCTTGTCTATTGGGGAAAGTCACCAGGAAATAAGCAATTTCTATTATAAACTGATTTTGGACAGGTCTGTTGGCTGATCTGTCTCAACACAAACGCTAAGGCCCACAGAATGGAAGTGAGACAACAACATTCCCCTCTCCTGTCTGGCTACAGCCTGTTCTTAAAAACTGCACCGTTAGCAAACTTCTGGGCATAAGGAAGTCACAGTGAAGTTTTACTCAAAAGGGCCAAAGTAGGAGTGGGCTCCTGTGGAGAATACACAGAATTAGTAAAACAAGAACACACCACACTAAGCTTAACATGAAACCTCGTTTCCCTAAATGGCTATGTTGGGCTGGCCCATCAACGCAAATATTTTGTCAAAATAGGTTATGCTATTACAGCTCTACTACACCTTTGTGCAGGAGTGGATTTCAAGAAGTGTTCTGTTTGAGCCACATAAACTAAGTTCTTCAAAGCTGTTTAAGATACTACTTCTCAGTAAACTAAGTTATTCAAAGTTATTAAAGATACTGCTTCTCAGTGTGGTTAACGGGGGGGGTGGAGGGAATCTAACTTTTTACACTCAGTCGTTTTGGTTGCAAAGACATTCATAAAAATATCACAGAAACCACGTTTAATGATAGGCTATGCCTCTCCCCCTTCCAACCTCTCTTCCCCCCAAACCCTGTCAGAGTTACCCTTGCTCCACCCAGCTGATGGAGTTAATGTTCGTACAGACTGTACTCCTGGCAAACAGCTCGCTAGTTTAGTATTTGAGATAATTATTATGAAAAAATGAAAAACCTTAACTATCATTGTTCTGGATCCTTCAGTAGTGGCATCTAATTATGCCACAACAAGACCTCCTCTCTTGATTTCAAAAGAATGCAGGAGCACAGCTATTGGGAATAATGTTTTCCTGTTAATTATGTTAAGTTTTACATAGCATGGAATGATGAATTAGAGGGCTTGTAAAAGCTCTGTAAAACAATAGCATCTTTGAATGTGAAATGAACTCAAAATTAAAAATAAAATATTAAAATCTTAGCAGCATTCCAAACTTCTAATATATTCTAAATATATTGTAAACAACGTAATATTTACCCCTAATATATATTATATTCTGATAAATTCTAAATACAATTAAGACATATCTGTAGCTCATATTGGGAAATTTAGCTCACCAGATATGATTCTGTCTTGATAAAAACACATATGCTACTATGCAGAGAAACCTCTTGTTAAAATACTGTTGGAATAATAATGTACACAAAAAAACGTTAGCATTAGTGCTTTTCTCATTATAGCCAATGGCAAAACTTCATTGATTACAACAGGAGCTCTTTCCAGTGAGCATTTCTGCTTGCTTTTGCTGCAGGCCAAATTATACCTCTGTAATCTCTGGAACCCTTAGTATTTTCCATTGCCACATCAACAGCTGCTAGCAAGGGCTCAGCCTTTTTTTTCAAGTGCGTGAGTCTCTGACGATGTCCCCAGCCTGCTCGCTCCACGAGGTCACACGTGAAATACACACGTTCTGCTGCTTGAATTGTCATTTCCCTCCCATCTAATAACGAACCTCAGCACAGATTTATACCAACTCACATGAAAGATGCACGTAATGTGGATATTTAGGTGTAAATCTCTCTGCATATACTCATTTTTGGGGTAGTAGATCAATGTAATAAAGATCAGTGAAAAGCCTATTTTAGCTAAATCAAGGTTAACTACTGAAATACAAAATAATAATATAGTCACCAGTTTAAACTAGACAATGTTTGTTTTAAACCATGCTTTGTGTTAATTTGATTCAAATCTGTTTTGATTAGGTATCATGTAAGGGCATGGAAGGACAGCAGATTTTTTTTTTTACATGTGGATAAACAATGCTTGCTGTTTGGCATTTGCCATAAATTTTAAGTAAAGATGCTTAAATTATTGCTCATGATTTTTGCTTTCTATGAGTACGAAGAATGGGATTTTGGGTGCTTTACATGTAGACATTGAACTCCAACCCCTCCTATCTGTCAGCATCAGTTCCTTTCCAAAAGTGCAAACTTCCCCCTTTTCATGGGCACTCACTCAGAGAAGATACCCACAATATTACAGTTCACGTAACCAAACACAGCTATACACAAAATAGCATATATTTTTAAAATTGAAATAGATCCTGGAGTAAAAGTGTAAAAAGTTTTAAAAAATCCCTCCCCTTAAGGTGTTCCTGAATTGAAAAGCTCCTAAGCTTCTAAATAAAAACATGCAATAATAATTTACATAAGTTTACAGGGGAACTGACACTTGGGATCTCATCCAAACTGCCATCTGATGGATATAGATGTACACACACATCCTGTTTCAGACTGTGGACTGGGTTAACTGTTTTAAAGGAAGATGCGAGGAGCTATCTACCTACATGGGAAGTTGTGAAGAAAAAGATGCCTATAATGCTAATTGTTCTCCAGGCTCTGACAAACTCTTAGCTGTGAAGATCAGTATTTCTCATTTAGTTAGCCCTGTCACAGGAAGGCACTCATTATGGCAAATTTCTCCTGTCCTTGCTCAAGTTATTTTCTCCATTTCTGTGCTAAAGTTTCTGTACTCTTTTCGTTTGTTATCCTGAGTGAAATAGCCAAAATTTTGCCCTTTGCTGGTACTTCATCTTCTTCTGTTTCTCTGTTGATGAAAACGACAATAAGTCCATTATTACAATGAAGTGATGAAGTGTATGGCCCTTCTTCAGCCCATGTCATCTGCAGATATGGGTCATCGTTTATAACGATGCCAGCTGGAGACGCCAAAGGTACCATTAACCAAAGGGGAAAAACTCAACAAAGCTGCAAAACACAACCATAAAGATACATTCGTTGTCATTATTATTCAGTCTCTTTTAATAAGGTATGTGTTCAGTGTGCCATGCCAGAACGAGTAATATGAACAAACTTGAGCTACTTTAGAAAGAATCTATTCCCATTGACAAAGACAGTCACAGCTTTACTAATGAAGTCTGTAATGACAGTGTACCCTGCAGAAAGATGTTTTTACGTTGTAACCAGATAAAGAGTTGAAGCTATTATCAAATTGACAAGGCTGCTGACATAAAGTATGCAGGCAATTATTTTAGTACATTGATGGCTATATTTCTCACATACAGTATTTAAACACGATAGCTGCTCTTTTCTTTTTGATGCCCACGTGGCATTCTCAGGAGTGTTAGTATTAACTATGCAGAGCAGCATGTAAACTTGTTGGATTCAGTTTGCAAAGGGCTGGGCTCACAGTGTTTTGTTATTGTTAAGGGACACACTCCGTACAAATTCATACTTACCCGCCTTGTTTTCTTCCCATTCCGTGAGGTGTTCCTGCAGAACCTAGAAAACTCTGCTCAGTTACCTGCTGTCTCATTGAAATAAGAGCCAGAAGCCTTGGGGACAGACGATACAGGAAGCCCACTTGCGGAGCTCGGTAGGTCCCCAGGCTTGGCCCTAATGTTAGCATGTATTGACAGGTACGTTTATGAAAGTGGCAGGAGAATTCTGTGACCAGCACCCAAGTGGGATGAAAGCTTATCACAGAAGCAGTTTTCCTGTCAGAAATGTTGCTTTGAGAGGTATCAGTTCCTGACACCAAAAATGTTAAAGAACTAAATTACTCCAGGAAACAATGGTTAATGTCTTGTTTCACAGTGGAATGTCTATTTTAATGTTTAATGTCTTCTAGTATTTTATGTTACTTCATGACATTTGTTGCAGAAGTATTAACCTGAGAATGACTATACTGGATGAGAGCAGCAGCCAGACTCTAGACAGTATCCTCCCTCCCACAGAGGCAACTAGTGGGTGCTTGTGAAAGAGCACTGCCCAGAAAGGGGCCTCCTTCCCCATGTATTTCTTGCCAAAAACTAATAGCTTAAGATCTGCTTGATGTGGAGGTGCATGCAGCTCACATTCAGCAGTCACTGATGGACTCCTGCTCCAAGGATCCTTTTGAAAAAACTGAGCATGCTCTTCACCCCCACAAATCCTGTAGCAATGAATACATAAATGTAACTTTTTTGCTGTATAAAAAAAAAAAAATTTCTTTTGTTTGCTTGAAACACAACAATCTCTTAGGATGGCTCTTATTTTTTATTTTGAGACAGGGGATAATTTATTTCTATTCACCTTCTCTATATCATTCATGAATCCAGGGCGCTCAGTATTCTCCTACAGATTTCTCTTGTCCATTTTGTGTCTCAGTAGTTACACACCTCTGATCATCCTTAGAACTAGAAAACTTTTGTATAACCTTTCATGAGGCTGAGGGCTTCTGACAAGGCACACAGCACTGAAAACTGTGTTCTATGGATTGGTACAGTAAATGTTTTCTATTTTATTTCCTTATTTACTTTTTTAACTACAATAAACATTACACTGTTCAAAAAGTATTCAGAAAGGTGGTGATAGCTAATAAACAGTCTACACACACAAATGTATTTCTTTTCCCTTTGTATACTCTTTGCATTTGCCATCCTGCAACTCCCTGTAGTTGGCTTTTGAGTTGATCACCTCAAATAACTTCGGTCACCCCACTTTTTCTCTCTTTTATAGATAACATAGGAATATGTTACTGGCAACCTCCTTCTGGTGGAAAACCAAGCACTTAGCCTTCCCCTTTGTCTTCTGTTATTTGGCTCTTAATTCGGAAGTGGGCTATTCCTCTCATCGCAGGGTTACTAAACTGCCCTTACAGACCTCACAAAGGACCTTCTTCACTGCTTTCTGAAAACCCTAGTATGCACTAATACTCATGAGGTCTTCGAGGGTGTTAACAAACAGAGGTGTGAGGTATTGACATCCCTTTTACAAAGGTTCTCTCACCTCTTCTCTAGTATATTATAGCTACCTGTGCGTCTACTAATTGTATTCTTTATTACAGTTTCAACTAATTTGCCTAATATGCAAGTCAGGTTTACAGTCAATCCACAGTCATCCCTGGATCCAAGTTGGGGACATCCCAGCCTCCGTGCCTCTGGTAACTTTTTGAGGAAGAGGTAACATACCACATTACTACACAAGCAGTTTTAGATTTAATGTCTTTTTGAACATGAAGCTAAATAATCTTAGATCCTGGCACTTTTTACTACTGAGACTGGCAGTTTTCTGTAAGAAACACCTCTTTTATGGCTTCTTCAGATTAAGATTTCTCCGATTGATGCCTGGTTTTAAAAAAAGTACTGCTGGAAGAACTTCTTTCATCACCTTCTCCCTGAATACTGATGCAACCAATACATTTAGCCTTTCAGCAATGGCTTTTATCTTCCCTGACTGCTCCTTTTATACCTGGATCAACAATCTGCTCCAAACAACTCAAAATCTTCCTAGGTTCTGATGTGATAAAAAAGAATTTTGTTATTAGTTTTTTTACCTCTAACAGGATGCTCCAGTTTTATCTTTAACTAGCAAAATGTTAGGTTTATTCATGGTTGCTTGCTTGGAAATAATTTCTACTTTGAAAGACTTCTTTTTAATTTCTTAATTACTTCCTTTACACTGCTGTGCAATCACGTTGGCTTTTGAAGGCCATTAAAATAAAATAAAATGCTATTGCAGTGGATTTGTTTCAACATTTCTCCTTAAAAGAAATGTTCTTCTTTATAGAGTGTCTCTACTACCGTTAGATCTTGAACTAGTCCACCTCACTTCAAAATGGCAAGTCACAGCAGACTATGCAATGCCATATCCTGCATTATGCTCATCGTGCCATTTATGTAAAATGTCATAATATGGCATGAAATAGTGCATTGTTTTATTTTTAATATATAAAACATTTTATTATGTGATACAGGTTGACATCTCTTATCTGATTTATTGGATAGCCTGTGATACAAATGAACACCAAATACAATGAAACCATTTAATACTAGGAAGAAGAAAAACAGATAAGCATTCAGCATACTAATTAGAGGAGCAGCTATTTTCTGGATAAGTCTCTTAGCCTGGAATCATTTTTCTAGGGTATTGAAAACAGATGCTCTTTTAATTAGAAGCAGAAAATCTGAGTTTCAGCTAGCAACACCCAAGAGTACGCTTGACTGTATTGGAGATAAAACACAAACTTCACATGAGTTCTACCACCTTCTGTTATGTAAATGTCTGCTTATGTATACATCTGCTAGATGGCATCAGATTGGTTAAAACATGTGCATGTCCATGTGGCTGTGGCAGTCTCCCCTTCACAGAGGAGGGACTAGTCAATAAAATAGCATGAGCTGTTCTTCATTAACATGAGTGGTCGAGACCTGTAGTTTTTTAAACAGAGGATCCTGGATTCTATCCCCAGTGCTGTCTATATGCAATTTAGTTGGCCGTTGCCATCTATGACTATATATAGAACTAGATTTATTACTATGGGTGTGTTACCAAGAGAGCAGATCCAGCCTGATAGAAGGAAAAATATTAATTCCATTGAGTTCAGAAACATCTCCTGTAGTCTGCTTATCCTTTTCTCTCTTTTATAGCCATGACAGCAGTGATAGATGCCTAAAAAATACCTAAGCCAGAATAAATCTCAGCAAAGAACACAAAATGAAATGTGACCTGTGAAAAATTTTAATTTTACAACAAAAATACAATAGCACCACATTGCAAATGACAACTTCATACGCACAAAGAAACCAAACCCATACGATCACCACAGGTCATTCCATGTCTAAATGTGGACAGCAAGAATGAGAAGGGAAAAGCACAGCCTTGTTTACAATACCGTCTCTTGAGGTTCGGGCAGCCATCCCAAAAATAACAGCCAGCAAGTCACAGCAAAAAGCCTGGCCTGGACCTTAACTCCTCTTGGCTCTACATAAGGTAAAAGTTAACTATAGCATTTTTATTCCTTCACAGTGCAGGGTTGTCCACGACAACACAGTTAAGACAATTCTTATCTTCTACATTGTTTTGACTGCCCTGTTCACTGAGCATTTCTAAAGGCAGAAATACCCTAACTTTTTAACTTTTCCCTGGTTAGAGTCTGGGTTAGAAGCTGAGAGGTAAGTGCACAAGCGGTTACCCTGTTGGCTTAAGATGACACAATAGATCATGAGACCTGCCTACGCTGAGACAACAAGCTAGTACCTTAAATACTCTGAAAGCCCGAGAACCACTGATGCCTATCACAGATTGGTTAGCTCTGATAAAAGGGAAAGACAACTCCTTCTTAAGCACTTTTAGTTACTTTAAAGAATGAAGAGGAAAAAGAACTAATGGAATAGGGCTTTAATTGGCTCACCAGTGCTAATGACACCTGTGGTAATTAGCTTACTCAATACACTCTCACTGGATTTGAATAAAAAAGGTTGGGGTGTTTAGATGGTGCTGCCATATTGAACATAGGTACAATATCCAGACTAGCTTGCAGACCTTGGCCCTAAGGGGATCACAGGGCATCTGAATGCAGACTGTAGCTGCTTGTTACTGTAGAGAGGACAGTGTGGGAGGCAAGCTGTAGAGTTTTAAATAGGCTTTAAGACCTAGAAAAAAAGCCTGAGTCAACTGCAGAGAATAGGGAGAGTGAAGGGAAGGAAAACTGATATAGTGAGATGCATAAGCAGACTGGCAAGACTTGTGACAGTTGGTGTTTTCCTTAGAGCTTCAGCTTTTAGAATGAAGGGACTAAGGAGGGAGACTGATTTAACTTAATATTAAAATATTTCTAGCTCTTGACCAGGTCATTTCAACAGTAAATTTGTACCAGCCTCTCTGAATTTACCCATCAGTTTAATGAAAATAATGAATCCTTTAGAGAGAGGGGGAAAGAGTTCAGGAGACATGTCATTTATACAGTTTAGCTATTGAAAGCTAAAACTTTCTTACTGTAAATATGGCCTTGTTTTGAGAGTCACAGTACTACTTTGACAGAATCACATGGAAATATAACGGGAACCAGCAAGGCTGCAGAGAGCAGAAAGCTAAATGGGAGTAAGATAAGAAAATACTGTGTTTTCCTTCCTTTGCAGTTGCCTTGGTATAGAGTATTTAAAAGCTAGCTTCAAATTACATAGTGTCATCCAAAGTGAATCTAGAAATCATGGTACTGGGCCTAGAGATTGGAGGGTGCGTTGTAGCTGTGTCTTGATCTTGTATGCCAAGACGAAGAAGCATTCTTCCCAAGGAGTGATTTGAACTTTTCTATTGTAAAAATCTTTTTCTTTTAGAATTCAGAGAAATGAGTAGCAAATATATCTGTGGTCTCCTGCTGACCCCTACTACAGCTCTGAGGATCCTCAAGCACTCTGCATACATGAATTCTTTCATTCACACCCAGGAGTTGCAAAACCAGCCTTATACCTACATTACAGAAGAACAAATGGTGGTTTGGGCATACCATGTAACAAGCTCAAGGTCACACAGCAAAGGAGGAGCAGATCTTGGAATAAATCAGGACAAGCCTATAATTCCTGGTCCCTCTTGGCTGGCATTCTTTCCTATTCCTATGCTCGAGTCTGATGACTGTACAGCACTGTAAATACCAGCCAGTCCTTCAGCACAGAAGGACAGGGTTTGCTTTAATGCTATTTTTAGTTAAGCAGATCCCACTTTTAAATCTGCAACGCCTTCATTTTCAATATCGTGATTATGTTTAATGTTCCATAGGAAGATGAGGGGATTAGTATGAATCAGAAAGCACAATGCAGCGTAGGCAGTACCACACTGCCTTCTGAAACACCAGCAAAGAGCAAGCAGGAGCTTCAGTGGGGGCTTTACATGGGGAGGAGGCATTAGGCAGCTGGACGTGTCAGCTGGGTGCCTCATCAGGCAGCTGGTGCAAGTGGAAGGTCAAGAGCACGCTTACCGTTTACTGAATTTGTAAATTACTAATTATTCAGCTCACTAAGCAAGGCAGGCTCATTGCCTGCGCGTGATATTCCCCCTCCCATCAAGTCTAAGCGCATATGGAAAAGTAGGAATTCTCAGCTATATTTTGATAGATGGAAGTCATTAAAGTGCCATAATAAAGGACATAAAGAGCTATAATGGGTAGGTCACTAGTAAGTCTAAGCACACTTCCATATTTGTCCGAGAACAGGTGTAGAAGATAGAAGTCCTGCTGTGCACTGAAAAAAGCAGTACTCTGTCTCTGCAGAGAGCCTGGGGGTGGCCTTGCTAACCAGGAGATGGTAAGAGGTGGTATCTGTCCCCACGGGAAGCAGTGACCTTGAGGAGTTAAAGAGGGACCTTTGTTCACATTCACAGCTCGCAGCTGTGGGAGACAGAGACTGCAGCCAGAGACACCATCTCTGAGCTGGGGAGATTTCAGAGGCACTGGCCAAGAGAAGTTGTGGGAGCTACCACGCAAGAAAAGAGACTGCCGAGAAAGGAAGCAAGGAAATCGCCCGCCACATGAGGGTCAGAAAAAAAATTATACGGTGGGCCTTGAACCAATAAAAGATATTTGTTCTTCCTGTCCTGTGTCTGTCAGCAAAAGAGACAGTTTTGGAAAAAAACTATTCAAGAATTAGTAAGAAAGAGACATGAGATGGAGTATATCATCATCACAACTTATGAAATGTCAGAAGTTGTTTTTGCCCTCAGATGCCTTTTAGTCTACCTAGATTGGAGCAGACATAGGTAAGATTGATCAACAGTCAAAGATGGCTGACATACGGATGCTTCACTGTGGAGGCTGGGAAGGTGGTAGCTTCAACTGAATAAGCCCAAATGAAAGGGAAAATTGTGGACAATATATCCAGTTCTGAGCTTGCAGTCACTTACACTAGCTAAGTAGCCAAATAGGCATGTCTTCCTCTCCAAAAGTGTATCCTTGCACAGGGAAATATCTGCCACAAGAAGAATCAAAACGTGATACTTCTGGAAAGAACAGGGTTAAAGGATGCGGAAATAAGGGTCAACTGTAGCAGATGAATGAGACTCTGTGTTTTCCAGAATATTGGAGAAAAAGAAGAAAACACTCCAGGTGGGAGGAATGGACTTTAAAACTAACAAAAAAAAAAAGCCCAACCCAAACCCTAAAATGCTTGCTTCAGTGGAAAAAACCAACACAGTAATGAAAAGCAGCCATTAAATCCAACAGAGACTATGAATAAACTGTGTTGTTTCAGAAGAAGTTCTATGCCAAGACACTTCCAAGCAAGTCACTCTATCTATACATATTGCTGGAAGCCAGGCTTTACAGACAGTGTTCAGACACTGGAAGCAGGGGAAGTGAAGCTATGCATTGGTGAGAGGGAAGTGAAGAGTATTCTGCTAGATATGACAAAAAGAGCTGGGTTTTGTGATGGCAGCTTTCATTTTTTGATTTGGGCAGTGCATCAGGAAGGGGACATACACCTGAGATGAGGTGGCTTTGAAATTACACCACTATGTGGCTTTTTCCTTTTTTTTTTTTTTCCTTCCCTTCTATTTAGAGTTGGACTACTTTAATACAGACTTCCATGGAAAGAGGCAGTTCAAGACTTCTTCAATCACAGTTTGATTTGCAGACCCTGCATTACCCTAACATGCATACAACTGCACCTGACATTTTGAAAGACCTGTTTCAAAAGTAAGAGGCACTACCAGCTTCTCAAAGCATTTCATGCAGCTCAAGACCCAGTGGATAGATTCTTACGCCAAGGCTCTGGCAAAGAGTATTTTGGTTTTGCTGCATATATATATAATGCATATACCTATACTGTTTTAGAGTGTATGTGAAGCTGTTCCTCTAAGCCTTCTCAATATAATTTATTACACTAATGTGCATCTTGGATTTTTTTGTAGGTGCTGTTGCAAGTTATGATCTCATGGCAATACCCGGTTTCCTACCACGTCTCTATAGTAGGTAACCTCAGTGAAGTCTGAACAGCTCTGGAGGACTGGAGCTTTTAAGAACACTTGAAAAACTGCATCAGTCATGATGACATGCTGAGTAGTCCATACATAGTACTTTGAAGCTGTTGTTCGTACTAAATGATAGTATGCTTCAGGGGTAGCTGCACAGAGGTCAGTGGGGCATTAACTCAGTATGGGAGCTGACACCTTTAAGGGACTTGAAGAAAGAGAAGGGAGGGAAGTGGCTCACATTCTGTCTCATTAGTGAAAAGCTTTCTTTTAACTGTTACTTTAAAAGCGGCCAGGTTATAAAAGAAAGAACATTCCCATGAAATGACTAAAGAGAACTATGGGACAAATAAAACTTGCAGAACTACTGTGGAATATAACGGCAGAGGCAGAAAGGCAGGCAACTATATCCTACATGCAAGTATGGCTAGAAACTGCTTCTCCCTTGTTTTCATCTTCCCCCAACCAGAAAAGGGCCATGCAGAGATCCAGGGAAAATCTAGACAGAGGTAAACATCACACGCAGTTTCCATATACCCCCTGAGTTTGAGCAGTATCTTGACTCCCTTGTGCAGTTCACCTTTGTTCCTTTCTGAAATAAATTTCATCTCAGTTTGCCTTTTGAACTTCATAGACTAATCAAGAAGTGACACTTAAAAGTGAAAAGCAGATTTAGAGGTCCTCAGGCTGTTGAATAACGTGATTATGGATTTTCAGTTGTTGGAAGGAAGAGCAAAATGTGATGGATTAAGTAGCAATGATTTTAGCACATCTTCTCAGCAAACTATATATACGTGCTATAGTTTTGGTGTTTTCTACAGAGGATCAGTCACTTTCATCACAGATTGGAAGCTTCTTTTGGAAAAGAAGGGCAACAGCGAGATTCGGAGTTCGCATGAACTGCTCGTGACCCGCTTCGCCGTTTTGTCAGTGCCTCTGCTGCACTGCCTCTGAGCCTCAGCCACCCCCGAGCTGAGCTTTCAAAGGCCCATTAGAAATCAACGGCAAAATAATTACTGCAGTGCTTGGCTCCAGATCTAACTTGGAAAGTGCTAAGTCATCAGCTCTACAAGCCATAAATTATCAGTTCTGGTCAGTCTCAATGGAAAAATATGAAAGCCACAGCTTCTTGAAAGCACATCTAGACATAGCTTCAATCCAATCCAATTACAATAAGAACACATGATGAAAATGTGTAATGCTCTCTCCAGTGGTTTGTGGTGCCTTTAGCGCAAAGGGGAAGCAGATAAGGATGGCTTTGAGACTGAGCAGTGCTCATGCCATCCTGGGTATGTTGGTTATGGTCTAAACCTGGTCTGAAAAGCAAGGAAGACTTTTATAGTGGAACTTTTCCATATTCTTAAAATAAATATGATCTTGAACACTTTCCTTTTGAGAGTTCCATTCCCCCCTCTCTTTGTGCCTGACTACAAGGAAAAAGTAACATTTAGACATACGACTACTGATCCAGGAGATAAACATACTAGAAAAAATATTTTGTTTATGAATGGCCACTGAACATTTTCCAATTCTCACTTTTACTAATATTCTCTGAGTAATTTCTGCAATAAGGTTTTGGCCTAAAGACTGAGCAATTTAAATTTTTTTGAAACCCTAGCCTTGCAGAGCACTTGATAAATAGCTCATGTGAGCTGTTTCCATTACTTTGAGTGAAACCAGGCTCCTTTTGCAAACAGTTGTGTCTCAGAGTTCAACATTTGCCTTCTTTAAATACTTCACTTTTATTTGTCTAAGATTAGCTGTTTCACAAACATTCTTTGCCACAGATTTCTTCAAACCTCTGCTAAAATACTCTGTTAAGACAAGAATACTGCTCATAGATAAAATTCTCCATTTTCTTAAAACAGAGACAAAATGTATTTTCACTTACTTATCCAGCTCTGCTAATAGGATATTAATCAAAAAACTAAGAAACATTTATTCAGTTATTGTGCAGACTCCGGTACTGTTGCATTTAAGTACCTTGCAATCTTATCCAGAAAATGTTTCTATGAGGAAAGGATGTACCGACGTTCCCATTTTATAGCCAATGCTCCCATTTTATAGCCTAAGAACAAGGACCACAGAGGCTGTACAGCCTTCTAGGGATCGCCCAGAGTTTTTGACAGAAAGTAAAACACAACCACAGGCTCCACAGAATAGCTCTTCTTTCCTGAGGAAAAAGGAAAACTATTTTACTGATTGATCCTCTCCAACCAGCACCACTCAAATATTTCTTCTTTTTTTTTCCTTTTTTGTCAAAAAATAACCATATAAACAGAGTGCAAATGGTAAACTACCAGTAGTGCGGCTGGTGTGGTATTGCAAAAACTACAGACTAACAGGAAACACACAATTCAAGTACTAAATAGGGACCCAGCCAGACCAAAGATCAAAATGGAAGTGACTAAAAAAAAACCAGATTACACTGTCATACTCCATATTTTAAAGCTGGGTCAAAACTGTTAAACACAGACTATAGTGTCCTACATTTAATATCTACAAATACTTGAGTAGACTAATAGGAGGAGCCAGGAACACCCCCCTGGCACTTTGGAGGTCCGATGGCTGGATACAATCAGGCACAGATGCTGTGGGCCTCCGGGTGACAACTGTCTAGAGTGGAAAACAAAACCTGGATAGGACACAGTGCTTTAGGAAAGGCATTTCACCTGCTTCAGAAGGGGTGTTCAAACATGAGAAAGGGAGCTGTTTAAAGCTAGTCAGTAAAAAACAAAAAATGCTAAATGTCTGGGTGACTCCTTGAACTAAACTCCCTGTCGGAGTGAAGTCCTTCTGTCCTGCAGGGTCCTGCTTACTCAGCTTCAGCAGCAGCCGAAGGTATGGTCGTCGTCCCCACCCCAGGGTAAGCTCTTTACCTCTCCTTTGAAAGAACTGAGCAGGCCTTGCTGTTTTCCCATTAAAACAAGGCTGCTAAGGTAGAAGAAGAAGTCGTGTTTCCTGTGCCACGGCAATTAAGGCTTCTCATCCTGAAAATGGGAAACCGAGGTCCTGTAAGGAGCCAACGGGAGAGGCAGGGGGTCAAAGCTGCGCCTCCCATTGCCTGCAGGGTTACAGGATAATAGCCAAGAAGGGTCTGCAGAAAGGAAGAGACAAGCAACAGCATTTTGAATGGCACTCAGAGAGCACTGATGCTTCAGAGCCTTTTAGGAATATTCCAGGCATGTATCTTTGGCTTAGTCTCCCTAACACTTTGTCTAGTTTCTGAATTCCAGTGGTACTGAGGTAGGATGTCTTTTGGCACACCATGAAAAGTCCCAAACTATTGTGAAAGCTTTACTTAGATAACTTTCCATAAAAAATGCAAGAGTCTTTATAAGTATCCCATTTACTTCTAACTTTGAAGGTAAAAAGATCACAAAGGCTTTAACTAGCTAAATATTTATAATAGCTTGTCTTATGCATGCAATGCATAATGCCTTCCAAGTGCTTTAACAAGCTAGAAATAGAGAAACGTTCAAAGCTGAAAGAGCCATATTTGGGGTGAAAAATGGAAATTGTTTAAAAACACCACCATCAGTTAGAAGAGAAATGACATATTTTGATGTATAGGCTATTTTAAGTCAAGCAGGCTGTAAGGACTATAGTTAGAATTTGGCCAGAATATCAGGCCAGGATATCATACTTGCAGAAGAGAACAGCCATCAGCAATACAAGTAAATAAGCAATAGGAGCCCTGCAAAGAAAGAGACTGCTGCACCTATGGCCAGCCTGGAGCCTGAGCTCAGGGGCGACCTGGGGACAGCACTTTTGGTGCTCCTTCCTCCAGTGTCCTGGGTTTCCTGGTGAGGAAGCATCCCCTGAAACAACTATTTACCTTCAAAAATTATATGCAAGATGCCCAAAGCATGCAGTGTAATTGTATTAATTTGTCTTACAAAGCTCCTGTTACATGGACGGTCTTCATTTCCTGTAGGTTCTTCCTCACTCAAGCGGCAATGCTTGCTTTTCTACCACTTGGATTTCTTCCCTGAACACCGCAGCCCTTTGATAGTCAGACTTCCGCGGGCAAAGTGCCAGCACGACAGTGATGTCAACAGGTGAAAGCCCTGGGCTCTTTCCAGTGCATGCCTACATCTTCTGCAGATACAAAACATCTTTGTGAGAAGTTCATGATACTGGGCAGAAACAGCCAAAAGATGTGTATTCCAGCGACGCTACAGCTGTCGATACTGTCACTTGACAGTGGTTGGCAGGAAAGCTTACCACCGCAGACCTGACCTCAGCCTTCACTGCTTTAGGTACTCTTCGAAAATCAACTCCCACTTTCTCCCATGTCACAGAACGGGAAAGACTGAGGGGGCACACATTTGCTCTGCAATCACTGCATTTCTCTTTAGAGGCAAACCTTTGGGTAGACAGACACACAGCTAATTGCCCTAAGTGTTTGAAAATTTGCACTAAATACCTTTATATATATTCCATTAGCCAATTTTCTGCAGCTTAGCTATTTGAAATTGTTATGTGTATCTGCAAAATACAAAGTTTTATGCCCTATAAATCAGAAATCTCATTGTGGCACTTGCGCCCTTTGTTTTTCCCTGCTTTTAAAGTCTGTTTGCCAAATGCAGTATTTTTATTCGCTGAAATTTCGTGACAGATGGTGGGTGCAGACTGATAGTAAGGCATTTTCACAAGCGATGAAAATGCATTCGACCATTCTTACAGGCTCCCAAAGAACTCAAACCAGCAAGGCAGGGCAGGGAGGAGAGCAGGGGGAACCACTGCTTCTCTCTCTCTCTGACCAACAAATAACACTCTCTCTTTTGTGTCTCAATAGCTGTTTTGTCAGCTCCAGACCACCCCCTTCCACCAGTTAGACATGCTGTCTAAAAGTTATTACATTAACATTTTCTTCCATGTACAGCAGTTCTATAAATTTTCCTGTTCGGGCTGCACAGGGGCCACAAATGAGATCACAACCTCTTTCTACAAGGTGTTACACAAAATTATTGATCAAAAGCTACAGCTTGAAGTCAACAAGACTGGCAAGGAAATGGAAGTGGCATTATTCTTCACCCAAGTGAGACAGAGGATGTCACTCCTTTGGGCTGAATCTACGTAGTCTAGATGGCCCAGGGAGAAAATGCATTAAAGAAGATAAAGAAGATAGATGCAACCTGGGGCAAAGTTTCTCAGGTTGACGTAGATTTATGCCAGTTGAAGGATATTATGACTGTAATGTTGTCCTCTTTTCCCTTCAAGCCTGCTGAGATTTTCATGGGATATCTAATGTCAAACCAGACTGGCTTGCCTAGGATTATAGAAGAAAGTCACCATTTCCCAGAAAGGGGAGACCATTTTCTGAGTCCTCCTTACCTAGTAGCCTATCATCACTGCCTGCCTTATTTCCGCATCTTCAGACACCACAGTACACTGCATGCAACCTTGGCTTTGAATAGAACTATATCAGTTATATACAGAGAGAACAGCAGTCTGTAAGCTACTATCCTTCACCCTTCTAGTCATGACACACATCAAGAGCTTCAAAAAGGATGGCAGAAAAGTAACTGTTTCAAAACCACGTGGCTGGTAGGAGAATCTCCCATTATATAAATATGCTACATATGTACAACTGTAGGTGAGCATTTCTTTGGAAGCATACACCTGACATCCCTCGCAATCTTCATTCCAGGCTAGTACAGCTTCAGATGTACTTACTCATGTAAGTCTCAGTACATTCACTGAACCTCACTTCGTTAAAATAGAAAGGCAGCTACTATGCCAAAAGTAGATGTTCTGAGCTGCTCTCAACTGGGAGTCTCATTTTACGCAGCTTACGGAAAGGCTTCTGAAAAGCAGCACGTTAACACAAAGCACAAATGGCAACTGAACAGGATACAATGAGACAGTTCTCACAAATGTCTCATCAACAAACATCATAAAAGACTTGCGTCAAGAAATAGTACTCCATCTACCAGTATACACAAGCCATAGTAAATAATGAAAACATAAATAGGAGAGCAATAAGGAAGGCAGGCAGGGAGTACAAACGGTATCACTGAAACACAAATAAAGCAGCAAGGTTACTGGTGAAAACAGAGGGTATTTTCTATAAGGGAAGTTGTGCACATCTTTCTGCTACAAGAGCTATTAGTACTGGCGTGAAGAGTAAAGTGCACAGATTCATTCTTTTATCAAGATGCTGGAGTTAAGAGAACCGAGTCCTTTGCGTTTGCGAAGAGTCACTTGGGAAAAATAATTTGAATTTATTTTAACTGAAGTACTTGCACATCTCACGTTGCAATTGGAAAGCTCTCATCAGAATTCAAGGAGCTTTTGTTTCTGCGGTGTAACTCACTTCAAAATGCCTCTGTTCTTGAATGAGTGTATCCATACTGTCCATTTCTGTTTGAGTAATCAGCGTTAACTTCACCTGACTAGATTAACTGTCTGAAGCACCTCCATACAGACAGGCAGTAAACGAGAAAGGGAAAAGAGATGTACCAAAGATGAAGAAAAGAATAAGACAAGGCTATAAGGCTAATTTTATCTTGTGCTGCAAGCAAGGCTTGCCTCTGAAGGTGTCAGGTAAGGACACATGCAGTCTTAAATTCATCCCACAAATGCACAAACCACATTTGCACAGAAAATGAGTAAGCTAGCATTCACGTGAAAAAGGTATTAAGAAATAAAAATAAAAACTGGAATCTATTTATTCTTGAGCTCTTAAAGCACACGCATTTTCTTTAATTAGAAGCAAGCATCCACATAAGAAATGCAACCTTGTAACTTTTAATAGCTGAAGCATAAGCATAATCAGTTGTGATGGAAAGAAACTCCAGATTACATGCTCTCATCTCTTGACCTTGGAGTCACCATGTTTCTCTCTAGCTGTAATTAATACCCTTGTATTAGGGGGGCAATGACTTTGTGGGGAACGTCAGTAAATACAGGCACTCTAACACCCTTCGTATTGTCAGAAGTGCCACAGGCCGAGTCTGTGTTTACGGCTGCTGCACGCCAGCAGCTGGGCAGCCAGTACTGCTCCTTCCTAGGCTCAAGGCACTGACCACAGCATTTCAATGGGGTGCACACCCCATTTTCAAGCACAGTGAGGAGGACAGCACTGGAGAGTTGACCCTATAGTGACCTGCATGGCATCATGCAGCTCCTAGTCCTGGACTTCTTCCCGTCATTAACGAAAGGGGTGGGATATTGCTACTTAGTACTTGTTGGAAATCAAGGCTGTAATTTCACTGCATTTCACCTCTCCTGTATGTAAAACTAGAGCTACCAAGAGGGTGCCTGACAAAGACTAATCTTCTAGTACCAAAGGGTGGTAGATCAGAACAAACTCCATTAACAAACTAAGCGCTCATGTGGTCCAGACCTTTCTCCTTCAAATTGCTCCCTTTGTTCTACAAGCTTCACAAAAGGAAAAGCAAGCAGTCATAAAAATAAAGTTACACCTTGTTGGAGAGGGGGAATTTATGTCCATCTCCGCCCTTCATCAGGTTAAAACTGACTGATGACTCTTCCAGCTCTGCCTAGGGGCTATAGCAATATCCATTGTGTGGACTGCCCAGCTTTATACTTGTATAAACCCAGCTCTACCTCAAAAAAACCAAGAAGAAAAAAACCCCACCCAAACACCACAAACCCAAGAGTATGAAATTTATCTTTCATCAGTGTCTCTGCATTAAAAAACAAACAAACAAAAACCCACAAAACCCAAACATTCGTGTTTGGGCCCCTACCCCCCCCCCCCCCCTCTTGTTGGGCTGCTAAACAATGACAAAAGGCAGCAACAAGTTTTGCCTTTGAGCTGCAGGAGAAACTCTATGGCCTTCAGTGGCACTAGAGCAAGAGCTCAAAGTCCGTTCTGGAAGACCAGAAGAAATAGGAACAGAACGATGTGAGGAGTAAACTCAGAGAAATGCTGATTGTGAGATACTGAAATGTTATTTCCTGGAGTAATTATTTGCCTCAGTGAGTGCACTGAAATCAGCAACACTAAGGTGGTTTGACACTTCATGAAGCATCGTGTAGCAAAGTTCTCCTGCTAAGCTACATACTTAGAGTAACATGCCTCTCCTCTTTATGGCATCATTTACAGCATTATATTAGTCACTTTTTAAAAATCCCTTTTGATTTCTTAAAAATTGGTCTCTATTTGGCTCTCAGATTCCTATCTATAAAACAGGATAGTTTCCTATCTGTAAGACATCAGTAAAAAGATGTTAAGCTACATAAAAAGGACTCTATAATCTTCTGGGATAAAACACAGGCTCTTCCAAGAACCAAGGGCACTCAAAAAAAAAAAAAATTGCCCCTGCAACCACATCTGGTAACATGGTGCTCTGCCTCTCACAGATCACTTCAAGGCTGAAGGCTTTACTTTCCTGTTTGAAGTTACAGCTAACCATTCACTGACCTTCCTGCCCCATTCCTTCTTCTCTATTGCTAGATTTTGGACAAACAGGTAAGCCATCTGTAAAATTCAGGTAATTAAAACAGTTTTACAGTACAGCCACAGTCTCAAAGCAAATGAAGAAAATAAAGGTTAGCAAATGGGGACTCTGGGACCTCCAGCTTGGTGAGGAAAAAAGCAAGAAACACAGCCAGTGTCTCAGCCCCTTAAAAAGCAGCAACCCAAAGCATACAGAGCCAGCACCCAGCAGGCAGAGCTGGACCCCAGCCACCCTCCTCCTTGCGCCAGAGCGAGACTGTTCCTTGTGCCCTTTGACGGTAGAGGTTAGCATGGGCAACAGGGCACAGATCACTTCAAAACCTGTATGCAGAGGTGTTTGTAACTTGAATAAAGAAATTTAGAAGAGAAAGGTCATGGCCCAAAGCATGGATCGCAAGAGGAAAGACATGTAGCAACTTCTCGTGAGGCACTGGAACAATTTGCATATGCTGCGTGCAAGACAGCAACACATGGCAGAGGAGTTTGTTGACAAGTTAATGACTGTATTACTTACACTGGTGCCTAAACAAAAGAAAGATGCAAATCAGTATCTTCTTCAAGTAAGAGAAAGTTCTGCATGTCTAACTTTGGAAACTGGTACCTAAAAATGTGCATCTGTCAGTGGGGAAAAACATACTGTCATCGCTGAATTCTGGACCTCTAAAATTTAAAGCTCAAACCTCAACATAACTTGACACTGGTATTTCAAATACTTGCGCCTTAGAGGGTTTCCTCCACAAATTTGTATGAAAATACCTTAAAGGACTGCAGAGAGCTCTGAATATGTCATAAAAGGAAAATGCTACTCAAGCTGTACTACGTTTCCATAATGAGAAAAGTGTAACTGTGAAGGCTTATACAACAGTGACTTCTGCTGTGAAAGCCTTGTCAAGCCAGTTATTAGGGTTAAACTTCCTCGTACTGCTCCCATTACTCAAAATACTTAATATGCTTTAAATGGAATTAACTATATGCTTCTGGCAGGAGCATTTATAATGTGAGAGGCCTCAGCTCCTGTTCTTGCTCCTACAGCAAGGAGTAAGGTGTCTGTTTTAGCGGGATGAGGATGGAGACATTAAAATCAAACTGTTTGTTCACTAGTCCCAAAACAAGGGTAAAACTTCTTATCAGGAAATTCTAAACAATTTTGAACACAGGTGGATTCAAAAGAGTTTTCAGGACTTACATCTGACATCTTGATCTGCTGCCATTGCATCTCACCCGAGTTAAAAGCAGAGGCAGTTTTAGTGAACTTCTATTATGCCTGCATCCTATAAACACTTAAGGATTTTCCTTCCAGGGAAGAGCGCAACAACACGCTCAACAGCCTTTGCCTCTAAGAAAAAACAGAATATAATAAAGCAATAGGCTTTGGAGGTTTGAGGAAGTTGCTTTGGTTTTTCATTTTAAAAAAATCCAGGCGTTCCAAGGAAGAGCTTTACCTATGATAAAAGAGCCCATGAATCCTCACAAATTTTAATAGTTATCTTCTGGAAAAACAATTACTAATGAAGAAAAACCATCTGTTGCCCATAAATTAGAACTAGTCAAATGTCCATCGGAAAATACTTTTTTGACTAAACAAAAGAACTGTCTGCACTCCTCTGTGTTTAAAGCCAGTTCCCTTGCTTGTGTATTCACGAATAGGTGGAAAATAACACTCTGCACAGGGTATACACATTGAGTTAGTCAGCATAAACTGTCACACAGGCTTTCCATTTTAAGTCATACCTTTTATAAGTAGGATTTGACACTGAGCCAGTCAGCCTGATGCTCTCTCATGCTTTTTGCATACCTTAAAGACTAGATTATTATTGTCTGGTCTCGGCTAAAGGTCTGTGGCCATACAAGGCTTAGTATGCCTTCATCAATTTAGAGTGATTGTTACAAAATAGCCCATAATAGGTGTTTGGATTTAACACACTAGAAATGTTGGATTTACAGATAAGAACTATGCAATACTTTTCAATCCCTTCAGAACCACCATTATTTGAACTCCCGTTAATTGTGCGTTATAGACAGCAGCATACATTATTTTACGATTCAGTCACTGTTTTTTCATGCCATGCGTGGCAGCTGTTGATTTACAGTCATCACTAAGGCTGCAAGTTCTCACCACTGATTTTGCTAATACTTTTTGTCTTATGGAAGAAATTGTCACAGAATACATATTCTTTTATTTTCTTAAACTTAAGCATGAGTGTCTGGTTTGTTTTTTTGGTTACTGAAGTACTTTATGGTTTACAAAAAATCAAGAGAATAATTTTCTGCCAGGCTTGTGACCTTGAGGATGACAGTTTAAAACTCTGCTCTTAATCTTGCAAGAAAAAAAACATCAGCATACAATGACTGTAAACGAGATGTTGTAACTATAAAACTAAAAAAGTTGTAAAATAAAATGTTTGATGTGTCAATTTGCATCAAGGGAGAGTTTCTCAAATTTTAAAAGAACAATTTGATAAATGCAAGTCATCTTCCTTGTATTATTGTTTCTGCTGAAGAAGTAATTTTTAATGCCTTTTTTTTACCTGGTGTAGTTTTTGTACTTGCTGTATTAACATACTGGGAAAAGAAAGATTTAGTCTCTCTCACATACCAAATTTTTTTTTCCCTCTAATCATTACATTCTGTACTACACACAGTAAAAATCCCCAAACAAAACTTTTAATGTTGAGTAATTATATAGTATAACTCCTGTTTTGAGTAGGTGGCTTGAGACACTTTTTAAAGGGTTCTTTCTTTTTCAGAAATCACTGAACATTTTCCTGAAAATAGTGAATAGCAAGAAATTTGATGAAACAGAAAAACAGCCTTTCTTTTGCTGAAACTTAATGCCTCATTTCAATGTTTATCAAATGAAATATTCCCTTCCAATTAATTTACGTTTTCCAAATACAACTTTCAGGCTCAAAACACCTTTTTAAGGTAGGTATATTAAAAATCAAACACCATGCTAAATAATTGAAAACCAGAATATCAGAGGTTGGTTTTCTCTTTTTTTTTAATATAACCCATCAGCTTCATTTGAAACAATTTTGCCATTTTTCTGTTTCACATTGACTAATAAACCATATGTTGGTCATTTACTTATCTGTAGTACCACCCATTTTCAGGAAGTATTCTACTTGTGTGTGGTATTTGCAGAATTAGATTTAAAAAAAAAACAAAAACAAAACAACAACAACAAAAAAAGAAGAAAACAAAACACCACAGTCAGAAAGCACAGGAATATATACTCAAAGGGGAATCTCACATTGGATAGGTTGGCTGACCTGTTTTTTTTTCCCCCCATTGAGGAACAGGACACTTTGGTTTGGATTGACTATAGCACCATGAATTCACACCATCAAGCAGGACGACTCAATGGGTTATGATGGAACAAACCTTTATTTAAACAAAAACCACATCCGATAAGTAGCAGGGGGTAACAAAAAGCCGTAAGAATTAAATCATTGAAATAGATCAGGTTTACACCTGACACCTTTGAAAGTTGTCTTTGGATTAAAGACCTCTTAAGAATTCCATGGAAAAATAACAAACCCTCTCTGTTTTGAAGAGCAAGGTAAGATTGTGGCAGAGCTAGGAACTTTCTGTAAATAGACTCTTCCTTGCTCCAATAAATTTCATTGATCTGTGCTAGGAGAAAGAAACTCTGTTCCTTTATCAATGCTATTTTTAATGCCTGGAAAGCAACATTTCCATTTGTTCGTGTGGTAGTAAAAGTCTGGCTATTCAAAGTAGCTTCATTCAATCTAGAAAAGGTGCAGAGAAGAGGTAGCAGGAATGAAGAACCTACCATTTAAGAGTGTAAGAGGTAAGTTTGTTTAGCCTAGTAAAACAGAAGCTGAAAGTGCTCTGCACCATGAAGTATATATACTGAGACAGAGAAGTTAGGATAGTATCTTCACAAGAACAAGTATTAAGGTGCCACAGATGCATTTGGTCTGGACATCAGATGATTTCTAAAAATAAGGGAGTTAGATTTTGAAAGTCTCATTATCAGAGCACTAAGAGCAAGAAAGAAAATTACTTTCAAACTCTGGCTTAATTGTTTCATGAAAGGATTTGTTTCCGAATAGCTCTTGCTGCAGGTAAGAAAACTGAAAAGGATTTTAAGGGCCCATGACATCCCACATCCAACACTGGTTTGCTGCTGTTCTTGTTCTTTACATCATATTGCATATTACAGACTGCCTATATCTTCAAACGACTGGCAATACAGAGGATGTAAAATAAAAACTGGGCTTTACTGCAAGAGTAGGGTAGGAAAGAAACAAGAGAAATATGGCTACTTCTGGTCAGTTCCAGCATTTCAGAACTCTTTTTATACAAAAACTGACCTCTTGTAACTACAGTAACATCTTAAGTTATAGCAAAAAGGGTTACAATTAGAATAATGACAGTTTATGTCTAGTGAACGTCAAGCACCATTTGTGGATCTCAGTAATTTGTAGCAAGTCAGTTCAGCTATAATTCTGCATACCTTACCAGTGCTGTGTTATCACAGAATCAGAACAGTGCAGAGGGAAATCCAAATTAATTCAAAGACTGCAGCCTCTGTAAGTCAGCAGAGGTCATAAAATCCTAAGGCAGGTGTGTGGACTTTCTCAAGTCACCTTCTGTTGCTTACAAAGTAGGTTCTTTTATGAATGTACTGCTGACACTGCTGGAAACACAGTAAGGCATCACTTTCAGAAACTGCAGACGTGGAATCCTTGCTAAAACATTATCTGAAATTGCAGGCTGCTGAACGCTGGAGCAGATCAGCCGCTGCTTTTCACGAGATCATTAACAGTGAGTATAACAAGCGTCTAGAATCAAATCACTAATTATTATACAACCTCATAGCATGCTTTATGAAACAAACAGACTTTATATAATGTCCCAAAATACTTCAGTATTAGATAACAGGGTGAGGAAGAGACAGATTAGGTTGCATCAGCAATGGAAAAAATATCTTTGAGAGTTTAGATGTGCAAGGAGTTGAGGAGCAATGACACAAGTGAAGCATGAAGCAAGGAAATGGGGCAAACAGGAAGGCTGCACTGGATGGAAGACACACCTGGGAAGAAGATTTATCTACTAGTGGTAGTGAGACTATAAAGCAAAGGGAAACTAAAGCTGAATGTAACAGTAAAAGAAGGGGAAGGCTGGTGATGTATCCATAATACCATTCTCACGTAAACTAGAAGCTCACTCCTATTCTGAGAAAAATTTCATGGAGCACTTGCCAAAACTGTACATCTGTGTATGGTTACATAGCAGAAAAGGGACAACTGAAAGGAAAAATGTGGCAGCAATTGCTGGTCAGAAACCCCATTTCAGCTCCGGAAGGCACAGAAATGCCACTGTGGAGCCAAGACTGGAAGCGTCTCCCTAGGGTTAACTCGTGCAGAGACTGAAGCATTATAAAGTATCCCATGAAGGAGCACAGCTGCGGACTGAAGCCAGTGCTGCCCCAGTGCTTCCTTGCTCCACGCTGTCAGGAGACAGCTCTGATCATGTCCTGTGCAGGACAACAGAGCAGTGTCAGCGTCAGACAGAGTTCAAGTGTCTTGAAGTTCAAATCTTGCAGCTCTGAGGGAAACTCTGCCATGTAAGGCCAGGAGGAGGAGGATATGCAATTGATTTTCACAACTTCATTTGAATTATTTTGCAGCTGTAAAGTAGTCATTCTGGCACAAAATATGTGGTACCACCCTGAAAAATGAATTCTAAATAATTGAACTGCAAATCAGTCAGAGCAGGTCTCAACAGATCACACTATAATTGCAGCTATTAGCCACACACTTTTTTACTACACTACAAGTCTGGGTATAAAAGTATGAGTATTCATTTGAATGTTAGATACACATTTGCAGCCAGAAGCTCTGCAAGGCCATGCAGTTCAGCCAACCCCAGATATAACTGACACCCATTTGCCACCACAGGACCAACCTGAAGGGTTGCTGAGGACATGCAGCTTGTATCACCATCCTGAAATTCAGCTTCATGTGTTTGGTTTCCTCAGTAATTGCACTTATTCATCTTTGCATCAGAAACCTACTTGTTACTATAACGATGCGAGCAATTGCTAGTACTCTCAAATCATATATTCGTAGCTGAGAACAAGTTTCTTTCTCTCACCTTAGGATCTTTTGGCTGACTCCACTGGAATTATCCTCTCAAAATGCTATAACTAACAATTATTTTCATCACAGAACTAGAAGACTTAAAATGGCCTTTACACCCCTTGCACGTAACTTAGATGAAGCAATGCATTTTCAGCCTTTTATTGCTTACGCCAGCCAAACATCAGACAAGCATCAAAACCTAAAACCTTAGGTTTGTCACAGGTGGGCCACAAATATTGTCTTAATTAGGTCAAGCAATTAGATGATTTGAGCATCTAAATGTTAAGCTCAAATGCTAAGCATTTGTGGGGCAGGCAGATTTGGCAAATGAAGGAGTTATGATGATTTTAATTGATTGGCATTATTGCTAATGAGATAAGATGAATCTGTAAGCAAAACCAGATGCAGAAGTTGTGGGAAAAGGGTCACTTCCCTTGAAAATCAAAGTCACCATCTTCAGAAAGTCGATCATCCCCTGCCTTCAGGGCAAGGGCATAGGGAAGATTACATAAGAAATGTCATTCACATTTGCACTGAAAAAACTTTAAAAGAAAAAAGCCATTGCAAATGAAAGTGAAATTTTATCAAGAAGCAGGTTTTTTTCCAGCTGTTGAGAGTAATTAACGTTTTGACAGACTTGTTCCCAATTTTGGTGACATCAGAGTATTGTTAAATATGCAGTATATATATGGATTAAGTTAAGTGTAAACTGCTCTCTTTGTTTTCTGAACTTCTAATAGATTTCTAGGAAGATGGGAAGGACCCGAAATCATAAGAAAGGCCCCAAAATCGTAAGAAAGGCCAAATTAGGACGTGGGGTTCACAGGGGAGAGGGTTGTTTTGGTTTGCACGTCATATTTTGGGGGGGTGGGAGTAGGTGTTGTTTCGGTTTAAGGTTGTTTCTTAACTAGCAGAAGTAGTATTCTAGCTCTTGGACATTCTCTTTCTACTGTGAACAAGCAAAAGAAAGGGTCATAAATCAAGGCACCGTATCTCTGAAAGCTTCCTCAACCACTGCTGGTATTTCTTTCAATATGACGGACATAGAAAATAGCCCAGTGAACACACACATTGAGCATATAATGTACTCTTAATAAAAAAATAGCAGTGACAGATAATTCACCATAACATGAAGTGACTTGGTTACATAGTACAAAGATTTTGGTGATTTGCTTCTTAGAACAATGATTAGATCTCCGCCATTTTCCCTCCTACATTTTTAGAAAAAGACTCATTTTTAAAACTTCTGTGTGTTAGGAAAAAAATCATCTGGAATTTCCTACTTTACACATGGGGGGGGGGGGAAAATCACTGCACCCTTAACAGGTGCATTTTGTAGAGGAAAATTAATTACAAATGTTTACTTGAATGACATCTACTGAAATCGGAATACCTTTAATATGCTTCTTCTCACTGTTTTTAAACTAAGTTACAAGATGAAATAACTATAAAATACATAAAGAAATTGACAACATTTTCTGTACTGGAGGTCTGCAAGATAACTTCCAGTACTGAAAATGTTTTGAAGTTTTTTTAGTCACAGTTTAGAATTTTTGTAATTTTTGCAATTTTTGCTATTTTTTATGCACAGTTTACTTCAAGAAAACGATCCATCTAGACAACTTTGTAATTGAAAGTTATGACATTCATCTAGAATTATTTATAATGTAATAAACAACCATTCTTATGAAAGCTTGTAAGGAATTGTTTGTTAAAGTAGAGTTGAACAATCCCAAGTTAAGCTCGTATGTTTACATTGAAGTAATAGGATACCCTATTCACCTGGTTTTTGGATTCACGCTCGCATCATTTGGGTTGTGCTAGCAAAAGCAGCTCTTTCAATACTGAGAGAGAAAGAAATCAAGTGGAATAGTTAAAAAGTTTGCTACCGAATGTTCATCAAAAACGTACTTTTTCAGTAAGGAAAACCAAGACATTTTCTAAGCAGAATGACACAGAATTAAGGTGGGGGCGGGGGGAAGGGAACCAAACCCTCTCTTTAAAAGCAACCAAATGAATAAGAAACCCTTACACTCACTGATACAGCAACCATTAAAAAATTTACAGGAAGAGGCCAAGCACCTTTTTTATACTTTCCAGTTTCTATTGCAGGTCTGGGACCTTTACTAGTTGTTGCACAAGACCAAAGTCTGCCTTGGTGGGTATCTGTATTTTTCCGTAGCAGTCTCTTCATTTTCCAAGCCAGTGCATATTTTTCCCATGTCGGTGTATTTTCAAAGAAACTGTCCATTGTGAAATGGAGGCGTAGAATCTTAGAAATTATATGGAACCTTAAACATGGGTCTAGAAAAGATTACAATACTGTACTTCAACCATGAATACATCCGTCTAGGAAAGCTGTTCAAGACTGTTTAAAGGCAATGTCTGCATTCACTGAAAGGGATTATGATATGGCCTCCAAATTTATCAGACACTGAAAGAAGACCCTTGTCTGAGATGGAGAGGTTGGCAGCTGTCGGAGTGTAATTCTGGATCTGGCAAACACTTGGCCTGCAATTCAGGTCAATGTGAACAGAATGCAAAGGTTTGAAAAGCAAGTAGGTGCTTGTCAACTTATAAACAACAGATCACACACATGGGCTGCAGTATCTTCAGCCGTTTTACGTCAGTTTAGCTGTGGAGAAATAAAATTAAAAGATGCTGACTTCTAGCTAACTCCTTACTTGCAGCCATACATACTGCATGGTGGCTTATGAGCATGAGGGTGAAATTTACAGACTGTTGTTGTCTACCTACATTAAACTATTTTTAAAATACCCACAGAACTATATCCTTTATTTAAACACCTAGACAAAGCTATTCTGTTTGAACGATGGCCCAATCTAGCTCCAGCATGTAGTAGTATAAAATAAAATAGTGTATCAGGGAACTCTTGATCTGAGCTACAATAATCTTTCTAGTGTTTAACCAAAGACTTCAATTCTACTTCCTTGTGATCAGAAGATATGCGAGGTATGGCTGTTACTGACCTGCCAGAACCTGCCTATTCTCATTTTCTTCGTCCTCCAATAGAAGATGGGACCATGGCGGTTTGTTTCAAGAAAAGCAGGTAAGGTGCAAGTCCTGTCTTATGACTGAAGGCTATTACTAGGTATGCAGATTACAAGACAACTGACCCATCCACCAATCCAGTTCATGCTGAAGTTGACTATTTGGCATCTGAGAATAAAGCAACTGATGAAGCAGAAAAGTTAATACACAATAATTACCTTCCCTAAGCTTTCAGATAACTCAATGAACAGAAGAGGCTGGTCTGTCTGAAGTGTAAAAACTGAGGCACAGAATTCTTAGCCTTTAAGCTAATGATTCATGTTTTCACCTATTAGGTTTTCCCTGGTTTCCAGTGACACTCTCTTGAATATGACAGCGACAGACGCATTCTCCAGCTAAAGCCTCCATCCAATCAATTGCATTTCTGCTTGAAATCCTTAACACCACTGGACCAGAATGTTAAAAATATGTTAACGGAAGCCAACATTTCACTCTCTGCGTCCTGCAGTTTTTGAATGTCTACGTATTTACGTATGCAAGGCTGGGCAAAAACACAAACCTGAAATTTGTTCTTCTCAAGATGGGCCTTTGAACCTGTATGTGCCAATTTTAGTCAGAAAATAAAACCTTATATGAGCACTCAACTAAATAAGAGTCAAGGAGAACATGAGCTATATGCGCCTCTTACACACAAGTCAAGTTATAGAAATTGACCTTTATTTAGTAATCAGTTTCTTTAACTTTTTTTTTCGATACAAAGTGACATTTTCATTTTAGTACAGAAAATCCATGTCAGAACAGTACCTGTCTGTCTCATTGTACCACTGGCATCTACTCTGACCTCAAACTTTAAAAAACAAACAAACAAAAAATGAGATAAACAAAAAATAACTGCTGTCCCTCACTGTGAGAAGTACTTTAACTAGTAATTCATCCATACCATTTCCTTTTTTTTAATTTTTATATATATATACAGTATTATAATAGTATGGTATAATACTATATAAAATACTATATATATTTTGTATGTATTATAGTTCAAAATACTCTCTCTATATAGTATATAACTATATAAATACTATATAAAGTATTCTGAACTATAAAATAGCATCTGTAAAACAGAATTTAAATTTAGGACCAGATCTTTCTTTGAAGAACTGTGCAAGAAGAATCCCTTTTTTTAATTAAAAAAGCTGCAAACAGAGGCAAAACAAGAGCCTGTAGCATAACACTAGAAACCCTGCATAATGAAATGTTAGGAACAGTGATCGAGAAGCAGTTCTACTCGAACGATATTTTACAAACAATTAAAAATACAGTACCCAAGAAACACGGCACAAGAGACAGAAGAGACAGGTACAAAACCTGTGTTAGGAACACAGAGTCAGAAGTGCAAAAAACAAAAAGGGAGCTGATACAAAGGAGTTTGGTACAACAGGTAAATAAGTATTGCAACCAAAACTAAACGATCACTTATTTTTTGACAGTGAAAACACTAACAATTTAGTACCTTTCTAAAGGCTTTTAATCAAAGCCCTAAAACTGTGGCTGCTTTTAAATAAAAACAATCTATGTGAATGCTACACACTGAAGTACAAAGCTTAATAATTACCCTGCAAAATTGCACCGACATAAGCTTTCTGTATTTACAGTATCTAAAAGTGACAGAACACAGCATGCTAGGCCTAGCTTATGACTCTTCCCCACCAGTCCTTAATCCAGGCCCAACAACCAAAAATTATTTCTCAACAGACATTAAGCTTGGATTGTTCAGATATATCATGACGTTTAAATATCAGATTCATGCATAAAACAAGAAACTGTATCTTTGACAGACAAGCGTTGACAGGATACAAACAGTGGTCTGCCCTGTAGAGGAGTGTACTTCCTTCTGAGCTTACTCCCAAGATGTACCGATTCAACCCCATGTTATTACCTAGTTGTCAAATCAACAATGTGCCTAGAAATGGTCAAAATTGCAACTAAGAGTCACACTGCACATAAACTATTCACTTATAGTCAGAAATTTCACTCTGTTTCAGAGAGTTACCTCATTACCTGAAAGGCCACAAAGTTTAAAAAAAAAAAAAAAGAGAGAACAAAGACATTCAAGTAAACAGCAACAACCAAATACTTTGAAAAGGTTTTTGTAAACTTGTCATTCTACAGGGTTTTGCAGCATTGTTAAATTCTTTACTCACGGACAAGTACACACAGGTCGCAACCCCTCGTGACAACCTGTCACACATACACGTACGACGTAAGAGACAAGCTCGGTGAAGCAATCTACCCCTTCCCACATGCCTCATTGGGTCCTTGTATGTTCAGTGTTATCATTCCCCTTCATGAAACAGAAATCACTTACAGGTATCTTTATAAAGACAGAAATGGACAGAGTCCATTGGATTGAAAGTTAGTTGGTTATTTAGATCTGCAAAGTAGTTTCACCGCGAAATAAATCTACAGCGGGCCAGCTGGGATCCACAGGACTTTGTTTTGTTCTTGATCGACAGTTGTCATAATCTGAGTGCAAATGCTTGAAAGGGCTCCTCCCTGGACAATGCCTGGAGAAAAAGAAACACACACACACACACACCCCCCACCACAAATGAGACTCGAACAAACAGTTATGATTAATTACAAAGAGCAGTGTTCTTCATTTTTCTACAAAGTTTTTATCAACAGATCAGAATTAATCTACCCAATTCAATATTTGCCAGCTGCATGACTATTAAAACAAGAAAAAGAATAAACAGAGCAAAGAGGTCAAGCATTCAATATACAGCTTCTTCTGCTAGCTCTTACAACAGCCCAGGGAAGTCCCAGAACTGATGGCTATAATCAACTAAGACAACTGTTTTGTTAGAGGCCTCTATGTACTATTTTCAGAGGCATCAGGTGGCAAAGTTTAAGTCTAAAGATGGTCAGAACCTGCTATAATAAACCTCTGTTCAGCACGTGGTGTTAAGAGTTTTATATTTATGCGGTAATATACATAGAGATCACAGCTGTAGCAACAAGACACTATTCACAAATATTACAAGTAAATTACGAGGCAGCTCACAGATTGTTGAGCTAAATAAAACAGCGGCCATTGCGACTCCAATTCTTATTGTCAACTACATTCAAGAACAAAAAGGCCAACAAGCAAGCAACTCCCTGAAAATCAATTCAAACAATAAATGAACACCTTGCATTCTACCCTTACTAAACATAACAGTCATAAAAAGTAAAATGCCAACACTGACACAGGAGAGGAGAATGTATTAGCTTTAAGAGTGAAAAAGTTAGGAGCTTCATGGCTTGAGAAATATGGCCTCAGCTACCACGAACGCTGGAAAAATATGAGAAGTCTTATAAGGCTTAAGGTGTAACTTCCATTTTTGAAAAGAGAGAATTTGACCTCACGTAAAATATTACTTGACTCTGCAGTATATACTACAGTTAACAACGTCAGCTGAGATTGGATACAGAACACAGTAACCAACAAGGTCTATGAAAGGTGACAAACAGCAGTGAGGAAGTGGTTTAGATTACACACCATGCTCACAACTTGGTACAGGAAACAAAGCCAATTTGAAAGAGTCATTAAAAAAAAAAAATGTACTTCATGACGTAGTCACAGAACTCAGGTCTGAGAGAGTGTGTCATATAGCTTCATGAGGAAGCTACCATGTCCAACGTGCCTACCTACAGGCTTATTTTATGCACACCCTTATAACCTCAACAAGCTTAAATGTCAATGCAGTTTGAACACCAATCCTCTCTGACTACCAGCATCTGGAAACATTGATGACAGCTGGAGTCCACTGTACTTGGCACTAACAGAGGGAGGCCTTCCCACAGGGCATGTGAGAAGACAGACATACGACTGTCTTAGACTGAGTACCAATTTCACTATCAGGGTGAAATTAAAATGCAACAAATGACTTAACAAGGAGCAGAAGATAACACATGGTGATGCAATCTGGCCAAGCACGTGTCCAGTTCTGTGAAGGGTTAGTATGTACCATTTAAATTAACATTTGTATGGCTATTACGTACCAGGTAACTGATCTTGTTGCGAATGTGCAGCTTCTCCCAGAATGCACCGATATAGCTCTACACTAAATACATCCCCCTTCCCTCCCCTGCACTTGGCAGGCATGCCTCAAAATATTTCTGTAAGAATCCCATTGTTTGGGGGATGAAAAGTTGAGTTTTGGCTGGTTTAGCTGTGTTTTTTTGGTTTTGGTTTGGTTTTTTTTCTTTTTAAAATTTTGTTGCCATTCACATCAAGATGGCTAGAATTTTATCTCCACTCTTTTAAATGTATGTAGAACCACATGGAAATATATACTCTCAAAAAAAGCACAGTCTTCAAACACAGTTTTCTTTCTCTGGTAAAAACACAGTATTAACTACAATCCAAGATACATATAAATATACTTTATGTTGTTAAAAAGGCCTCTGAGGTTAAATTTAATCACTCCAAATTACAATGCATGCTCAATAAACCTCTGACAATTTTTTTCCTTTCTTGAAAGTTTTAAAGTATGTCTCACAAATCATTCATTCATTTACGCTACAGGGTTTGTTGTTGCTGTTTTGTTTGAGTTTTACAATTACAAAACAACATTCCTTACACAGTATAAAACTGACAATACTGTGTCAAATTATCTTCACCATACTTCCAATACTACTACCTTGTAATGAAATATTTTCAGAATCTCTTTAGGTCATAAAGATTGATAACATGGCTAAACCAAGAACACGTCAAAGCAAGGGATAGTACTTATATCTCGAGATTTCCTCTCCCGGTAAAACACCAGAGCATGAGTTTGCCAAAAGTGAAGGCAGAATGAAAAAAAAAAAGTGCTCTTTGAAGGAACATAGGATCTTTTGAATTACAGTGTAAATGGATTAAATTGCCACTGTGTTCCTAGTGAAATGTTGATTAAATACTAACCTGTAAAGTACTTGCTATACTCTTGTTCTATTTTTTGAGCTGTCTCAAACTGTTCTTTGGAATGTTTTTGTGTAACTTTGTCCCTCAGGAAGATTGGGTCTTTTTGCTCTCTGCAAAAAAAAAAAAAAAAAGAAAAAGAAAAAAAAAGAAAAACCTTGTATAAGAATAATTTTTTTTTTTTTAATGGACTTGAAATTATTACCTCCAGTTAGGTGAATGTGAAAGGCTAATTAATTTGCAAGCATAATCCTGTGCATAGAGTGCCATCTACTGTGTTTCAGCAGTATCAGCATAGTCATCGGGATCATTTCAGTGCAGCAAATTTATTTGCTATCAGACCAAGACAGTATTCCTTTAAAGTCTCAGAGACAGGGAGGGGGTTGAGGGAGAAAAAATATAATTTTTTCCAGTTCACGTGAATTGGATCATCATCTCATATACACTCCAGTACTTCCTACACAAAGCTGGGCTCAAGTACTACTCTTTTAAGGGCTTGAAGTATCAAGCATTGAGCAAATAGAATATTTCTTTGTCATCTTACATATGACACATTTTTGAGATGACTTTTTCTACTATACAAGCTGTTGGAAATTAAATAAGAAAAAATATAAAGAAATACAAATGGTAAAAAAAAAAAATTTCATTCCAATCAAGGCTTGTAACATTCTCCCTCCAAATCGGACTTGGGGTCCCCAGTAGGGGATTCTGTTTAAAAGGAAGCAGAATTTATAATCAGCTAGTAAGGTCATATAGATAGGTACCGAAACAATATAAGCACAGTTTCTTAAAGCAGTGAGAAACGAAACACAATTTTCTTTTAGGAAAAAAAAAAAAAAAATCACTACTATACTAACCTATCACTGCTGTGTAGCATTTCAGAGAATGCCAATAGAAGCTGTGGCATATCAAAAAGGCTGTTTGGAAAAAACCCTTGGTGCTCACAACAGGCAGAGACAATGTGCCACTGCATCTTATTTTGATGACTGCTAGAAATCCTTGCTTGTCTAGTTCAATCGCTGTCACTTCCCAAAAAAAAGGAAATAGTTGTAATGGTCACCATTCCATTTCCAAAGGGGCTCAAGACATGACAGTTCCATTTATCATTTAAGTGCATAATCCTACAGTGGTAATAAAATACACCACAATGCTTTATGCCTTACTTCTACTTGAAAGTGGTGATACTTATCCTTCTTTATTAAATAGATAGTCAGCAAATTTACCTACAGATCAAGAATGTAAGAAGTCTTCGACTTCCAAAATGAAGATAGCACAAGTATAAGGTCTCTCAACAAAATTGTTTCTTCATACTTATGTTAGGAGATTACATCACTTCTTGTCAAATCAACCTATCTAAATGTGTGAAGGCTTACTCAAAGGTAAGGGGAGGGACTGGGGTTTGTAACTCCAGTGTCTGTTCCTGGCTATATTTGAGTAGGGAATTCCCAACTGCTGAAATAGCACAGCCCGAAGAGACCACAGTATATACACTCCGCAGCAAAAGGGGACTTCCCTGGCTTGTTTTCACTGGAGAATGAAGGTGGGAAAGCTGAGGTTACGAATCAGCTGGCCCTGCATCCACACACTTGGCCTAGGTGAGAAGATGAGGAATAGTTCTTTGTCACAGTCACCACTTAATCCTCAATGGACATCACTCATATCTGTCTTATGGTTTAATACAAAGGTGAGCAGCAAAGATCCGTGTGCCTCCTGGAGTACATACAGTTTAGTCGATATTGTTTGATTTCTTTGAAAGAGTCGCTTAACTGCCATGCAACCAAAATGAAGTTAAGAGCATTTACCTCACGGTGGTTTAATTTCCACATTTTAAAGAGATTTAAGATGACTAAGATGAAAGAAACAATAAAGGTAACAAGCTTATTTTAAGCTAAAATAAACATCCCTGAACTATACCCCTCACAGACTTACTTGATTTGTTTAGCATTTTTGTAGCGAATAAAAATTACAATAGGGTAGATATGAACACTGTGGAGCCGTTCGATGGCATGAGGAGCGATGTCAAGCAGACAATGACAATCCTAAGATCAAACGTAAATGCAAAACACTCATTCAGTTAAAGAGCACAAGCACACATGCAAATCCCCCATTTCTTCCCCTACTTAAATCATAGCAACCCAACCAAATTTTGCTACACATTTAGCATTTTGGGGCTACTGAGCAATTTGTACCCAAAGAATTTATAACAAAAGACAGAAGATGGAAAACTGCAAGAAATTCCATTCATAGTACCAAAACCATGCATTGATAGAAATAAAAGTATTTGAAGAACTAATGAAATGAAAACTCAGATTGAAATATATGCAATACGTTTTTTTCCAAATTTAACTATTCATATTCATTTTCTCTTTCAGAAGTCATAAGTAAACACAAGCATTAAAGTAGTAAGACTTTCTGCGTGGTTTGACAGAAAACTATAAGCATGTACAGATTTTAATTAACATCTGTCTCCAGGATTATTATGATGTTTATGTTCTATATGACAGCATCAAATGGAATAGTTAAAAACCCTAAATCCTCGTTTGGGGGAGTAGGGGGTGGAATCTAAGAAAATAATTTCTAACTTTAATAATAATGGAAAAGAATACGGACCTTCCTAGTTTCTACAGAGGTGAGCTTGCATGAAATAATCTTTAAGCAGTTATATGCCAAAGCAAGGTAGCTTTTATTTTACTCGGCAGCCTGGGGAACAATTCTCTGAATGCCTTAAAGGAGGACAATACTAACATAATTTCCACCCCCTCAACATTGTATGACCATATATTGCAAATTGTCCAAGGAACAACAGCATTAAAAGTGACTCACCTTTTCTGTTATCTCTTTTATCGAAGCTACAGTTGTCACATCAAAATGTCCACTCCTCCGTTTATAATCGATAAACAGACAATCCTTCACACCCCGCTCAATGGCTTGTTGGGAAGCTTTCATAACCTCTGTTTCATAGAACCAGAACAGATCCACTTTCATTACATTCCTTAGGCACAGAACAAGGCTAATGAAACAACGTCTGCAAATTCAGATCCTTGGGCTTTTTTCCATGTTTGCGTGACCATTTAGTTCACTTACATAGATGTTACTATCACGTATTGTAAGCAAGAATAAATTGGTTGTATTTGCATACTTACCAAGAGGACATCTGCAAAATTTTCCAGGGGATTCTTTGACCAACATGTCTTTCACAGCATCAAGTAAAGGTCCTAGAATAAGGACAGGCCTAGGAGAGGTACAGTCCACTTTCTGTACACGCTGATACGCCAGACTTGCAGAATCTACATACACAGAAGATTTACTTATAGAAGTATAAATTCTTTTCCCAGTATTCCTCAGATAAGCAGAAGCACCCTAAGAGTAATTATGAAAACAACTCCCTTGCAAGGGAAAAGGGCCTTGACAAGTACAAAAAATACTCACTAGCCATTATTGCCATTTTCTTCACTTGACAGCTTAAAATAGACATTTTTCTAATTCAACCTGGTGATTCTCCCCCACTCCCCCCATCCTCACCCAAACTTTAGAATCACTCATTTCTACTTTATCCTAAAAGTGTAAACAAGACACAATATTTGGTTTCTCTGGTTTGGTTTGTTGAGCTCTTCCAAGGAATTAAGCATTGTAACCAACATGATTTTTGTAGAGGAGTGAAGAAATAGAAGTGAAGATTTTAGAGTGGTGCCCAAGATCTCTGTCTAGACTAAGCAACCTGGACAGAAATTAAACAGTTGAAAGGAAAAACGAAACCATGCATCAAAAAGCAATCTTCCTCTGCAAATGAAAATTAAAGCTAATAGATCTAGGAATAAACTACCAAAAAAAATTATTTCAAAACACTCTGGCTTGTTATTTAACACAAAAAAAATTTGTTATTAAAAGTAACGTACATGATGGGACATAGGATCACCATTTGTATTCAGACCAACCAGAAAGCAACACTATTCACTGTACCATGCTGCAGCTGTTTGAAAATGAAAGAGAAGGAAAGGCAACCCCCTACCAAGTGTAACAAAGGTACTTGCCATCCAAGAAAGGAATTGAGTCTGTACTGATTGTATCAAGAGCCAGTAAATCCTTTCCATCTTTGGAACCACTTCGCTTGTGTTTATGCTTTCTTCTGAAGAATGACCTCCGTGCTGCTGCTGACAATGTCTTAGATGAGCTGTTTTCATCTTTAGCCTCAGACATGCTGTGTCTTCTGTAGAATTCCTGATCCATCCTATAATGAAACAGACTAAATAGTTGGTATTTAAACTTACTTTTTTAAATTTTTTCAATAAACATTATCACCACTGCTTCTGGAACACACTGAAAATGCTCGTCTCAAGCCTTAGCCCAAGTATCTTCATCACAGAAAACTAATTAGAAACAAATGTTAACATAAATCAAATAATAAGCATCTGAAAACCTCACACTACCATAATTTCCTCATGATTCTTGTAATATAAATAGTAGCATGGCACAGAGGGTGACAAGTCCGACAGGCAGGGCAAAATTCTCCAAGGCAGAAGCAGCAGTACGCACTTTTTTGCCAGCAAAGTCAACCTCACACAGAAGTGAAGATCCCATTCTTTCTATGAAGCTGCATGTTATACTCATCCTTACAAATAACTTATTAGCAATCCAAAATACCAATTTTATTTTATATGAGCGCAAATATTTTGTCCACATAATACATGTAAAATGTAGTTGGTTTTACTATTCATCTTCCAGTAACAAGCTGGAACAATGATGTGTATGGGTCTGCATGTATATATTGTAATTTCACACATTCCGTGCAGTACCATTGTCCTACTGTCAGGATGAATTTTGAGTTATGACATGGAGAGAAGACTATTAGAAGAAAAGGAAACCAGAAAACCAGTGTTCTTAAAATGAAAAAATATTTTAATCACCGAGCGGTAACTTATGTGATTTCAGTAACAATGTAAAAATTTTAGTTTCTGCATACTCCTCTTAGCTGCTATACCAACATTACGAGACTGCAGTGGATACACAGTCTCACAATAACATTGCTGTCCACAGATAACTAAAAACACTGATGCTACCCAAGAACGACTGTGACAGCCTTGGATTCAAGGATATTTTTGCTGTGAATACTCTCATGTTGGTTATTGTATTATCTACCACAACATGTGATGTATCTATGTATCATTTCCATTTCTGGTTTACTGTTTAGTAGCATTAAAAACAACTTGACAGAGCAATATATTTAACTAAATGTTATTAAAATACACCACCCTAAAATGATATGTCTAAGAATTAGTATCTCCCACAAAGAACAGAAGCAAACAAGTCTTCTATACCACATCTTACTAGTCTGGCTTTTAAAGACTGTAAGATAAAATATTGTAACTGAGGTCACTCACATGTATTTACTGGGAATCTGTCCTCTCTCCAGCTTCTGAGCATTCTCATCTAGCTGCCAAGCCATCCAGCAACCAAAGTTTCCTTGTGGTAGAGTGTCATCAACGTACAAAATGTCATCCTTCTTAAAGCTTAAATCCTGTTCCACCTCTGCCAGACGGTCATAAAGTGCTCTGGAAAGGAAGACATAAAATAGGCTCTGCAACTGATCCCCATCAATTCAAGGGAAGAACTCACATACTTGTTTCGAAAAAAGTTAACAGATTAGTGTCACACTCTACATTTCAAGAGCGCACAAGTTTACAGCGAAACGTGCAGACTTGCTACGCTACAGATCGTGTACTCAACGTCAGAGACTACTTGGGATAAATTTGTAAGCTTTGAGTTTAAAAAAACGTGGTAAAACTGATACTCTCTCTCTCTCATGAGACTCAAACTTGAGGGCCAGGCAACCAAAGAGCAGAATGTAGAGGAAGATCTATCCAGGGGGCTAACTAGGACAAGCCAGACAACACCACGCATTCAGATACCCTCTGTTAAAAGAAAAAGGAGGGTAATTGTCGTAGGCGATTCCCTTCTGAGGGGGACAGAGGGCTCAATATGCAGGCCGGACCCATCCCACAGGGAAGTCTGCTGCCTCCTGGGGGCCCAGGTAAAAGATATTGCCAGGAAACTCCCTGGTTTGGTTCGGCCCTCTGATTACTACCCACTTTTGGTTGTGCAGGTTGGCAGTGATGAGATAGCTGAGAGAAGCCCAAAAGCAATAAAAGGGACTTCAGGGCACTGGGGCGACTGGTGGAAGGATCGGGAGCACAGGTAGTGTTTTCCTCTATCCCTTCAGT
>JAVKLA010000093.1:16070568-16082884 GCA_034782735.1 Sagittarius serpentarius | reverse complement strand
AGGTGTCCCTGCTCACTGCAGGGGGGTTGGACTAGATGACCTTTGATGGTCCCTTCCAACCCAAGCCATTCTATGATGCTATGATGGTCAGCATATTATCTTAACAGCCTTCGGCTGTCATTACCTGTCATTACCATTACATTACACATGCTCAAATACCTGATATAGAATCCATCTCCAGGAAGCTCTTTTATCTTATTAAACTCTTCAATTCTGTATTGAGTCTTTATTTTGATATTTTCTCCAGGCTTCAACATTTCAAGATAAGCTTCCTCAGCTGTTTTATTTCGCATGTCAATGGAGCCGTACTGCAAAACACAGAACACAAACTCTTAGATGTGAAGTTGTGTCCTACCATGCGACAGAATCAGGTGAGCTTGAAAAACATGCAAAATGAGTTTGTTTTTCCCACTGGCAGGCTCTATATACAAGTAATTCTTGCCACTTAACTCTAGTACACTTTGTACCTTTAGATGTCTAGCAGGAGATTGAGACATGGGGGTGGAAAACAAAATACCCAAGTGAACACAGCAGACATGCACTGTCAGAGAGAGTCTGCACTTCTTTAAATAGTTTTCGAAGCGTAAGCTGAGAATCATAAAATTCACACTGGAAAGAACTTAATATTTTTAGGGAAAGCAAGTGGTTTGAAGGAAGTCAGAAACACAATTACAAAGCAAAATCTCCGTCTGGATACTAGAGGTGCAATGGGAGAGTCTCGGTGCTCAGACACTATCAACACTCAGTTGTATCTGAAAAGCTCATAAACATGTGTTTATCATCTTAACAGTCCTGCCAAGGAGATAAATATTCTTGTTTCAGGTATAGAAAGCAGAGTCAAAGACATATTGTACAGCTTTCCCTAAACTCTCATTAGAATTTCATAGTGATTAAGATCAATATTGTCCTCTGTTTTGCAATATATTTCATATCCTTGCCTTTCTCCTGTGTACAGCAATTGGATTCAAGGCTTCCTATTTATACGAAGAGAGGTGTTCGGAATTCCAAGCGGACATACATTAGTCCTTCAAACTTGTGGGCAACTTGTGTTCCCAACAGTGGTAGTCCTCCAGGTCCACATCATCCAGCTCTTCTATGTGTTGCAGTCAGAATGAAGGTTATGTATTCTCATCATTCTTATCCACGTTTTGTGGCAGGAACTCAAGATTCACAGAACGTCTCCCATTGCAAGACAGCATGATTCTTTGTACAAGTCCCTCTTTATACCATCCTAGACATTTGGTCAGTATGCTGCAGACTTTTCTTAATGGCTTACCTCGAGTATCATGTCACCCAAGACTAGTCCATCAGATCCTCTTGCTGGGCTATCATCATCTACATCTGAGACAAATATTCCGTATAGGTTTCCACCACATATCTGGATGCCAAGATCCACTTGGGATTTTTTAACAACAACAGTTCTAGGTTCCGGGGTCCTTTTGTTTGTGTCCACAGGGCCCCTTTTGACAGTGAGAAAAACCACATGTACTTCAACTTAAAAACTTGCCTTACATACAATAAACTAGCCATCTGAAGAATATATACTTACGTAATTATTATTCAAAATAGGTCACCTACAGATACAGTCTTATAAGACAAACATTATGTTCCTTGCAGACCTTCTTAATTAAATCAATCTTGTAGTAAACTTTCTTCACTCCTTGCAGACCCTGTCTTTCAAAAACAGTCTGAAAACATGTGCCTTTATCCTGGGGTCCATTTAACTTGTCTGCTGACTTATTTCAACCAGACACAGCATTCACAGAAGTACACACTGTTTTTTAATACCCTTCACATCCACCTTAACCATTTTTTTTTTCCCCTTAAGGCAAAAATTTTACTCTCTACCTTAAGGAATTCCGGGGACTTGTAGTTGGTGTAGTTTGTTTGGATGGGGGTGTCATTGTTCCTTCATCCTGTTCACTCACAGTATCTATTACAGAATGATTGTCAGGCGTTGCAGCTCCACTGCCTTGAGGGGTGGAAGGATTACTCACAGGTTCTAGGCGAGAACTAAGAGGAAAAAAAAAGAATAAAGGACTGGTGGGTTAGTGTTTCACCAATGCCAAATATTTTGCATGCAGACAAGTTTTTAATTTGACCGTAAAACAAGTATAAAGCAAGGAAAAAACCCCAAGACAGCATGCCAAATAACATATGTTCTCCATAAGTCTAAAGGAAAGATAAAGCTCAGTTTTGAAGTGTGATCATGCATCAAAATGGGATAGGTAATTTCACTAAGTCATATGCCTTCTCTAATTAGTTTTTGGAAACTCCAACTATAAAAAAAAAATTAAAGTTGATTTTAAGTACTAGACTCTCATAATCCTAGGAAGAAATTGTCTTTGGTTTTAGTTTAAGGATTTATGCCCAAATAAGAAAGAAAAAATAGTAGGTGCATCAAGCATTTTTCTTTTCTTTTTGACAAGCACATATTCACACGTTACTCTTACTACATGTTACAGAAACGTGATGATGTTTGCAAACACATTACCTGTAGAGAAATTATCTACTAGCTAAATAACTGCATGGACCAGAGAGTACATTTTTCAAAGTCTAGCCAGCCTTACCTTGATCGTGAATGATTGCCAAGCTGATACATATGTGGGTTATACTGAGCCAGAATAGTAATGGTGTCACACTGCTGTCCAATGATCAGTCGAGCTTGTTGCTCTGTAGCATTTCTCAAATTTATTCCATTAAACTACGGAAAAAATGCACAAACCAGGATGTCAAGTTTTCAGATGGAAACTAGCAAAGTCATTCTTTCAGTCTTCTAATTAATTTACTGTCTAAATGCTGACATTTCCACTAGGGTAAACAGGAGCATGGAAATGCTGCTATATAATGATTCCTAGGGTTTACTCCTTAGGAGGAATCACTGCAGTTTTAAAATATTTGGTAACATGACCATGAGTTCAAAAATCTTTTTACTATGGAAAGACATACATACTCTGAGCTGTGTTATGATTTGATATCACTGATTAAATACAAGTTGGTTCAGATCACCGATCTGAATAAAGTCAGATTTTAAAGATACATTCAGATCCATTCAGGTCCACTGTAGAGTCATCCACACACTGTGCAACAGAACGTGCTTTAACATACACAAGCATGAACAGATCTAACATTTACAAAGTAGCTCTGTACTTTACAAAATGCTCCTCCTCATGTTTGTATAATATTGTAGGCAAAAACATGACTGTAGCTAACCTAAAGCCTACCCAAGTATTTTTTAAACTGGGTATCTCAGGTAAGGATATGTCACAGAGACAGCAGCATGAAACTCAGTACAAGCCAGCTGCCTGAGTATCTACTCACCTTATCAGGCAGAGTATGGTGTTGGGACTACATTGTTTTAAGTACCACAACTAGCTAGCTTCAAATTTAACTGTATCTATACAAGACGCAATGCAGATATACCATCAAAAGACGTTATTTTCTTATAAAGCCTGACAAAAAGTGGCAACAATCACAATTACTGGAATAGTACAATACAGAGTACCCTTGCTACATCTCACAGCACACAAGCTTTCACAAGATACTCTTTTGGGAAAGGCAGTTATGGCTGGAGTCATATGAATTGATTCTTAAGCCATAGGAATAGTAAGTAAACAATTACCTCTAGTAACTGATCACCATACTCAAGGCCAGCTTGATGGGCAATGCTCCCACCTGTTACTTTAGAGACAAATATTCCACCATTTTCTCCGCTCACAATGGAAATCCCCAGTGGCTCAGAACCCTTCTGCACTTTAACATGACGTGGCTCTTCCATGTAGGGCCTTTTAGAGGAGATAGTTAAAACTGATTTGGAAAAAATTGTACTTCAACCATCACAACGTCAAAGTTACATGCAATACTTTATGTCTGTCTGAACTGTAACAACAAAATAGGTTTAAGCAGTTACTTTAAAAAAATCTACTGTCAACTGTCTTAAATGCATTCCTTTAACACCATGCAATGTACAGTGGCAGAAGTAAATGTATACCAGGTACATGACTGCTCTAAAACATTATGGTAAATATGAATTATAAATAGGATGGTGGTGAAGTTGGTAGGAAAGAAGCTTCCAGATGCATATTATATAAAAGTAATTGAACCATTGTATATAACATGTAATTTACAAAACACATTCCAGAAAGGTATGTTACAAATATAAATGCTGGGAGTCTTTATTGCCAGTGAAAATAAACATCATAAATAATAAGGTGGTAAACCAAAGGACAACAATGCACAAATATCAGATTTCACATTTGTATGCAGGGAAACGTAAATTAGTAATGAAAATTAAGCAGTTGCAAACTCAAGCCATTAAGACAGCAGTTTGCATGGTAGCATTACAATTACCATGCAAATTCTCCTCAGGGCAATTATCCAAACATGTAAAATAGCACAAAGTGCGCAATACTGCTCAAGAAGGACAACCTTATATAAGGCCAACCTCAAACTCCTTAGTGATGAGAACCTAGGCCTAGGAGCCACAGGGATTCTCAGAAAAGACCTATTACGGAACAGATATCTGAAAGATGTAGAAGATTTGAGAAGAAAAGAACACTTAGAAAAAGACACACACAGTAGAAATACACTAGTAAGTATAACAAGAGAATGGCTTATGCAAAAGAAAACCCTGACACATTCCCCTTTCCTCCCCCCATAGTTAGGAACCTGTACAAGCAGGGCTGGTCCCTTCATGGTGTGGATAAACAAACAGTAGGCTCCTAAAAAGTGCTAGTTCATATTACTATGAACTTAATATCTACACAGCAAAAGGCATCACCAGATATTAACAGTTGATCTCGTTCTGAATGAAACAGCTTGGGTACCAGGTGTGGTGTATTTTTTAATTTAATAGCATTATACTACATTTGACATGCATTGATTTGAATGTTTTCCTTCATAACACTTCATTTTGTCATGTAGATGTTCTCTAAATTGTGCCAACTGCTTAAACTATTTTAATTGTGCTGTTCAGAGACCAGATGAGTTAACTGGACTTCACTCACTGCTACTACTGTGAGCCAGGCTGAGGAAAGTTATTCGGGGAGAGAGTAGGACTTGGGGCTGGGGACAGAGAGAAGAGGACATCATTTCAGAAAGTATGCTTATTGCCACAGTCGTGGAAGATAACTATTTGGCAGCCTTCTGAGGCAGGGGTATGATAGTTTGCCAGCTTATTAATTCATAAAAGATAAAGACTGGCAGCTGATATGAATGCAACTCTGGAACCCAGTAATCTTACAACATCAACATCACTGTTAGAGGTAATGCCCTCAGAGCATGTCTATCGATGTAATGAAGATAGGGTCGGTTTAGTACCAGCGAACTTAAACTGAAGCCCACATTTTTTGTACGTAGCATATCTTAACCAAACTGTGCTAACTCCCAGAAAACTGCAATTTATGAACTTTTTTTTTGGTTTGGGTTTTTTTCTTTTTTACTCCTTATGAGCATGTAAACCATGATATTATATGCAGCTTCTTAATATGACAGAATTTATCAAGGCATACTACCTCATTAAAATCTAAAATTACACCTTTCTGAACTTTATTTATTGTACCTTTCTGCTTTTCCATCCACCACATGCATGTTTAAATTTCTTTTGTTTTGTGGTTTTGGACTGGAATAAGAAAGAATCAAACTCATACAAACTGCACAAGATCATATCTTAGAATTCTAATAAATACAAAATGAAAGATAACTAGTAATGCATGTAGTAAAGAATCAATAATAAAGTAAACCAGAATGATAACATTAAAAAGTGTCTTACTTAATAAGCAGTGTTATTAAAATCAAGTGAAGTGCACTCTTCTATAACATTCAGACTGCCTGCCACTAAACACTGATTAGAAAAAAACCTTAACTGATCAATTTTTAAGTTTTTGTTTAAATTAAAATCAACAGAACAAACAGAAACACTGATTTATTTTTTTTTCATCTGTATTATTATTATTTTTATCTGAGGAAAGGTCAAGTGAGTTACTTGTATTTTGTGGGGAACAGAAAGAATTATAAGACCAAATAACCATTTAAAATGCTATCTAGGGATCTTCAAACATTTTCTTAGGATAGACTTAAATTAGCTACTTTCCTAAATTAACAACTGTTTGTGTTCATTAGTTTTCTGTTTTGCTTTTTAAAAAAAAAAAACCAAAACCAAAAGTTAGAATTACATTCTTTTTAGAAAGTCAATGCAGACTATGGTTCATATATATGCACGGCAAGAGCAAAGGGGCTGCAACCTGACTGTACTTCAATCATCTGATCAACGTTAACAGAAATTATTTCCCTAAGATCAGAACACGTATCTTGTGCTCAGAGATACAAAGTTATAGGGGTGTCATAAACCTAGCTTTTTCAGCTATACATTACACAACTTTCGTCATGTGAAAGAGAAAAAAAATTCTGACTTTGAATTTGCAAGTGACAATTAAGAGGAACATTGATATGAGAACACAAACTGAGTACACATAGTACAAAAGTCACACTGAAGTAAGAAAGAATGAAAATTCACAAAAACCTCTTTACATTCCCTTTCAAAGTAACACTGTCCTTTGTACACAATATACATTCTAGAGTTACTACAATAACTTAGTTACCGATTCTTTAAATGAGACAAAAGTTTCATATAACATTTTATGAATAACTTTTTATTACTACCAGAAAACTTAGAATACAGAATATACTTATTACTTTACCATTCACATTTTTTATGGTCAGTCCTTTTACATAAATCAAGCAATACAAAGGGGTCTTGAAGTCCACATAAATGTAATCTATTCCAACACATCATAGCTCCTTTACAGTGCCAGAATGGCATTCGGCTGCCTTACTGTAAATAAAAGCCTGATTCAGATTCATATCTTACTGTTCAATGCTTTGAATTCAGGCAAACTTTTTCATATATTCAGTGTAGCCAGATCATGAGAAAATAAAATCAGATGTCCAAGACTGATACCATAAGCAATGTATCTTGAAAATAGTCATGACATATAGAAAGTTGTTAAAACACAAAGCTCATGTTTTTAAGAAAGCTATCATATCAGGTTAAAATTCTGCAAGCAGCTACACATATACTTAATGCTATTGCTAGCAGCAGTCCAGGTACAGCCAAAGGGATGTCACAGCAGTAAAATTGCATCTGTACGTATGGATACGTTCTTGCGCCGTTATGCCCTCAATTTTTCATGTTATCTGGCTAAACTGAATCAAGGCACAGTGGTTAGAGAACATATTCTATGATGCTAAGGCACCTGATATTTAGCTATCAGATGTTATTAGGTCTTCATTTTATTTAGTTTTCCAGAGTACAGAACAAGCCTATCACAAACAAGCATCTGAGGTAGTTCAGCTAAAGGGGTGTCTTTCAATTTAGACAGCTCTTATTTGGTGTGGCCATTAATCTAACATGGAAGAAATAAAACCCTTACGAAATTCCTTAATTTTTTAAACTCAAGAATCTACTCTTTGAAGAAAAAATCCACACAAAGATCTCTTACATACTTTGTAAAGAAAATAAAAACATCGAGTAACAGGACCCTAGATGCACCTCTGCATCTACATATTTGCCATTTAAATTAAATGTTCACATTCCTTCAGCCCAATAAACAAATGTACAAAATTTCCTCAGACACATTTATATTAAAAGCAAATAACGTGAGGACCTTACCTATCTTTTCTACGTTCTCCAATAGATACTGGGCTAATGGAAATCCTAGGTAATGTAGAAAGGGAGTTCTGAGACTGGCTGCTGGCGAAGGAAGACGTTTCCAAGTTAAGAGGTGACTGTGGAGGAGTTATCAAGCTGGGACTGCTACATTCAGAGTGCGACAAGGAGCCTATGGAAAATCAACAGCTGAGTTTTAGTATCCTGCATCTGTCATAGTTTGGGATCTACACAGACATAGTGACAGACACCATACACATCTGAGACAAGAAAGAGGACTGCCTGTTCACTAGCACTCTATCAACCATGTAAGGAGCTTACGGAGACCAGGTAACTAATTTCAGACAGTGTAAACTTACTGTCCTTAACGACTGTATGTCAAATCTGTCCTCCATAAGTGTGCCTACAACTACTGCCATTCTCAACAAGGAGAGAAAGTTACAGACAAGCTACACCATATGCATGTCTGAGAACACTTAGCAATGCAAAGTTAAAGAAAAATAATAAAAAACAGGACAGGAGAAGTAAAAGAAAAATTTAATATGTAGGTTTATTTTCACGTAAAGTATGTACAGCCCTTTCCTTTAGGTAGGAGATACATTATGAAACACCTGAAAACACGAACAAAATCCCAGCATGAATCATACACATAGACGGGAAAGCTCTGCAATTTCCAACAGCCTTGATATGACTTTCTTTGCGTCTCTTCCCTGGTTGCACCCTCCCTGAGTAATTACTGAACAAGTGTCCTGACAGAAACATTCAGCTTGCCTCCTCTGAAAAAGCTACAGGAAATAAATCTCAAATTACTAATCACAAATGAAAGCAATTTGTAAGAACTGTATTTGCCCAGTTAGGAAAACCACTGCATACAATCCATGAAGGCTAAAGAACATTTGAGCAATGATGGCAGTGAAGAGTTGCAGTTTACTGTCATCAAGCTCTGAGTTCCACAGCTCTCCAGCACTCCAAGTGGTATATGTATCATGTCTTTAAATATCCTCCACCAAGCAATTTTGAGTGAAGTACTAAAATATTTTCACTGCATTTCAAAATATCATTTACAATCAGTACTACAATACTATGCAAAATAATATACTTAAAGAATCAACAAAATAATGCAAGACATCTCGTTGTTTTAAGACATCATTCCAGAAGAAAACTACAACGGTAAAACACACAGAAATGCTTATTCTGTCTTTTTTTGTGCACTTTTTCTTAGTGTGCCATGTCCTAGAGTCAACTAACAGAAAAAAAATCAACTTTCATTGGAAAGTGTCCTTTTTTTACCTTTCTGTGGGAAAACGCAAATTTTGTAACCTTAACAAAACTGTCACATTTAGATTTTGACACAACCTGATTTAACAAGTGCAAAGGCTTTGGATCGGTAATAATGAAAACAGTACGACTAAAATTACTTATGAAATAATTCACCTCTGTCAGAGCCCATCATAGACCTTGGATATCTTGGTGTTAAAGGGATCTTAATTCGTTCTGTTCTGTATTGCAAGTTACTAGAAGAACCTATTTTTACAAGAAGAAAACATTACAATGACAAAAGTAAAAGCAACTACATTGAACAAAAAGGTATATTTGGATTCTACTTCTTCAATGAGCATTAAAATGGCTTCTAAATTTATGGACAAGCCTTGATGATTACTCTCGTATATACTGTGTGTACCATATTTCCAGTAAGTTGTCTTGATTACACAGTTAGTATAAACAGAGCACAATACAGCTAAACAGTACATAAGAGCTGTTGATTCTTGTATAAAAATATTCAAAATACTTTTAAATCAAATTAAACTTAACTTGAAGTCTGAGCAAGAATCTAACATCTCTGTTTACTAAGAACCCATGGGACTTTGCAAAAGGCATTTAAAATATTCTAATTACATTCTGCTTGAATGAATACATAATTTTTTGACACTGGTTGCAAACTGTTATGCCATTTTTTGCTGTGGTTACAAGGCTGCTGTGCTTTATTCAGATGCAACTGCCAGTCATTGACGGAACACAAACATGCACAAAAGTTATTACATAATTTAAAAATTAAAAAATTCTAAAATGGTAAAATGTCATTGCTACAAAGCATGCATTTGGTTTGGTATTACTAGGATAGGCATAAACAATCTTACATGTCAATCAAGTAAATGTAAGTGTAACTTATCTTCCAACGATACAATTTACATTAGGTCATTACACATCCTTGATTTTTTGTTCTGAGGGCTCTCTCCTTTTCTTCTCTCCACCTCACCGCAAAAGTACTTTGGCTGGGCCTCCCATCTTTATAAGGGTACTTTCAAACAGTAACAGGCACAGAAAGGAGAATCTCACACACACACACACACGCAGCATTTTAAAGAGACTATAAAGAATAAATTACACAGCTACTTCCAGGGAACACCTTTAGTATAAAACCACAAAAAACGAGGCAAAGGAACACAGGAAGCCTTTAGTTTTTGCTCCCATATGACATACTTAAGGAATTTTCCATTTATTCTTTATCTCCAATATATAGGAGTCCCCCAGGAAATAAATCGGAAAAGCTAGTTACCAAGTCTTGCACTGGATGGTAATGAGTTTGAGCCATGAGATGCTCTTGCACGTGAATTTTCAGAATAGTCATTGGAGTGTTTATGACTTAGGTCCAAACTCAGGCGACCTTGATGCTGGGAACTACATCAAAAGAAAAGGGGAATAGGGCAACAGTTAGAACTTGGCAACGCATCTCAGTAAAAAGCAAACTGGCCAACACCAACAAAAAATTTTGGTTAGCCTTGAGTTACTGAATAAAATGAACGCTCCTCTCTTTCCCACTTCCCAATTGGCCCATCATTTTATGAATTAAGAGGAGTCAGAGGAAAAATAGCCTAAAGTGTTATTAAAAAAAAAAAAAAAAAAGGGAAAAGCTTTATTTCTTTTGGCAGAGACAAGAAAAAGCATTAGAAATTCATTAAAAAAAATAAATGCTTTTGTTAGTATCAGCCAGTGGAGCAGAGGGAAACCTAATCCATCAGTTAGTGAAAGACATGAAAGCAACTGGCACATCACTTCTACGCAATAATGGTTGTGAGAACTCTGGGTCAAAATAACACAAAACAGCAGCGTGCTTCACTCTGCGCTGTATAAAACAACTACCAGAAGCAATTTCATCCTAATGAAAACAAAAATTTAAGGAGATACAAATTTCAAAACACCTGGGATGCAGGTGCTGATGGCATATTTGGCTGGCGACTGACGGGCAATTGCTAGTGTGAACTCTATGGCTCCAGGCAGTATAGATTGGATTTCTCATGACAGCGGTTACTGCAGGGCATGGTGCTAAGCTTCTTGGTACCGTACCTGCTGAAGATGATAAAAACACATTCTTACCAACATTATTACCATACTAACTACAGATTTTAAATATATTTGAATATTTATATAATTATGTATTATAACATTTGCATGTATGAACATGTCTCTATAAATAAAAATGATCATAGAGACAAATACATTACTAAGCACCATGTGACACCTTTTAAGCAGCACATGCATATTTAAAATCTAGTTTATATTCTGTAATGAGTCAGTAATAAAGTGGATTATATTACCAAAAATGAACTCATTCACAGTATATCATTTTAATATGCACTGGTAACTGAAAGATTTTCTCTGTTTAAATATCAAACTTTTTTATACAGCAATAAAAATTCTGCATTTCTCTCTGAATAGTCATCTGACAGGAATACAAGTTTTTATTTGGCACTTGAACTGACTGCAGCTAAAATGATTCTTGTTCCTCTTCTGTTTCCTCAAACACTCGCACTTCTAGTGTGTCCTATGACTTTAAATAATAGTATTTCAGTATTGATTTATGAAACTTATTACTCAATATGTTCTTTTAAGTACACTCATCCTTCAGTACTCAACCAAAGTCTGTCTTACCCATTTCCTCCTAAATGAGTCGGCAGCACAGAATACAATAGCAAAAACTGTTCACATTTCAAGACATACAATCTTATTGTCTAATGTAGCTTTGACTTGATTGGGTTATTATGCAAAGGTATCACGACAAGATAAACCTGTTAGTTAGAAATAATACCTTTTAATACTTTTTCTACTATCATGAAAAGAGAGAGAAAGAGAGGAAAGAGTAAAAGAAATCAAAGAAGAGCAAAAGCTTCTTTGAGCTACTCTTGAGCACATCTTTACATTCTGAAAATTGATTGGGACAACAGGGTTTGAAGCTGTCCATTCTTCCAGATACAAAGGTGTCGTGGTTTAACCCCAGCCAGCAACTAAGCACCACACAGCCGCTCACTCACTTCCCCCCCCTGCAGTGGGATGGGGGAGAGAATCGGGAAAAGGTAAAGCTCGTGCGTTGAGATAAGAACAGTTTAATAGAACAGAAAGGAAGAAAATAATAATAATAATAATAACAATAATAACAACAATAACAACAACAATGATAATAAAAGGATTGGAATATACAAAACAAGTGATGCACAATGCAATTGCTCACCACTGGCCGACTGATGTCCAGTTAGTTCTCCAGCAGTGATCCGACCCCCCTGCCCCTGCCAACTCTCCCCAGTTTATATACCGGGCATGACATCACATGGTATGGAATACCCCTTTGGCCAGTTTGGGTCAGCTGTCCTGGCT
>JAVKLA010000093.1:16047268-16070406 GCA_034782735.1 Sagittarius serpentarius | reverse complement strand
ATACTAAACCCAAAACACAGCACTGTACCAGCTACTAGGAAGACAATTAACTCTATCCCAGCCAAAACCAGGACAAGTCATTACCTCCTTCATGGTCTCCAGTAAGAATAAAGTCTTCCATAATTTCTAGAACATGCAGGAGTTTGGGGCTTTCCAAAGAATTGAGGATAAACTCATAAAAATCAAGATTGTCATGATTAGAAAATCAGGTTTCATATGCAACTGCTGAAGGTAGCTACACTAAAGACTGAACAATCCATCTGGCAACAAGTTTACCAAATACTTCTCAACTAGTTCAAAGCAACTAGCATACAATACTCTAATTAGCTCCTGAAGCATTCCACTTAATCAGTGCCAATTTAAAACCTGCTAACACGAACTTCAATACCAACAACTGTTAGATCAACTAAGACAACATGCTAACTGTTTTCTGTTCTACCTGATTATACTGATTTCTGTGTGAGCTGCTTGTGAGTCCCCTCTTCAGCAGTTTAGTATCTCAAACAGACTGGCATTTAACCTTTAATTCAGATTAAGATCACAACCAATTTGGGCACTCGACTTGAGATACTCCAAGTATTTGATTTCCAATAGGCAGAACAGAAGTATTTCAGAAGTTAAGCAGCTAAAGCATGGAACACCTCCATTTACTGTTCACTTTCAGAAATACTGGAAATCTGCCACATCTCCCTAATGGATAGGTTACACCTTGTTCGCTACTAGTGTATTCAAAACTCCTCTGCACAGAAACTGATGAAATACAAATCCTTCAGCCAGCAGTTGCTCAGTTTCCTAAATCGTTCTTAAACAGGTTTCACTTCTTTACAGTCCAAAAGCTGAGCAGACCATGCTTAGATTACAACAAACCATGGAAATGTGTTTTGTGAGTCATGTTTGTTCTGCACTTACCACAACTAATCCCCAATATTGTCCAATACGGACAAGTACCTTGGGGCATTCCTCAAAAGTAACTACGAGTTCTGTCACTCACCTGCTGACACGCTGCCAGCGTATAAGGCAGCAGGCACAAAGCCATCGCTGTGCCTAGCAGACCGTTTTGGTGAATATGGTGCCCATTCCTGTAGCTCTGGAGACAAATGCTCCTCGCTGGCTGGAGCATACTTCTGCACCTACAGAAACACAGAAATTTCATTACAGGAAGTTGGAGATTCAGAAGAAAAAAAATAAAATAGCCAAACTTTGTAGGCAGTAAACAACTGGAAACTTTCTAGTATCTGTTCCAGAATGCGCTCACCATCACAGTGCTTGTTACACCTTTATCTTTCAATGCTGCTATTCGCTTCTACCCCTTCTTCCTCCATTCTGCTCCATTATTCCTTTTTATTATTTTGTAATCTTTTTAGGTCAATCTTTGCAACTTAACTGATATATTTCCCTTCACAATAAAAGACGCAGCATTTAATTACGTTTCTCCTTTAAAATACTGCTTTCACAGGACATTTCACTGGTTATTTCAGCCACTATCGCAAGCGTTTCCTAAAGAAGACCTGGCTAACAAGCCAGAAAGTGTTTTCCTCTAAGTCTGTATTTTCAGATGCGTGTGGAGCAACCTCTCTTTAACAGAACAATTCGGGTTTTGGAACCATCACAACTTCTGTTCTGTACATAATGAGTAGACACTGGTGAGTTAAGAAACATCAGAATAGCTCAGATACTAACAGCGATGCTAGAGCGCTGCAAGTTCAGGGCTCAGCACAGAGAGTTTACACATCTGAAATGTACCACACAGAACAGGAGATTGAAGTATGTATAATTGAAAAATAATTACTGAAAAGGTACTTACAGTTTTTATGATAGTATTTTAATTAAATGAAGAGTTACTGAGAGCACAAAGACTCTAAAACGCAGAGGTACCTTCTTAGAACCAATACTTGATCACTACCATGGGTGTATTAGTAATTGTACCACCTACTACTCAAGGACGAAAGTTCTCTTAAATTTATCAACTTACCAAAGCACAGAAACTTAACTATGTATATACACAACTAAGGACACTGATAACACCCAATATGGCTACAAATTCAACTACACTGCATGCTTTATATACTTAATTTTTGATGTTATAAACACTACTTCAGGAACAAATACATGCAGACTGGACACTACTGTCACACAGCCTGATGTAGTTTTAATGCACAAAGATGATTCCACCAGGGAGAAATTCTCCGAGTAAGCGGTGTCCACATTTTGAGGCACAGTATCACTTCTGCTCTCCAGTCAACAGCTTCAGAGTTACAAAGCTCTGCCTGTTTTCTGGGAGGATGGGGAAGAACTTAGGGGGGAAAAAAAAAAAAAAAAAAAAGAACGAATCACAGAACCTAGTCCTAATTTAACTCTAGAAACATGCATTAACTAATACATCAAGGAACTTTAAAAAGCAAAAATTGTGACTTTTTCATTCTATTATACAATTTTCTTCACCTCGAACCAACACCTATATGGTATCTGCAGTATCACTTGGGCAGTATGTAGCACCAACTGTAATATGTCCTTGTCTATTATTTCTGGTCTCTTAAATAGTGAGTGCCAAAACCACCCTTTAACAGCTAACAAATATCTTACGTGTAAGTCCCCACCTACATGTGTCCTTGTCACAGTTGGAAACTCTTCACTCAACATAGAAATATTACTACAATTATAACCAGGACAGTGTATAGGCTGACAACGTGTTATAACAAAGCATGGGACTGTCAGTGCTAATGCATCTACTTGATATTCTACATAAAGCAAACACCCCATATTCAAATGTGTTCAATAGCTTAATCTTGTTTTGTTGTAACGTATGTGACAAAAGATGACATTAGAATATGCCTTCCTTCGCTTCTTGCAGTGCAGTTCTTGATGAAAAACCATGACCTTTCTCTTAGCCATACCACTCTTCAGACCTGTTCAAAATAAATCTGCTGATTTCAGCTACCAAATTAAACCCTTACACGTCTCTGTTATTTTCTGTGCTGGTTTTGGCTAGGATAGAGTTAATTTTCTTCACAGTAGCTAGTATGGGGCTATGTTTTGGATTTGTGCTGGAAAACGTGTTGATAACACAGGGATGTTTTAGTTACTGCTGAGCAGGGCTTACACAGAGCCAAGGCCTTTTCTGCTTCTCACCTCACCCCACCAGCAAGTAGGCTGGGGGTGCACAAGGAGTTGGGAGGGGCACAGCTGGGACAGCTGACCCCAACTGACCCAAGGGATATTCCATACCATATGGCGTCATGCTCAGCATATAAAGCTGGGGGAAGGTTGGCGGGGGGCACTGTTCAGGGACTGGCTGGGCATCAGTCACTTCATTGCTGAGCAACTGTTTTCATTTCCATCACTTGTCTTTCTTGGGTTTTATTTCTCTCTCTTTGTTATCTTCCTTTTCATTACAATTTTATTTATTGTCATTATTATTTTTTTTTTCAATTATTAAACTCTTTTTACCTCAACCCACGCATTCTCTCACTTTTACCCTTCTGATTCTCTTCCCCCATCCTGCTGGGGGGAGCGAGTGAGCAGCTGCGTGGTGCTGAGTTGCCAGCTGGGGTTAAACCACAACAATAATGCAGAATTTGCTGGACACTTCTATGAAAAAAAAAAAAAAAAAGGCTTAAAGATCTCTGTAACTATTTTTCCCCCAAAATGTTAGGGAATGTGGAAGGAATACAACAGAAGCTGCCAAAAAAGGACAAACAAAATTGCCAGTTGTTCTCTTATACCAGTATTTTTTCAGAATATGGCTTCAAACTTTGCACTACTTCCAATTCAGCTCTACTGTCTGTATTGTTTCTAAAACTCCAAGAACAGGGTGGGATTATCCAGGTATAAACAAGTACGGGCAAAGAATATGTTATTCTAAGTCATGATGATGTGATTATATACAAGCAAAAATAACACTTTTTGAAGCTTTAGATTTTAGGTGAGGAAAAAAAAATTAAATCTGTATCTACCACCTGAGCAAATCTGAGGCAGTAGACCTGAAACTACATTACTGATTATGCCACTTTATATAATGTAGTCATTTGAACAGGTTCTTCTTCCTAGGTGGCATAAAATTTTTCTTCCACCTACTCTGGTAAGACATGACCCACAATCTCCACAGCAGGGCTGTTTATTCTAACAAATTATACTCTCATTTTGAACTGTATTATTAAACCTTATTCTCATAAATCGTCCATCTTTCCAGTGCAATGTGCCTAACACCCTATGAATTTCACATTAGATTTACAAAATTATTTAGACACATAGAAAGACTTACCAAAACCAACACTGTGAATGGTATACCTCTTTCCATTAATTCGTACAGTGAGCTGGGCAACCAGTCTGACCTTTGTAAAACTTAGGAAGCCCTATTTTCAGCTTTTCTAGAGTGGCCTCTTTGCCTTTTTATTTAATTTTTTTTCAGGTTGTCAAAAACATACAAGAAAGAGCCCAGATCTTCCAACAAGCAGCATTAAAATCCAAGATGTGGCTGCTAAGCAGAGCCCTACCATTCTGTTCGGCGGCCACCACTGCCTGTTAAATACTGCAACTCCATGAACTGGTTTTGTATTTTTTGATACTGCAAAGTGCCAAATGAGTCTGAGGTAGATTCTCAGGGGACCTGTATTTTGAGAATGGGCTATGCTTCTCCTGTTATGGTATGTAACTGGGCACCCAAAACCATACTGAAAATACACTTTAAGGTTTCTAGTTTTGTGCTTCAATATACCAAGCTTCTACCTGAAGCGCAGGATTAGGAATGGGCATAGGGGTCATTTTATGCCTCAGAGCAGGAGCCGATTTTGGCCTTGGTCTTTTAATCTCTGGCTCTTCAACTCTTTGAAAGCCAATGTCATCTTCACAGGATTTCCTTGAAGAAAGATGAGTGCAGTCAATTCCCTCCTCCCGATAATAATGCCCAGCGTTCCTGCTGCGCCCCTTGAGAGTAGCGGAGTCCTGTTTAAGTGCCAAGGAAACTGGAGCTTGGGCAGTGGCTGGGCTGGTGGGTGGTGAACCAGCTGTTACCGTAGACTCTGATGCAGAGCTTGCCTGCTGTTTATGCTTAAATTTGATAGAGTCACTTCTCTTAGGAGGAGTTGGAGGAGTTGAAGCCACTTCAGCTTTTGATGGCTGAGGTGAATGGCCTGTTACCTGATTAGGGGAAAGGTACTCCAGTTTGGGAGGAGTTGGTGGTCTTTTGAAAGTATCAGGGTCAAAGATAGATTTCCTTTGTTTTGGCTTTTTGTACACAGAGAACTTTTCTGTTTCTGTTGCTGAGATATTAACCATGACTTTTGGCCAGGTACCACCACTATGCTTAGTTCCATGTCCTTTGTCAAATGCGGTCTCAACCATCATACAGTCAGCTCCTGTAGGTTCATAAGGCAGCCTCCTGTTGTCCAAGTCAACAGCTCCGTAGCCTCGGTCCCCGTACGTCTCTGGGCTGAAGGAGCTAAGACTGTGTTCTGAATTACTGTGGCAACTGTGCACTGTGTTCCTACGAGAGTCTACTCGTAATGTATTATTAGGGAAAGTTTTGTGATCACAAAATGAACTGCTGCCCTGATCGCTCTGGTCCTTCTTGCCATCCATGATGTCTGGATTGAAAATGTCAGTCTGGGTTGAGCTGTTGAGTTTCAGATTTCTTTTATTTTGGGCTTGTATCTCTGATGCGTGAACCCTACAGTTCGATATTTTTTCTGAATCCTTCAGATTTTCAAATATATTTTGACCACTCCAAGATGAACTCTGAGGAAAAACCTAAAACAAAAAACACATGTGATCACCTTATTATTATGGCTGATTTCTGTTTAGCATGAGGCATTTTCTAGCCTCCTTGATTTACCTATACCTGAATATACACCAAGAGATGTATAGATACAGTTGGGAAAGGTTTAATAAAATCCTACAAATTCAAAGCACAGAACATCAGATAAAATGAAGCTAGAAATTTTTTGAAACATTGTCAGAACAGTTCCAGAAGGGCAAATCCACACAGTGGCAGAAGCACTGAACTGACAGTGAAGGGACCTGCATTCTACTTCTACTTCTGTTAAGTGATGCTAATAAGTCATCTTTCACTGCCCATTTCCCCTCAAATATTTAATCTTTTTACTTTCTTAAAACCTCAAGCTCTCTGGGGCTGGAATTATCACTCACAAAGCCTGTGTGACAGGCCCAGCATAATGGGATTTTAAACTCACTAAGCAAAACAGAATAATATTTTTATAGCAATAAGCCTGAAGAAGAAAGCCTTGTACTTAATCTTCATGATAGCCAGAGTTCTGTTTTCTGCACAACTCCCTTCTGACTAAAAGCAAACCTTTCTATAGTCAGGAGGCAGGTTATCTTTCATACATCTTTCTGCTGCAGCTCTGAAGCAGAAACCACGAAGAAAGAAGCAATTGTGCTAGGAGTCGTTTTATGTGACCAGCAAACAAATGGGAAAGAAGTAAGAGCAATAAGTAAGGTCCATTTCCTACCAGATGCCACAACAGCCTCACTTTGGAAATAACTGCTGAGTGAGTGTACCACCAGTGAAATGCATACAGATGGTCTTATTTTTAGCAGACACCTTCCCATGATGATATATTCATTTTTTCATATACTCTTCCCTGAACAGCTAAAATAATTCTGTATAAGTTCAAGAAAATTCTGCAAATTTAGCTTCTCCTACTCACCTTCATCAGTGACAGGGTAAGGGAATCCCTACAGTTTCGTAGCAAAGCTTCACATTCAGTAAGTGACTTATTATCTAGTGCAATGCCATTGATCTACACACCAAAAAACACAACAGACATCCGTAAGTGAAAGGTAGCAGGTGGCAAGCATCTTAAGGTAGCATCTCTGAGACAGAGAAAACACTAGTTTTATATGTATACGTGACTAAAGTCTGGTTGACCTTGTCCTGTCTTTTTCCATTCTCCACTAAAAAAAACAAGCCTCCTAACTACAATTTTGCTGTTCCTCCCAGAGATACAGTGTAACAGCTCTTCTTTCACTACATTAGCCTCTATGCATTTGCACATGGACAGTAACCACCTTCCCTTTCACAGTTCATAAATCAGACAGGTTGCTTAAGGCTGCAACTGCACACAGAGAAAAACTTCCCCCTCAGAAGAATGACATCTGTGATACCATAATTTAAAAACACAAGAAACCTTTCGTCCAACCAAGGGATGTTTTTCTGCAACTGACCTTTCCTATTCAGTATAAAAATCACAAGCATCATTAAATATAATCCAAGTGTGAAGAGTAAGTCAGCATCTCTGTCAAAAATTCTCACATGAACTAAGTGCAGCAAATAACCTGCACATTACAGTTATCACTCAGCCTACAGACACGTTAATTTATAATAAATATTTAGTGAATATACAAAAACGTTATAATACAGTGAAAGTAAAAAATTGACTGGAAAGTTTGGGATCTTAAAGAGTAGCATCAATGATAAGACTTTAAAATAAACAAAAAAAAAAAGGAGAATGCATTCTTAAGACTTACAGCAATTATTCTATCTCCCACATTAAGAGAACCCTCTTTGGCAGCTGGGCTTCCGGGCACAACAGCAGCAACAAATATTCCATTTTCTAGACTGACACCACTATCTGAAATACGCACACACAAAAAAAGAATTTACTCATGCAATTCAAATATGCTGCTCAAACAGCATGTCTGACCTGCCTGCACGAGAAAAAAAAATGTAACTACCAAACCAACTGAATTTCAATTTCTGAAAACCCTTTTACAGAAATAAGAACACAGTGGGGGAAAATGGGGATTTTGGATATCCCAAAATTTAATATAATCGTACAAAGCTGGGGTGACTGATGGGTTTAACAGTCTTGTTTAGATTCCTAGTAACACAGACAGGCAGCTAACTGGAACTAAGTATTAAAAAAAAAACCCAAACTCACCCAAAACTCACCCAAGAACAAAAAAGAAAACATGTACTTACAGAATAAAGCTATCATCAATACTAGTATTCTTAGTTTGCTAAAAACAATTAAGTAAAAATCCCTATCTAGAAGGAAGTAACAGTTTAAATGGGTTTTAAGCAGAGGCTCAGAACATGTACCTTTATGTCAAGCCATTTGTGGCTGAACAAACATGTACCATTTACATACATCCTTTATAGCCATTACCTTTATGTCCAGAAACATTGATGTGAAGAGGTGTTATCACTCGCCCACCTAAGGACTTCCTTCTTCGAACCACCATGTTAATAACACCTCCTCCATTTAGAACAGCTTTTATAACTTGCTTTTTATCCTTATTAGTAAGATCCACGTCGTTTATCTTCAGCAACCAATCATTCACTCTGGTAGATAAACAGAAATAAGCAGGTCAGTGTTACAAGCATACCTTGCTGGACACAGCACAGAAATAACATTCAGGAAAAGGGATGCAACGGAGCTGATCTCAATATGCTAATCCTTAATCATCTGGAGTTCTCTGTTCCTAAAAAAGCATTAAATAGCAGCTACATGAAAACCAGGACTTCTAGTCTGCACCTCACTAGCAAAAGTACATCTTCAAATCACTATTGACTACTCCTTATTTAAAACCAACTCTTTGGACAGAGCAGAGTTGTTAAAAACCTCCTATCAACACTTAGAACAGGAGAAGATTTGAAATTATCCCTTGCTTTACTCTCCTTTCTCCTTGCCCTCCCCCAATAGCTCACTGTCATGTCACAGAGAAACAAAAGAACATTTCAAATCCTGGATGAGTCACAGTGTTCAATTTCTATAATGCTTTTAGGCATTGGTCTTCTCAGTGCAACTTCTCAACGAATATTAATAATATACACAGGACGAATGATAGAAAAGAACTTTAAAAAATGGGAAAAACTGAAGACCATTTACAATATACTCATATTTAGTTTATTATGATCAACAAAAGAAAAGTATCTTCCAAAGTCAAACCCTACCTTAATCGACCATCAGCAATACTTCCTTTGTCTACCTTGGTAACGAAGATCCCACAGTCTCCAGGGAGGTATGGTTCATTCACGCCTTCTGCCACATCAAAACCAAGTGCTTTCAAGTCCATATCATCCTAATAAATATTATTAACAAGTGACTCAACTGCACTGGCAACCGTTGTGCCGCTGTCTGTTAGCAAGAGGCATTACTGCATGTTTGTACTATGCTCTTACATTTACAGGATACCTGTTCTAGGCAAGTTTTTATATTTTGTACTTCAATATATAAGATTCCATTAGTTATTGGGCATCCTCCAGCATTAGAAAAATCCTTTTCTCTCAGATTAAGGCTGAAATAATGCAGAAGGGGAACTTCACCAAAGAGGAATAGTAAAGCAGAAGAGTATGCGAGAAAGCATGTTCAGACACACATAACCTGTTTTAAGGTATGATGCTGGATGTATAATGGGAGAATAAGGACGTGTTCCCCAAGAATGGGCATTACTTGGGGAAAAAACAGTTGTAAAAGTAAGGAAACAGCATTGTATCTTAGTGATGGACTCAGAAAGACATCCGCTTTGATATGGCTAGAGACCAGAAGTAAACAGGAAAGAAAGCTCTAACATTATGGAGGTCCATTTCTAAATACAGATTAGAGGTGATATTCTACCAACCCTGACCCAAAACAGATCATCCATGATATGAAAAGTGATAAACATCTTTAACAGATCAGTCATTGAATTGAACAGGGAAATTTTTTTAGTGTTTGCTTTGGTAAATGCAAGGTCACTGTAAAAGAAAACTGGTTAAAGAAAATAAACTAGTACCAGCTGATCACAAACTGATTTATTTCTGCAATTTTCAGTGTTAAATAGTACACTTACAAAAATTAAGAGAAAACTACTTGAAATCAACTGGACAAACCATCTCAGCATACTGAAGGGAGATGATACTTGAAATTTAAAATCTAACATGCAAAAATTAAATAGAGCTTAAATCAGATGTATAAGGCATGGTTCTAGACATGGTTCGATGACTAATCCCCTTAAAATCAGAAGGGCATAAAGTCTTCAGGGAGTACAAAAGATGCCGGATAAAAGCTGAAGATAAAACATGCAAAAATATGAACATTTATCAGAAATTACATTGAGCTAAACCTACCAAAAATATACTAAAATACTTACCATTTTTCCGAATATTCTATGTAAGAAAAAAGTTCATAGGGAAGAGCATGGGGCTGCCATAAAATAAAGATCAAGTAGAGATCTCAGTATCATTTCACAGCCTCAAAGCTGAAAAGTGAATATTGTTTCTCTCAGCTTCGAGCTGAGTGATTATTTAGAACACAAGATTAAGCAGACAGGTGAAGCTGAAGCAAAAATAAAAGGATTTAAATGTATTCAACTCTATAATCTCCATCCTGGAATTCAAATGCTTGCAGGTCAGCAAGGATTTTCCCATATATCTAATGAAGGATGGCACAATATTATTCCTATAACTTGACAGCACCAAGTGTAATCCCACTGTTTAGGAAAGGGAAACGTATATTCAAAGTCTACACATTTGGTCTCAGTAATGCAAGCATTTAGAACAATCTTTGAAGTAAAGAATAACTAAATAACTGGACATGAACGGAAAATTCATCAGGCTGCAATGTTGTTTACCACAGGTACAGCATATGCTAGAATTGCTAACTCATTTTACAGACAATGGAAAAGCAAAATTATCAGTTATCAGTTAAAAATGGAGAAGATGGCACTGCACAAAATCCAATGATGAAGGAGCTGGTCAAAAGAGATGAAAAAGCATGATGAAAGGGGAACGGTTATCCCAGAAAGAATTTACAGGTGGTGGTCCTGATGGATTTGCATTGGTACTCAGTTTGTGTAGTCTTTTCAATCTATATATTTCAACATAGAACAATACTAAATAATATTTTTAGTGTCAAAAGGAATGTATTAGCAATTTTGTTGGGATGCACTGTCAGAACTAAAAAGATCAGAAGACCATAAAAAGAGATGACCACAAATATTGCAGTAAAATAAAAAGGACTGAATTTCACAGCATTAAATCACAAACTTTGTCACTCTTGAATTAGAAACAAACTCTGGTATATGCAGAAGCTGTTATAAATGAAACACCATCTGGAAGACCACTTGTGTGTTCTGTGTGGTCAAAAAAATTACTATTAGCAAACAATGTGATGTGCCAGTTAATTTCAAATAGAACAGCAAACAAGACTTGCATACAAAGCAGCGAAATAAAAATCCTAGACTAAAATGAAGAAAAATAAAATTCAATGGAGAAAAGTACTACCAGGATAATGAAAGGATGCAGAGGTTATCTGCAAAGCTAAATATAAGAACTTCATTTAATATCCCAAAATGGAAAAGGGATTTAACTTCCTCTACAGACAAGCAAGAGAGATTAGCATCTCCTTTCATCTCAGATTTTTAAGCTGAAGGCCAATATTGCCCTAAAATATATGTTCATCATGAACAAATATTTTTAATACTTTAAAATTTCTAACCATCAAATCTGAGCAAAAGTGGGAGAAATACCTTCATATAGAAAGCGTAACTATTTTATGCATAGTTTATAAGTGATGTTGCCTGTAAGAGTAGAGGACTAGGAGCTCTGACATCAGTGTTTCCATCACATCTTAAGTTTCGGCTGCCTTAGCGCTGCCATGTCTGCAATGAATCACTAACTTTAAGAACACTAAATGTTTAACTTAAAACATTTTCCGTAGTACCTGGACCTGGGCACCCCGCAAGATCAGATGAAGGAACTATTTTTATTTATAATTCATATGAAGAAAAATGTTTGTAACAGTTTGGTTTTGCCAACCACTTTCATCTAGAAGTTGCATTTGCTGCATGTGTGTGTGGTTCCTCGCACAACAACAATAACTAAAAAAAAAAAAAAATACGGATTAGAGTTTATTTTTACTATGATATTAAAAATATCATAGTGGCATACCTAGTATCAAGATGTTGTAATTGACTTCAAAGCTATCCAATATATAAGACAAAGCAGTCCATGCTTTTTACTTACTCTGTCTTTTTCAAATTCTACCACTTCTGTTTCCCATTCCAGAGAATCTGTGTCTATGGCTGAGTCATGCGAACTATGGGCCATCAGTTGACGGAATCTGGCCTCCTTTTCCAACTGATTCTCCATCTTCTCCCTAGGCAAAGAAAATAATTATTTATGAACACAGACAACTCTTTTAAATAAATTGATACACAATGTTACAGTCACGAAATACCTTATATTTTGTTTTTTAAATAAAAAATCCAAGGTGCGCCAAGAATTTGTCCCATGCTTCCATTTTTCCAATATTCTTGGGCTGCTATCAAATTGCCTTTCTTTTTCTATATATTGTCCTAACACAGTCTTACATTTTTTGCATTATTTTTACGTGATTGAATTGCACAACTAGGTTTCTAATATCTCCCGAAATGCAGTTAATTTACCCTCAGATGAGCTACATCAGTATGCTCAGAACAAGTGAGGCATGAGAATATCAACAGCAAAACCTCTTCCACAGCCCACTGAGATGACGTATGATGCACATCTTCCTTGCATTCACAAACCAGTGAGAATAGAGTCAGGAGGAACTAAGTTGCAGTTAATCCAACTTCAGTAAAAGAATCCCATATTGCTTAAGTGTATCTCCACAGTACAAAGCTTAGAACATGTGTCTCATTAATAAGATAAAAAGGTTAAGATAGTAAGACTTAGGATCCCGCCCACCACAGTAATTGCCATGATAACTAAAAATATAGGCAATGTTTCCACATGCAATATCTGAATATCTGCTCCCCACAGATATGCTGCCCAACATATGGTTCACTTGCAAACACAGCTAACAAACCAATGTTTTTATCATAAATCTCCATGCAGTTTGATCATTTCTCTAACATACTTCAGTTCCTTCAGTTCACGAACAGCATCATTTTTCTGCTTTCTCATGTCATCCAGATTGCGAAGAGCTTCAGCCAAGTCGCTCACAGCCCGGTCTCTCTCCCTCCTTAAGTTGTCACACAAAGTCCTTCAAAAGCAAAGAAGTTTCAATTTAGTTACTTAAAACCCTATCAAAGTAACAAATGATTTTTACCACATTGTATAGTTAATGCAAAATTTAAAAAATCAGTTTCAAAAGATCTCTTATTAAAAAAAACTGTAAGAAAGAAAAGAAATCTAAAAAATTACATATGCTAGGTCTTAAGGAAAAGCTTGTCAAGATAACAGAAACCTTCTTCATCCCTTTCAAAACTTTATTTCTACCTATCTTCTTTAAACTAGCAGAAAAAAAGTCCAATTAAAGTATTTTCCCCTAGTTCCTTACACATTTAGGAGCAAATACATTGGGTATTTTTTGCAGAATGTCCCCACAGGTACAGAATTATAGCAGGATTAGGTATACCATGCCTAAAAGAACGCATAATTTGTTGTTCCTATGTAGCAGTGCTGTTCAGCTCTGTGGTGTTTACTAGAGACATACTAGGGGTACAAAAGCACAGACAAAGCAAAGTATCTTGTAAGGTGCCCTCAACTTTTAAAAAAATCACCCTGTAACAGCTAATGCAGAAGCTGAAGAAAGTGCTAGTAAAATCTAGCAAGTGGTAGAATTGCATCAGCTGCACACAAGGTGTTACAAAGATCACCCATGTACCATGTAGCATTCATTTACCGTATACTTTCCCTTTCTGCAACAATCTTATCCCGCTCTTGAAAGGCCCAATCTCTCCTACACTTGGCTACTTCTGCTTCCTGGACAGCTTCCTTTAGTTCTTGTGACATTGCCTCGTATTGTTTCCGAAGCATCTCAATTTCTTTGTTTGCTCTTTCTATGTCTAGGGTAGCAGAATCTTGTATCTAGGAATTAAGAAACATAGATAAGTATTTTAGGCACAATTTTTAAGCAAGTATGCACAAACAGCTTTTACTATGTGTGTTGCCTGTTGTATTCAATTCTCATGTTTTCAGGAAAAATGTTCATTTATCTTAGCGGCAACTTTGGGAAAAAAGATGAAAACTGCTGTAATATATTTCATTCAGTGGCACACAAATCTGTGCAAATACAGTCTACATGAGTAAGAATCCTCACTTCAAAATAACATCAGTGAACATGTATTTCAGAGATAACATTGCACGCTTCTATCTTGTTCTGCTTAGCAGACAGAAGAAAACTTCAAGGATACTGAGAAATCAGATACACTATTATATGCAGTTACAACACAGATTTCCAGCATTAACATGAGTTATTTGCCTTGGGACAACTAGGCATATGTGTTCACAACACAGACTTGTGATTCACACAGGTCCCTTAACTGCAAAGCAGAGCAATGGAATTCCAAAAAGTTTTGTTTAAATGTTCCTTGGACTAGGTAAGAATTAACTTCTTAAACTAACCTGTTCCTCTAACAGTCTCTATTTTGAACAAGAGAGATGGTCACAACAATAAGACAAATACACAGAGAATACTTGAAGCTTGCAGCACAGTAAATACAACAGTACAGCCCACCACAAGCAGTAAAGGCCATGGGCTTGCAAACAACTGTGTGATTAATTTCAAGAATATAAATAAATGTAGAGAATCTGACTAGACTTGTCATTTGATTCAAGATTAAACTTTGGAGGAATGTTTTTAAGACCTGAATGCATGTATATCAAAGAGAGACTACTAAGTCATAATTAATACACTTTAAAGGCTCGTTTTTTCTCGAAATGAGTTAAAATCATATTCAAAAATAAGAGACCACTGAACCTTAAAACCCAGGTTTACATTTTCACCTCAACATTAAAAATTAAAAATTGCAACGAGACCAAACAGAGGCTATTAAGAGTCATGTCTGGCCTTCTGACTGTCTCTGTCTTTTGCAAGGATCATTTTCTTCTCTTCCAGTCCACTGGCAGGAAAAAGACAATCAAAAAAAAAAAAAAAAAAATCACTCAGACCAACAAACAGACATTTATATTTGAAAAGTCAATTCTCATTTGGAATTGGCCAAAGGTGAGCACCTGAGCGGGTCCGTTGCTGAATCACAAAGTTCACCCAAACTTACTTGGCTTCTTTGAGAAAAGCACAGGTTTCCAAAATCCCATTGGTTTGGCCACTTAGAACCAAACACAATGAAATATTTATTTCCAGTACAACTGAAAACATAGTTTAATTGCTTCCCCCCACACTCATTCAGGATTGGCAAATCAGTATGACAGGCAAGACTAAGCTTTTTTTGTACTGGTAAAGGGTTGGTACTCAATGAAAAAAGAATACAAGTTTAATGAAAACAACCCAAAATATCTAGTTTATTATTAAATGATTTTGTATTCCTTATTTATTTCATGAGTGTAACAGTTGTGATACTACGCATTTTCATACTACATTATATGTAAGCATTTACAGTTATACGTGGATTGATGTTTAGTATTGCACAAAGACATCAGTAAGTGCGCACAACTGTAAGAACGTTACTACCCACACAGAGACATACATTGTCAGAATAGCGTATTTATAGCAAGAACGTGTACAAATTAGAAAATTTACAATCACACTTCAATTAACTTCCTTTATGAAGTATTAGGAATAGCTAACATCCTGAGCAGGTCACAGGCGTGAACAACACACATTATAGATGGCAGCAAGCCTAACAGCAGGTAATAAACTGCCTAGCCACCTGCCGGATCACAATATTTTATTTGCCATTTATTTTTACAAACAGAAACTTCATATGAAACATGACTGTATTTCTTTCAAACGAGAAGTTCTGTCATTATGTCTTGAAGAACATACGTGTGTTTATATGTAGGTATTTTAGAGTGACTGGGGGAAAAGGGGCAAGACACCCAACTGAAAATTACCGACCCATTGAAGCTAAGAAAGAAAAAGGCATCTGTGAAGACTTGCAATACCTGACGGGCTTGATAATATTCCCTTAGTAGATGGTCTCTCTGGATGATAGCTTCTGTTCTCTCTTTCCTGGCAACATCTCTTTCTTCCTTCACTGTCTCTATATCCTTGCAAGCTTGGTCGAGTTCCTTCTGGGCCTCAGCTTTGTCCTTCACTTCATGACAGTATTTTTCCAGCAACTCATTCCTCTCACAAATTGCTCGATCTCTTTCCACTAGAGCTGAGTTTAGCTCCTAAAACAAGATCCATTGTTTGCAGTAGGTTAAGTACAGAAGGAAATAATTCATCTTTCCAACTGCATACACGCTGACACCTTAAAAGCCTAGAGTTTACCACTAATGTTCTGAAAAGTGGGAGCAGAACAGGACTGTGCTCACATTACATACAAGTAAGTACTGGTAACGAATATTAAATGTGGTATTAAAGATATCATACCATCACATTAGCACAGTGCTACGTCAAAAGTAAGCAAGAATCTGGGAGCACTCACAGTTTTGAGGAACATAAATGAGGGAAGGATCTCAACCAGTCAGACTCTGTTTTAAAAAAAGGCTTTAAGTATGGCAAAGAGTAAGAACACATTGCAAATATTTTTAAGCAACTGCCTTAATTTTATAGGCCTGAAATAATTTAGACAACTCAGCTACATAAGTATCTTAGAGCTTCCCCCTAAGTTTTAAAGGGACATTAAAGTCATATGCCAGTAAGATACCAATGTGCAAACTACAGAACTTTCAAAGATAAAACTACAGTATGCCATAAAGCAGAATGACAGTAATTCTTATTAAATGTGGAATCCAACAGCATCATAATAAAAAAGATGCGGCAAATGTAGCTCTAAAATACAATCTGTCCTTTTAAAACAGTTTAAACTAGACTTCCTATTGGAAGAACAAGGCATTGAAACAGTTGAATTTTTAAATGGTCTAGCTCTCTAGAAGCACTCAGCCAATGGCTACAAAGAAGTCCTCCTACATACAGGCACTCCTAGCTGGAAACTATTGGTGTTTTGATCTCAAAAGGATTACCAGAGACAGCTGACATGTCAAAAGCAAAAGAAGGAAAGAGGCCAAATACTTAAGGATAGAAAGACATCATGTCATAAACTGACTTCCATTCTGTTTTCCTCTACAGTTTGCAAGGCATAAGATTGAGTATTTAAAGCACGGATGACAATTGCACTTCACTGTACTAATATAATTGTTTTTGAGGTACGGCATCCAATTAAGGCTAGTCAGGTTGTTCTGCGACAATATTAACAGCAATATTTTTGCTGTAGAGTAACAGACAAGCACTAGAATTAATGACTCACTCCGTGAACTTTAAACATATCAGTGAATGTCAATTACCAGAGCACTCAAGTTTCTTCAACATCAGTAAGAGCTTCCGTTGCTCAGTAGCTCTGAAGAGAGAAATCCCTGACCCATCTGGCGGTGCAGCCAAATTTTAGTACTGGAAGCAACGTTTTGCACTGCTTAACTATAGTCTGTATAAAATGTGTATTCAAATGTGTGTATAAAACTTACACAAAAACATTAAGTCTTTTCCCGCATGCAGGTGAGATGAAAGTCATCAAGTATCAAGGCAGAGGGAAAGTTCTCAGCAAGCCCTTCATTAAACAAGAATTTACAGTACTTTAAGGTGACTGGAAAAAAATACATATTGTCACAGTTTATTCCAGCATGCTCGATATCAAGTATCTGAATAAGAGCAGCCATTGCCTCCAGTGGTCAGTAGTAAAATTTCACCTCTGTCTTTTTCCTGTGACATTTGCACGAAATTACAACATAACAGCACAGGGCAATGTGCCATATGGCCTTGACTAAAACAGCTTTTGTCTGGAAACATTAGAGTGGTTTGGTTCGAAGAACGATTCTGAATTTGTTTGTTTGAAGGAAGTTCTCGTATCTGAATATAGTGCAATAAGGATAAAATACAGGATAAAATACAACAGGTCTGTTAAACAGAGGGGAAAGCTGACTACCACTGAGATGAAACACAACGTTCTAAGTATTTGCTGGAGCAAAAGATTATGCCAAACAAAATCACCACTGGGCAAAGTAGAGGAGGAAATCTGTAACATCTAATCCCTAGCTTTGAGTGGCCAAACTCATGAGAACTTAATCCAAAACTGTCCACAGTGCAAAATCCTGAGATTTCTTCTATTATCTCTATAAATGCCAGACAATTAGTACATTTTGGATGTAAATTAACCCATTATGTTTGGGAATATGTGACCAACAAAGCTTAAATACTTCACTAGGAAACAGACTGACCTCATCGGTAACTCCTCACGTTATAATGCTAGAAAATCAACATCATCTCCATTTCAGTTGCTTTTGCATTTCTTTGGGACACAAGAGGTGCACTAGCGAACACAAGCTTCAGGCAAGAAACTACATTTAAAATGACCTAAATGGATTCAATGCTGTTTCAATCAGTCAATGGGCCCTATGTAACAGGCCACTTAAAGCTGCTATACATCAAAAGGAAAGTGAAGACCATTAAGTTACATTTTGGCAAGCACCAGACAAAGTATTCACTGACCAGATTAGTCCCACTTACATAGGGGCATCTTTCAGGACAGTATTTCAAGTGAATGTATCACTTGATCAATAAATTTTTTCAGTGTTTCAAACATTTGCTTTGCAGAACTAGAAAATCCCTTATGCACTGCATGCAGTTGCAGTGAGCCAGTACTATGTGGCCACTACCACAGGAACACACCTGCTCACAAGCAGAGGAGACATAGCCACAAGAAAGGAAAAAAGGAACAAAAAGAAAAATCACAGTGCTGCCATTTTACACCTTTTGGTACATTATACAAGCAGTTATTTCTGCTTTCTGATAGGCCAGTTCTAGGGGTGAAGAAAAATGCATGTCTGTGCCCTGCCAGCATCTCTCTCAGCAGTCCTAGGCTCTTTCTGGTTCTTATTGAAAAACCCTTTCAAGTCATGTAGGTAGGAGGGAATATCCATGTATTAAAATTTTAATTTCTTGCTCCTTCAAGCACTTTTGGAAATTACTCGTAGTGCCGCAATGACAGATGTAACAAATTGGAGCAGAACAACTAATTTTGGCTACTTCCATCAGTATTCCTTATTAGCTACCCCGATTCCACTGAAATCAACCGACATTTCTATTGGTTTAATGGCTTTGATGAAAGCAGAACGTGTATGCAACACGTATTAAAGCTTCACGCACTGTAGAAGCTAAATTACTCAGCTGACAAATACACAGGGTTGAAAACTGTGTCTTTTTAAAACCAGAAGTTAGTTATTTTTAAAAGCCCTGATGCCGTACATCACAATCCACATTATGTCCCTCAACAATGGTGTTATTTTAAAAAAGTTCCACATATTAATTTTTCATAAAGGGCATTTTGTTCAGATGTAATGCTGTGAAAAAAATTAAAATGAGATTTATAGGCAATGGAATACGTTTGCTTGTATCTATTTCATGCTAAATTAAGTATTTGTAAACCAAAGGGTCAAGTGAATGCATGTCAGCTGAAATGAAACCGAGCAGCAAATTGTGTTTTGGAAATCTTAACAGCATCATTATAACATGGTTGTGATATAAGCATTTCAAGAACATATTGCTGAAAAATACAAAGTTCTGGTTTCACACACTTTAAGGCATGCCTGAGTTCTAGTGAAAAATCTTCAAAGTATCCTTTTTAACTTAAAGGCAGACGGAGGGCAAATGAGTAAGAACATGCACGTCAGCACAGGCTTTGCATAAGTATTTGAGACTACTTTATCATGTACCGTCTTAAGTCACAGTAGATAGTATCCAGTGGTTCCTGTAAAGGTTAGAAGTTAAAAATAATGAATATTTAGAGCTATATTGTTACAGAGAGCATTACTTGAGAAGGCACAGAAGACTAACACAGTAAAGGAAGGATTTATAATCAGCAGAACAGAATTAAGTCAAGTGAATAGCAAATTTCAACTGACAGGTACTCTGTTCAAACATGGAAGCTTAATAAATTCATAGTGTAAAGGACTGCTATAGGAAAACATCCGCACAGAATTTCCTCTTTGCAGTGCATTCCTATTTTCCATTAATCAGTCATACATTTCCGATTCTAGCATCAACAATGCATACTCATTTCCCTTCCCCATCGAAACAATAGGTTAGTACCTGTCTTAAAGCTTCCATCTCTTCACTAGCCACTCGCTTCTCAGAAGAAGTGTTCTTCAGTTTGGACTCTGCAAGCTCCAGCTCTGTTTGAAGCTTATCTACCTCTTTGATTACTTGATCTCTCTCACTCATTATGAGGCGGTATTCATTGAAAACTGAATCCCTTTCTTCCTTGTATTTTTCTGCATCCTTTGCTGCTTTCAGCTGCATGGTTTTGAACCTTGTCACCTCTGACTGTAATCGCTCCATCTCTCTCTGCAACTCTTTGTTTTGCGCTGTGGCGCTGCTTAGTTCCTGCTGTACGGATTCAAATCTAAAAATGAACAGAAATGCCAGTAAGATACTTGTTCCTCATTTTCCTTTTTCATACATTAAGGATTTGGCTGGATAACCAAATGTATCCATTGGTAAAACTCAACCACAGAGGACTTCTTAGACAATGTACAATCAGTGCTGCAAAATAAAAGTTAGACTAATTATTGCTTTAGGAATATTAGTGAACCTTAAGGAACATTAGAGAACCTCTTTAAGGAACTGAAACATAAAAATCGTTAGAAATAATTTAGAATTAGTTTAATTATTAAAAGTAAATTTCTTACAAATTATTCTAAACAGAATGCAAAACATTGCCATTATTTAATAGCACAAGTTTAACTAAATTTACTGCATTGAGCTCTGCTCATCTTAGAAGTTAATTCCTTCTCCCAGCACACGCTCTCAGGCACATAGGAAGAAGGGAAACAAACACAGAAACTGGAAAAAGCAGAACAACTTCCACATGCCCAGATATGACATAAGGTTGGTAATGGACAGTTTAGAAGAGAAAAAAAGTGGGTTTATGGTAAAAATGCAGTCAATGGAACTAAAACCAGGTAATTCAAACATCACTGTTTGTTTTCACCAGTAGGTCATCCAGTAAAACTGAAATGCAAAATATCTTAAAATTTTTAAAAAATACTTTTGACCATTAACACAAACACATATGTATTCTGTCACTACAATCTACTGAAGTACGGCACAATCAAAAAAAGGACATATAAAGTTTAACTTAATTCATAAGTAGTAACTTCTGTGCTTATACAGACATCCTTTAAAAGTGGGAATATAATTCCACACACAAGTTCACAATTAGGTTTGAAAAGGAACTTCTCCTGCAAAGTGTTTTACCACAGACACTAAGATTTCCTTGCATGTTTTTTCCAAAACTCACAGCTAAACGCCATTGACAGAAACACTGCACCTAACTTGATGGATTTTAAGGGTTATCCAAATTTCAGGTGCCCACAAACCTCTAGCAGACTTTGTTCTCTCTCACACGCACCTCACACTGTTTAAAAGTGCAATTTCTTGTGTAATCCAGCATGTTGCCTGACCTTTCCCAAGAGAGAGCTGTAAACCCAGTTTCAAATATTTCCTTGAAAGCCTCAGTGTATTCAAAGCATTGCCATAGCTTTACTGAGGCATCTGCCAGTAATTTCAAAACCACCACCCTGCTCCTTTCGGGAAATTCTTCAGTTTAAGAGATCATCAGGCTGGCCGTACAGAAGACCTAGCATATTACAATCTAGATATCTTTTTTCTTTTCTCTTTTCAGAACTGTGAGCATGAAGGTAAGAAGAATATACTATAGGAGAAGTACAAGGATATATCAGAAATCTAAGAGACTATGCTAAACCACCTCATCGCCATGTGAGAAACCCACAGTACATATGCAAACTATCTGGGAGTCAGATCAAGGACAACACTGGGAAGAAACAGGGGGCAGGGGAGGAGAAAAGATTTAAGGCAATGTTTGCCAAGAAAAAAAAAATCAGTAAGAGATAGAAAACAAACAAACCCAAAGAAAAAAACCCAAACAAACAACAAACCAACCAAACCACAACAAGCATACTAGCATGGGGAAGCGATCAGAGGGAGAAAGAAAAGTATCTGCATAGAAGAACATTCATATTAAATAGTGGTAACTGAGGAAACCTGAAAGCAAAGTTCCAGGTGAAACACCTTGGCCCTGCTTGACCTTGCATTGCCTCCTAAGGAGGAAATACAGGCAGCTGGGTCACATTTTCACAGATGCCTTCTGTAGAGAAAGCCCATTTCTAACAACTGTTGTGAATGAGTTGCAAGGGTCAGTAGCAGTAAGCATGGGTTTATAAGGAGCAACCAATACTGGTAAGAACATTCACAAGGACCACCTGCTTTGTCTTCGACACAATTGCAAACTACGGGCAGATCTGTCCAAGTACCATAGCCCACATTCAAAATGCAGAGGCACATGTGTAGCGTAAGGTTTAGCACACAAGAACTGGATAGCTGCTGTAGCTAATCTGTAATCTGCAAACTATTCACCAATTAACTCATCTTGGTAGCATTCATATGCTGTGTATTATTGTGACAATGTTACAGATACAAGAAAAAAGGCTGAAGACTTCTCTAATATTTTTTACAGCCGAAGATTAACTCAAAATGAGATTTGGGCCTTCACTGGAGTCTTACTCTTCCTGCTCTCTTTAAAACCTATTTTGACTGTGCTTACACTTGGTATTAATTAAAAAAATTAGTGCTACAATTTAGGACCCATTAATCTTCAAACTACAAGTTTGTTAAGTCTTATAGTCTGAAAAGTATACACACCTGAAACGCATTTTAAAAATTTTTCATCAGTCACCCAGAGAAATATGGGTTTGGTTATGAAGAAAGGGTACAAACACAAGACAAATAAATGTTTCTATAAATACAAATAAGTAAAAAAAGTCCAAAGCCAACTGAATAAAATGCAAGAATTTCTGATGTTCAGTTATACGAATTTAGTTGAATCACTGGTTCACAGGAACATGAATACCTTTCATGAGATTCTTAAAACCAGTTCTTGGGTTTGCCTGGCAAGGTTTTGGTAGCAGAGGGTCTACAGGGGTGGCTTCTGTGAGAAGCTGCTAGAAGCTTCCCCCATGTCCAACAGAGCCAGTGCCAGCCAGCTCCAAGATGGACCCGCTGCTGGCCAAGGCTGAGCCCATCAGCAACAGTGGTAGCACCTCTTGGATAATAAGATTTAAGGAGGGAGAAAAAGTTGATATGCAACTGCAGCTAGAGTAGAGGAGTGAGAACATGTAAGAGAAACATCTCCGCAGACACCAAGGTCAGTGCAGAAGGAGGGGGAGGAGGTGCTCC
>JAVKLA010000093.1:16018182-16044042 GCA_034782735.1 Sagittarius serpentarius | reverse complement strand
CCCCCCCCCCCCCCCCCCCCCCCCCCCCCCCCCCCCCCCCCCCCCCCCCCCCCAAGGATTAAAAAGCTAGAAGGAAAAAAAGAAAGAAAATATGAGCTCTATAAAAAGTTGAAACCAAACACCTAGCAACTACCATACATGCACAAATTGGCTCCTCATCTTCTTTTGTGTTTTATATTCAGAGTAAGGACCAGTTCCTGAACATGGAAGAACTTTGGTCCTGCAGACCAAAAGGCAAGGAGACCAAAACGAGATCGCCCACTCTTTGCCCGCTACTCACTGCCCACAGGTAGCGGATAACAACTTTCGCTGTTAGGAGACCACTTCTCTACACAGGCAAGAGAGACAAAGTTCTTCAGCCTGACACAGGTCTCATTTAATTAACCAAGACATGTAAAAGCAGCGAGTTACTGTTCATAAAGCGGTCCTGGAATAGGGCTGCACTTTGGTGACAGTCTCATCGGCGTGGATATTTCCACATACATCCCTATCCTCAGTGGATTCAGCAGCATAATCCACATGGAGTTGGACTGACAATTAGCTAGCATGCTTCAGCGAACCATGTCAGATAAGCTAAACATATGATAAACTGTAGGCATACGTAAAGTGCAAATATATGTTGATTTAAACTCGCTCAAGAGAGCCATTTTCCTGAAGACTACTCCCCAAAGCATTTTGAGAACATGTTTGAGAACCAAGTATTTGAGAATCCAAACAGAAACAAATTACTTCTCACTGTCTAAAGCATATATGGAATGTCTTTTTGCTGAAAACACACTAAATAATTAAAGAAGGACGAATATACTAGAAATTGGATGGAAATCAGCATAAACTTGCTAGCAGAGATTTGATGGAGGAAGACAGAAACGTCATAAACAGGAAGCGGTATAATAAGGAAGGTCTCCCATTCAAAATCCCAGTCTGAGAAAAAGTAGTTCCAGCTGGACCAAGGAAGACACCCATGGCAACAAGAAACTTCGTATTTGAGAAGCAGAAACTTAAGCTGGTCAGCTGCTACACAGCAAATCCATGACAATCCCACACAAAGAGTAACCTGATCACAACTTTTTGCTCTCTGAGGCCACAAGATGATGTGTTTTGCTATGGCCTGACGACGAAACAACACATCAGAAGGATCAATACAGCATTGGACTAATTCGGACGAGAAATGACACAGACAAGGTAAGACTCTTGGCGCCCCTTCAAGACACCCTGATTCACTTCGACATGCTGAGAAATGGAGTTACACAACTTTCTCACTGAGAGTCACATACATACATAGTTTTCTTTAAAGGTTTAATCATGATGTGGATACGAGACTCAGTTTCTTTAATTAAATACTGACAAGGATACTTCAGCTTCCTTCTGTGCTGCCAGATAATTTCAAACTTGAGGACAGGACCTGAAAATACAATAGCCTTCTCTTGAAGGTTTTACACCGCTGCTGTGCAGACTGGGAAACTGAAGCACAGAACAATTAAGCAATTTGCCCAGGTTTACACAGCAAACCACTTCTGCTATCCTCTGAACCAAGCTACTAAACCATTCCACAGCAGAACTCTCAAGATAGTGTTAGAGGAAGGGATCAAAAGAAAATACAAATCTTCACTCCTCTTTGCACTAGCCCTCAAGCACCTCCTGAAGCGTCACTCAGCACATCCAGCTTGCTTTGACCTTTGCCCCTCCTACCCTAGCAAATAATTATTTTTGTTTGCATAGGTTTTGTTTCTGAAGCCTAATGTTTGACTTGCAAGTTTGCCCTGTGAATCAGCCTACACAGAGTTAACCAAGATATTCTGTTTAACCATTGAACACATTACTGTAACTATTCTAACTAAATGATCAGACTTTTCCGTAGGTGAACCATGGACCCAATATGACCAGTTGCTCCTTACTATTACTCTCTTCTTTCTTCAGAATGTGTGAAAAACGTTGGCCTGGAGACAGCCTGTTGCACACAGTTCTGAAATGTCCACCTCTTCCAGTCCTGAAAAGCTTGTCTTTTTTTGTTTCAAGTTCAAAAACATTAATCAACCTGTAGCTTTGTTCTAACTGAATAGCATCTGCAAACCTAAATAACCAAACTTAGCTCAGTCATTCATTCCCCTAACCTTTACAGTGTCACTAAAATAATTAAAAAAAAAAAAAAAAAACCAACCCAAACCAACACACAAACAAAAACAAAACAACAAGAAAACCAAACACACACACCACCAAAACCAAACAAACAACCCACAAACCCGTCTGTCACTTTTTTTTTATTGTGATTCTTTCAAAAAAACAAAGATAGCATGTAAGTTTAAAGCTAGCCCTGTCCCATAAAATAGCCATCTTTTTAATCACTCTGCAGCTTCAAGCTAGGTTTTCAATGCCTCTCCACCTACTTAAAAAAAATATCACGTGTATACAATCTTCCTCGTAAACTTTTTTTTTCACCTCTGCATCAAAATTTCTTAGTCCTGCCTAATATTCGATATCCCTCATTCTTCTTTCCAGCTAGACGCAGACAATCAATCAGTATCAAAGATCTCATTCTCTCCCCTCGTGCTGCAAAATGTAAGGCGGACATTTTAGAATCAGTAAGACATAAAGGCAGCAACGCTGCACATTCAGTTTTATTGACTTACTTGCCAAAGGAACAATTCATGATCTCTTCCAGCACATAACACTACAAGCCGTAGCTTACCTGCTGCTGCTGGCTGCGCAGGTCCGTTATCTCTTTCTGATCCTCATCATGAAGCCTCTTCATTTCCTCACACGACTGCTGGAGATGATTATGTTCTCGCACCAACTGCGTGTTTTTCCTCTTCAAGGTATCCATGTCCTCTTTCAGCTGCGACTGGTCACTCAGCAGCCGACTGTGCAACGTGCTGTCACGGCACAGAAAAAATGCTTTTAGAGGCCAACTTGCAAGGACAAAGTCCTGGTCTAGTTCATTTCAAGCATGAGCTTCCTACCAAGAAAGCAGGTCAAACTAATTCAGTTCTGCATATTTGAGTATTCTAAGCACCAGGAAAACAAAAACAAAAAACCCAAACAGAAACGAACAGGAACATCAGTACAAAAAATATGTGAAAGTACACGGTCCTCTTAAAACGTGTCAGAAGAGATGAAAGATTTATGCCACCCATCAATGCCATCTCATACCCATTTTAAAAGCAAGCAGATAGACAAGCAGAAATGGTGTCATGCAAGCATATGATCCTGGAGATAAAGGAATTACCCCACTAATCACCTCCATTTTCTCTTGGGCCCCTCAGCTGAGCAGCAGCTAACCAAAATACAGATGAAAAATACAAAAAATCTCCTTGTATGCTATTGTTTTAAAAACAAACAGAAAACCCCAAATAAACAAAAAACCTCCACAACTAAAAAAAAACCCATACTATGTATGTTTCAACTACATTCAAGCAGGTAAAAAGCTATCAGTTACTCCAAACTTCGGTATGCAAGCCATAAGTTTTGAAAGAAATACACTCTCACTTAAAAATTAAACAGCTGACAGCCACATGAGGAGGTTATCATTCAGATTATAATTCAAAGTAGCAGTCCAAAACTAGACCAGACCACTGCTGAAAAAGAGCAGAAAAATCAATTGAATATTTTACTACTGCAGATCAAACAAAGAGTGACATTTGGATACTGACAAGTATTTTTGTTGTTGAAACAGTGATACAAACTGAACTCTCACACCTGCTAGTAAAATGTTTAAAGTCCATTTTTATTTAAAAAAAAAAAAAAAGTACCTAACACACAGCAATGAATAGAAGAAACTCAAATTTTAACAGACTTTGTATTCCTTTCTTATGAAGTGAAATACCAACATTTCCAGTACAGAATGACCAAAAGCATTTAAAAAAAAAAAGTTCCCTTAAAATTAGAACAACCTGCTAAAAAAAAAAACAAAAAACAAAGAAAAAAAACAAAGCCATGTAAGTTATTAACCTGCTGTCTGTTATTCAGATTTTGTTGGAAACTAAATTCTTCAGAACAGTAACTTTTTTTTTTTTTTTTTTTTAAAGCATAGGGTTTAAAGAATTACTGGAGGAGAAAATAACATTTGAATAACATTCTACTCAATTCCTTTCTTTACCTGAAGAATTACTCATAGGATGAACAGGAATCGCATGCATGGATTTCAACATGCGCTGTCATGTTTTGGGCACCTAAACTCCAACAGTGAGTTTCAGCTTCCCTGAAGCCTTAAGTAGGAAACTGAATTATTCAAATCCAAGTAAGTAAGGTCTTATAATAAAAAGAATTACCTCTGAATCAATCAAAATTTGCTATACTATCTTAGTCTGTACTAAGTGCAAATGCAAAAGCTTGTACTTGTATATATGCATCATTTTGCATAAGCTCGAATTGTAGGTCTCTGAGGAATATGCCTACATTCTCGGTATACTTGAGTATTTCAATCAATCACTCTGTCTTTAAAAACTCAGAGTTCTTCTCCTGATATGAGAGGGTAAATCTTTTTATACTGTAACACAGCATGATTTCAGGGACTACAGAAGTTCTAAATAAGGTGAGCAAAACACTCATTTTTTTAGCATAAAGAATACAAGTGTTTCACATCAGCATTGGACAGACACAGGTGATTCAGCTCTGAAAAAATCCATCTACAATGTACAGAACATTAATGCTTTGCACAGAATTCACCAGCAAATTAAAGTACTCGAAAATCCTCAAATGAAACTAGGAAAAAAGCTCCTTGTAAAGAAGCCACACAACTTGCTACATCCGCATCTGTTGACAACCTTTAATACTATTTTCAGGTTTTGGAAAAAGAACATAAGGAAATGATGCCTATCCTTAAAGGCTTGAAGAGTTGTGGGTGAAAGTGCTATGTAAGAACTAGCAGCCCCCAATGAAAACAAATGCTGTCATTAAATACTACTCATAATTTGTAGTGTAGATTTAAGTGAAATAAACTTCAAACCAAGAATTTATCTACATTTCTATTTCTGAGCTGTCTTCCTTTCAAGTGAAGAAAACATGTTCCTACTTGCATCAACAATTGATTTTAAAATAGAAATATACGCTAGAAATATTCACCATTTTCTCCCTATTTTATTGCATTTTCATAAACGCTTACAATTGGTCTAAACCTGTGTTAAAACTTACACAAATTGGCACAAGAGCTATCACAACCTATTAAAAAGGAGTAACAAATCACATTCTCTTGAATTACATTCTGCTCTCCAGCCTGACAGTAAGACTACCGGACTGTAATTGCAAGTCAGTAACTAGGCTTTCCTTGTCAGTGTCCCATCAAGACTTCAGGGATTTCCATCTCAAATTCCTCAAAGTAAAACAAACAATCCATACTTTATTATTTCAAGTAGGCCAGAAATGTTTTATCATATGCAGGCAAACATTAATCTTTCAATTAATATGGAAAAGCAGCATTAAAAAATTATCTGATTACCATGTTCTAATACTTTATGATCAGGCACAGACTGGTAAAATGTTACCTGGTACAGCTTTACTAATACTTACTGATAAAAATCTGCCTCTTTTGCTGCTTCTTCACACCTTTTTAGTGTCTTGGTGTGTTGATTCTGCAGAGACTGTAGGTCTGACATGGCCTTCATGCACTGAATCTTCAGTCTTTCGTAATCATGATTTGGTTTTGGACTAGGCCTAGCATGGGAAAAGAATAGGAAGTCAAACATCTGCTAGTAAAGAGAATGAAAAGTCTGGGAAATTACTATCCAATAAAAAAAATAGTATCACACAACTGTTGATACTTAAGTTATATTATGCTTTAATTTAAATACTGACCACTTCATGTTAAGATGCAACCACAAATAAAAATTCACTGACTTTAACCTGTATCAGTTTTATACTGAGAGGTAACATCTAATAATGAGATAATTCTGTCACACCGTCAAAAATAGTACCGAGCATGCACGTACCTCTCTTCTGAGCAGCAGTATTATCAAGCGCAGAACTGTCACTTGATACAAGAACAAGTCAATCACAGTACGCTCGGCTTTCCTGCACTACCACGTCAAAACTCTCAAAGAAAAAAGCACAGAGCTGCATGGAGAGCGGGGCTGAAAAGAGGCTGCCGAAGTCAAGTGGCGGTGCATGGAGACCTGGCCTAGGAAAAACTTCTCATCTAGGCAGCACCTGGCGGATCTTGCCTATAGCTCCCTAGGAAAATCAGGGTTAGGGCTGAGGGAAAGCCTGCCAACAAGACACCGAACACATGCATCTGTGCTGGCAAAATTTGACCAGTTTGACAGATCGAGCATTGAATTTCAATAATTTGACCAAGTCATTCTGCTGAATTACATATCTGATTGAGTGATTGAGTGTTACCATGTTCTTTTAAACTACTATACATGAATGAGAAAACATGTCAGAATCTACCTCACACTTCCATAAGATAACAGAAATTTTGTTCAAATAATTATTAGGAATCTCCAATACAATATAATCGCCAATAAGCAACTTCCAGTAAGCTGAACAAAGTAAAAGCCAAAGTCACTCAAAAGAAAATTTTCTGTTTAATTTTGTTTAGTGTATTAGGATGATTGGGAGAGGAAAAATTTTCTACAATAATCTACCTTGTCAAGCAATTGACCAACACAGATTACATCTAGAATGTGTGGTCGTTGCATATGATACCTTTATTTATTTACTAGAAAAATCGTAAATCATGCTAGAAACTAAATTAACAGGATTACGCCTTCTTGTTTTGAAGCACTAAGCTTCTAAAAGAGACTAAATTGAACTGTTCCTCCTCTCAGAGTTACAAAATTTTTGCACCATTGAATCTTCTGGTTTCAAAATGAAGCTTCTGACAGCTGTCCCTGTGTCATCTCCTGGGTCTCTTATAACTGCACAGGCAATGAAAAAAAAAAAACCACCAACAAACCCCAAATCTAAAAGAAAACAATTTCTTTTTAATTTAACTCTGTTTATTCTCATATCAGATTTGCTCCATTGCTGCACAGATGACCCTTTGTCCCTCCCACCTCACTCTCTCCCAAAAGGCTTTGCTGTAAGCACAGCCTGAAAAGCAATCAGAATTCTCTTTGCTTCATACAAAAACAGCATGATGGACTCCGGAACCGAAATGCAGCTGGCAACTGAATCAAAATGAAAGTAAGTTTTGCACTACTGCAGTGGCGAGAATTGTTAAAAAAAAAAAAAAAAGAAAAAAAAAAAAGAAAAAAAGGAAATGCCAGCCACATCTGATTCACAGACTTTTAGGGAGTGTGTGTATGATATGAAGGTGCTTTTTAGCAACCCAGTCACATCTAGATTGCTGAGTAGTAAGGCCTTCAATTGTAATTCCTCTTTCTCTCCTTTCTCCAGAGAAACGCTCCTGGGGAAAACAAAGCCCCCAAAAAACCCCTTCCTTGACTGACAGACTTTAGCAAACAATTAAAAGTCAAATTCACATAAAGTAACCAAATATTCAGGTCACATACACAGGGATGTCCTTTAGGGTTGCCAAAAGAAGCAGTATGTTATTCATAGAGTGTTACAGACATATTACCGCAACTACTGTGGTGTTATTCTTTTAAAATACAACTCTAGTCAGCATAAGTAAAACTCAATTTGAAATTTTCACACCCTTGACAGAATCACTAAAAACCCAAGTATTGATTTAAATTAGACTTTAGGGTGAAATTATTGAAAGTAGACACCAGCTGTCTACCACAGTCAAAATGACATTAACTGAACCACAGTTTAACTCTCAACTGAAGCGTTAAGCTACTGAGACCCATTAACACATGATCACATTAAGCTTGTAATAATAAAATTCATATTTGTGCAAAATATTTGGGTGTATCAATTTTTACTACAGGAAAACTATTAGGTCAGTCTCAAACCTATTCTGAGAACTACAAGAGAACTACAAGTCTAACATCAATCACATGTATTTCTTATATTGCTGAAGTAACACTAGCACTATTCCAAAAAAAAAAAAAAAAAAAAAAATCCTATAAACATATGGAAACTATGTAGGTAACTACAGAAGTTGGCCTACCTACACAATGGGGAAGGAACAACAATGCCTCCAGTAACATCCTGCATTCTAGCTTATCTACATGAAATAAAAAACACCTGGATAGCAAGGCCATATGTTCCGCAGCACTGTTCCAAGGGTTTATGTCTCAGCAAGAAAAACAGGGATACACACAGAAGAAATATTGGTCAGAAGTCCAAAATCAAAACTGTTGCAACAAAGCAGTCTATTCAAACACATGTAGTGGATGACTCTTGCTTAAGTAAGACCACCATGGTTTTATGCTAAAATGCCTCACAAAATACAGAAAACTATGATTTCAATAAAGGGGACGCTTCAGTTACTATTTTGGAAGTATTGGTTTGAACGTTAACAAAATTTCAAATGCTAGTTTCAAAGGTCCAACTATTTTTCTGATATTCATATAACAACTCTAAAAATCCTTTGTATTCCAGTGGAATTACCCTGAGCATAAATCAAGGCCACAGTGAGACTGACATTTACATGTATCCGATGATGACATAAAAGCTAATGCCAACAGCAGATCCAACTTTGTGGGCAATGTCTACCCAACAACTTGAAAACGTTATCATTTACTATTGCAATTCCACCACCAATTACAGATTATACATAAACCAGTCTTTTCAAAGGCAGTTTTCAGGGGTTTTATTTGTATCGCAGTTCTCTTCTACTACTACATAAATAGTAAGAATAGCAAGTCTATGAAGTGCACCTTGAGCACACTAAATTATTTGGTCAAATCTTTGCTTAATCACCACAACATGTGCATGCATACAGTCACTGTCAAGTGACACAAGTACAGCATGAGCAATCCTAATCCTGTCCAGCAGGATGACACATGTTCATCTGATTCAGCACGTCACAATCCACTTCTGTGGCTCCTCTTCCACTGCTCTAGACTTAGTCAACACTTGCTTTGGAAAACAGCTCTCGGTTTTGCAACTGCCAGCCTTCACAGCCAGCACAGTGCAGCCCAGCCTACAAATCCGTTGTGAGCTGCAACTGTTTTTGAAGCACACCATTGTGACGTGTCAAGATTTGCCTCTACAACACCCGTACTTGGTATGGCTGTGGGTAAAGCAGCATACACAGCCAGGAAAGCAAAAGTCCTTTTTGGGTAGTGAAAGTCACCATCTAAATAATGATCTTTCAGCTTTCGCACTTCACCGTAACGGTTTGCAACATCTGGGCTTTGACTCCTGGAAGGCTGAAGATTAGTTGTATATGAGGAAAGAATGAAAAACAAAGTAAAAAAAAAATACCAGCAAGCTTTCAAAAACCATAGATGTGTACGTGGATGGGAGCAGTAGTTGCTTTTATACTGAAGGAAAAAAAAGTCAACTAATAATCTTCATTCATTTCCCACTCTTCAAATACGTAATTGTTTGGAAGGCAGCATCCTCCATCTAACATATACTGTCCAAGCACCACCAAAATACGTTTATTTTGGTGGGTTGTTCTTTAAGCTGTAAACATTTATATTTTCCACAACAGACAAATCCTACACCGGCAGCAGAAGACTGATTTGACAATTAAACAGAAAAAAATAGGCCAGTCTAGAGGACAGCTCATCAAAAGTTTATTAATAGCATCCTGGATTATGGAGGACATTATTGTAAGCTATAAAATCCTCAATGCCTAAGCTATAGTGACTTCAAATGAGAAATCGCGCTGTATAAATAAGTAACTGGAAGCTATGCAAAAGATGCTGACATTTGAAAACCTTTTCCTCTCCCATCCCCACAATGCTTGGAGACCCTTAGAACACAATGTTCTTCAAATAGCCCTCAGAACTCACAGAGAGGGAGGAAAGGGGCATGAGTAGCTAAGGAGTGAATAAAATGCACAGATTTTCTCAATTCCAGTTCACTGGTTCCAATCTTGACCTTATCTCGAAAGGACAAGAAGTTTAATTAACCACCTGACCACATACAGGTAGAGCTGACAAAGTAACAGATATAAACAACAACAATGAAACACTGAAGTTCAGAGAAACTATGCATCATGGCAACTCCTCCCAGAAAACCTGTTCTTTGCTCTTATTTCAGATTCAGTGACAGACAATTTTTTCCAAGGTTCAAAAAATTTCTTTTGCAAGTGCTTACCACAGGCAAAAAGCACCTGCTCAGTGTGCCCAAAGTCACATTTATACACGTTAGCAGATCTTTAACCCTCTAAAATAAACCAATTCTGTTTCCTACCCAATAAAACTCTTAACTTGTACTCTCTCCCTGAGTACTATCTTCCTCATAAGTTATCAACCTTCAAAACAGAATGAGCTGCATGAGGCTGCTGGCCATTAACTGACTTTGAACACGTTATTTTAATTTGGCAGCACCCACAGCTTCTCACTGGGGGAGAGTTCTTTACTCTCAACATGTTAACACTACACAGTCCCCTACTATACGTATACCAGAAAGCGTGTATCCTAAAAAAACACTTACTCCCCTCAACAGAAGCCCAAACCTCTTTCTCCCTGCAGAAGCACAAGGAATAGCTGAGATTTTTTTCTTCTCCTAATTTCTGTCCTCCAGCCAGGTATTCAGAGCTATTTCCCCTTCTTCTCTCCTGCTTTCAAAATAGCAAATGCTTCAGCCACTGTCTTCTTTCTCTTCCCACAGCATAACCCAGGAAGCCTAAACAACTTGTTTGCTTTCTTCTCTCAACATAGAAGATAAGCCCTACTCCCCTCATTCCCACAGCAAAACTGCTGGAGGAAGCAGCAACAGCATTCAACAGGCAGCTCTGAAACCTGGATGTGATCACCTATGTACACATACATCACCAGGATGCAAGTAGGTTACAAGCAACGTATATACATTGCCATATCCTTGCTGCTTTACAGGCAAGAAGGAGTCAAAACACTTGGAAACACTACTGAGGACTAAATTAAAATGTTACTTTTCCTTTCTTTTTACCTGCAGTCATCAAAAGTTGATCCAGGAGATGAAAGTGCAAGTCGTTTGCGCAGCTCATCCCTCTCTCGAGTTACCTGACGGAGCTGATATAGTATCGTCTCCAGCTTCTCACTCATCTGTCTCGTGTCTATTACAGGTGGTGGAGATGATGCTTTACCAGTCGTACCTGAACAAGAGATAAGTAATTGGCAGTCAGAGAACTCCTCAAAAGAACAATACAACTTCCCTAATGCTAAAAAATCTTGTATTTTTCGTTGCAGAATCCTGCTAAAAAAAATGAAACCAGTCACAGAAGTTTTCATCAGTGAGTTGACAAGTTTGTGTGAGTAGGTTCCTTGCTTACTCATGAACTTACAAGTTGCCTAAAAGGCAAGGCAAGTTTGCAGTCACAATCGCAAACACCTCAGAAATTACCACAGTGACAGAAGTCATAGGTTCAAAGTTACTTCCAATCAAGAACAGTGTTCTTGCTTCTAAAAAAAAAAAAAAAAAAAAAAAAAAAAAAAAAAAAAAAAGAAGTAGTAAATTCCACCCACATGAACTTACCCCAGCAACAGCAGAGGCACTGCTACAGCGCAGGGGGCTCTTTTCCTCTTCCTTTATTCAGCAGCACAGAAGCACAGACATACTGTGCTGCTATGTTCTACTGCCAACATTTACTTTTAAGGCAATTCTATGTTTTCACATGTCGCAATTTATCAGTCCAGTACATGAAGTTAAAGATTTGACTTGTCAACAAATCATGGGAAATGGCCTTTATTTTTAACAACAGTGGCTAAAATGAGCACATTACAATCACTGCAACTGGACTACACATCAAATTTCCTCTAAGGGGCAGTCATACATTAAAGAAGTTTGTGGGATCTTTTAATTCTCAGCTTTCTTAATATCAGAGATGAACAATGATGCCTACTGTCTTCTGGGACAGCTATACCAATACAAACAGGTCTTCCTCCACCTCAGAGATGAGAGTCCGGTATATTGTTTCACAACATGCTGACAATTAATTCAGCTATAATTTCAGTTCTGCTCCTTTTAATCCCAGACACGAGAGCAAACTCAAAGATATAGGTCACAGATGTGAAAGTTAAAGGCCTAAAAGCATACAGGAGATTACTATTTTCTACCCAAAAGAGAAATTGCAGAAATATTTTGCATAATTATACAACTGAAACAAGTTGCTGACGTATGTATTAACTTGTTAGGATGTAACTTTATTATGCCTTTTTTAAAAACAAAGAAAAAAAAAGATACAGTAGTAAAATAACGCTTTCTGATCACTGTCTTTTCAAATAAAGAATTTCAAACAAAGTTACTTCATCTGATCAAATGCTAATGAGTTGCTAGGATTGGCTTTTTATCTCTAAACTCAGTTCAGGAAGGTATTGCAGAATGCAAAAACTCCCTCCAGCTTTTAAGTAGAACTACATGTGCTTCAAAGTTCCCACACCAAAATAACTGCAGCATCAGGGCTATCATACATACAGCATCGAGAATAATAGGATCCCTGTTGTTATTCCTTTCAGCTGTTACTGTAATTCTGTAATGAGAATTTATGAGTACAGACTGTTCTTTTAATCTATTGCATAATAATGCATGTAAATGCTCTAATAGTGAACTGAAGAAATAAAACATTCTACAGAATGCAGGTTATTCCTGCAAAGACACAAACTCATGTTGCTCAAAACAATTCTCAATGGAGGCTGCATTTGGGCTTTCTCCTACTACTTTGTTTCACTCCTCCATCCAGACGGAGCCCCCTCATCCATAAGCGCTAAGGATCTCACACTTAAAATGCAGTTATCCTTCCTTTTTTTTAAAAAAAAAAGAACCACTTTACATAATTTTTGAGGCAAGATTATACAAAATCCAGTAATAATACAAATGCACTCTCTTAGCTCCTGATATAGGGAATAAATATGGAAAAAACCAGATGGACAGATAAAAGTCAGAATATGTATTCATTTGGAATAGTTTGGACACATCAATGAGCAAGGAATTTCATAAACAAGTGAAAAGGTAAAGGCAGACAAACCTAGTTCAGGTACTGTACTGACAGGCTGCATGGTCTTGGGTAAATTCAGTGGCAACCTGCACATCTTCTCATTTGAGCTAACGCATCAGAATATGTGTAACACTGAAAAAGTCCCATTCTCACCCTTACAGAGAAGTTCAAAAGCTTATCTGTCATCCTGGGGCTGCTTGCAAGCAAAACAGATGAACAGGATGTAAGGGGCACAAGAGGCAGGAGGACACAAATCAGGAAGGCTGGTGCACTTTACATGGAGGAAAGGGCACTGGATTAACAATAGTCCATCACCAATAACAGTGTTAACCCCAGCAGCAGTCCCATGGACAATGTCTGCTACACAAGTCCTACAAAAGCATGCAACGGCTTCTCTGGGAATCTAAAACATAGTAAAAGAAGGAAAGAGTTACGCCTCTGCTCCTCCACCTCTTCCTCCCCCAGCTTTGACAGCATCCCAGTGACAATCTTCTTCAGACGAGAACATTTGTGCACACAGTCCCAAAAGTGTGCCAAGCAAGACAAGACTGCTTTAAATAAAGACAGGCTAATTAGCTTTAGGAAAGAAGCTTTCTTGACTAATGTGAAGTGATTTGTCTTAGTACTAGAAAAGGTTATTTTTCATTAGCTTGTCACTTTTTACAAGTACATCAACAAATACTTTCATCTCAAATGCAATGATATTGTTGTCAACGCACAACACCAGCCAAGAGACATATGCCTTATAAGTGCCATAAAAACACAGATGAATACAATCCAGATATTCCCCCTCCTATCCTTAAAAGGAGTCCAAAAACTTTATCTTTGCTTGATTTACTAACAACCTTACACTTTCAATAGCTAAACAAAAGGTCTCATAAATGTTAAATCAGATTTGTGGATGCTCACAAAAAAAAACAAAACAAAACAAAACAAAAACCAAAAATCCCAAACAAAAAAATTTCAGTAAACTCCTCTTTCATCAGAAAAATTCAACACTCATTTCCTTTAAAGGGGCTTTTATAGCTGAATGCTAAAAGCCTTTTATTGCACCTGACATCCTGATGCAGTAGAAGGAAAGCAACCTGTGCTTCCAGTTTTGTATTCTTTTTCCATCTGACTGCATATTTTACACAACAGTACTTCCTTTCTGCACTTTAACCAGTCAAACTGGTCTTAAAAAGTACAAGCCTAAAGGCTAAATCTCCATTACCCAAATTATGTCACCTTTCAGTAACTCACCTGCTTTCTCATTCGACAACCTGTATTTGTGAAAGTGTATTTACTGCATGTCCTGCCAAGTGCAACTCATTCATCTTTTTTGGTAAGCCTCACGACTCATTTTTCACATGAGCTGCACTTGGGCTCTGAGAACGCAATCGTATGGAAGTCACCTCCCTGGCCGGCCTCCAGGTAAGCGGCACTCCACCAGCTCCTGACACAGCCGACAGCCAGGAGGGATGCAATCTGCAGACAAAATGCATTTGTGCCCATAATGCAGCACATACATTAAGTCCTGACTATGCATTGACTTAATCTAAAGCAAGATTTTGCAGGATTTCCACCATATGTTGTATAAAAGAAAAGCCTTAAAAAGAGAAGCTGGAGCAATTGTATCTTCCATAATTACAGTCCAAATGCTGGACTTCGGAGAAATCACAAAGATCCATTACTGTAGTACATATCAAATACAATTCTTGATGATTACTCTAATCATCAATGACTGACAAGATAATACAGTCACACAGAAACCACTGCTCAGTTAGCTTCATATTTGGGGACGGGACAGCAAAGGTTTTGAAAACAAAAACAAAAAAACAAAAACACCAAACAAACAAAAAAAACCACCACCAACAAAAAAAAAACAACACCGAAACATTTTAAGAGAAACAGGGCTTGTTAACCTGACCAAGATGTACCATAATGCCAAATCAAATATAATGTTGAGGTGGGAAAATGGGTCCCAATGCACAGCTACTTTTAAGAAATAATATTAACATATTTTGAATTATAATAAACTCATTACTCTTTGAGAAATATATTTCTATGACAGGTTCAGCTAATTCAAAAGGCAGTCTGTCTCCAGCTAACAGAATGCCTGAACTTTACGATAATTTTTTTAACTCATCGTACAAATGTGTGCCAGTTCTTGCTTGCAAACAAACAGTAGACTATTCATTGTACAGTCAAGCATTTTTCATTGCTTTCTTTCATAAAAAAATAAAATCAACAGGGATGTTCACAGTATTATTTCTTGATGGCCTTGTAAATCATGACAGGAAATGTTAAAAAAGACTTGTAAGATGTATTGCAAAGCATGGTCAACAGGGTTTCTTCCCAAGCTTGGGAAGGTGTGAGGAGTAAAGACTTATGCCTGCTGTAGGAAAATGCATGCTAAAATATTTACTCTCTTTCAATAAATTATGAGGACTAGAACAGGATTACATATAAGAAGTTAGCATTTAGATACATTTCTTCAGATACATCTTCTGAAGGTGTCTTGAAATAGCGGAGAGCACAGAAGAGAACTGCATGCAGGTGAAATAAAACATCAGTAAAAACAAGCAGCAGTACACTGAGAAAAGGAAACTGAAAAGGAAAATAATGAACTGTGGAAACAGTCTCATCTGACAGACAGAAAACCTAATCGGTTATGGAAGCAGTGAGGATCATGTAACATGCAAGGACAAAAGAATGGGTAGCACTTCAGTATTTGTTTCAGTCCAGAATACAAACTGACCAAACCCACCAGCATGTAAAACAAACTTTCAACTTCAGTAAGTTTAAAGACTTTAGAAAGAACTAACAATGATTTGAGAAAGATCAACATGAAAAAAAAAATCTACAACCTAATACTCAAAAATAGCAAGTAGGGTGAAAAAAGGGCAGATATGTCAGTTCAAAAAGTCCTTGCAGAACTTTGCTGAGCTAAAATACAACAGAGAGTAAAATCTGTTACCATGGCAAAGCAAAATACAGCTGAAGCTTCTGGGTTTGAATATTGGGGAGCTCCCCGGTGGGAAAGCTCAAACGCCACATTTGTCAGGCTTACAACCACACAAGGAAAGCGTAACCTTGACAAAAACGTCCAGTCCGAACCCAAGGCGGACAATGACTAGGGTCAACCGCTGCACACTGACCCAGGGGATGAGACTCCACCAGCGCTTGTTCCTTCACATCTTCTCCTGCAGAGCTCTGAGCATCATCTCACCATACTGTTTTATAGCCCCAGAAGAAAACTGCTGACACCAAAGGGATTTCCTGAATGCACAGACTGATAAAAGGGCATCAGGGAGTAGTGAAAGACACCATGTTCCACATATGCTGTCTGGAGTGCAGGAGAAGGATATTCACACACTGTATTTCCATTCAAATCATTATAGGCCAACCAAATCTTCAAAAATTCCTCCAGGGAGCTGCCAAATGTTAAAAAGATATTGTAACAAACAAAATACCACGAAGTGGTCAGCTATTCACTAGTGGTTCTCAAGCCCTATCTATGCAGAACTCTTAAAAGACCAAGAAGTAACTCAAATTTGTTACAGGAAATATTAAAAACAAAAGAAAAAAAGAAAAAAAGAAGGAAAAAAACACCAATGCAAACAAAGGCCAAAAAAGCCCCAACACCTCTCCTCCAAGACTACATCAGTATAAAGTTAACTTGTTTGTTGTTACTTGTTTGGTTGGTTTTTTTTTTTTTTAAACAGGGCATCACATCCACTGAGTAATTCCTGAGTACCTCTGAAGCGACAGAAGTTGGGAGAACACTGTGCGTGACTAGATGTCAACCCATAGCTGCCTGGAAATGGACGCCACAGAAGTTGGTGATGATACGTTAAAGCTATTCAGAGTGCTTATTACTTAAGAGAAGACGGTTATTAACAAACACACCGAAAATTAGGTAAAGAGATTAAGGATCAATCCTGGAGACATCTCCATGATTCATGAACAGAATAAAATAGGAGAGTGAGGTAAGTTTGAGTTTGTGGAAGATGGTGTTTATTTCCTAAGTTACGAGTTTTGTTTCCAGTAAACTAAACGGGTACTATTCAGATCAAAGGACAAGAAAATTACATAGGAAATCAATCCATAAAAAGAGCTTTAATTCAATGATTGAGGCCAAATTTTATAGGAAAAGGACTTCTGAGTAGAGAGACTGACTGGCAAGGAGGTGGAATGTAAAGGCAATCACTGCAATACAGAAAAGGATTCCATTGTGGTGTACTGGTAGTGTTCCTAATACCTTTTCTCAATCATTTGTGGCCATTCAGCAGGTCCAATATTGTCACTTGTTCCTTTGTCAGTATGTGTTAACTGTTGAGGTACCTTTACCAAATATAAATTTTGTATTTGTGTTAGTGAAAAAAGCAAGAAATACAACAAAAGATTCCTACAGGCTGTTGGGGGGGGGGGGGGGGCGGGCGGGGAGGAAAAAAATCACTCTTTTAGACAAGGATCAGGTGTTTATCTTTGACTGAAAGAGTATCATAAACCACACCTGCAACTGAACACTTCCTATGAATAGTGAAAACAACTACTTCGTCATATACAGCTGTAGAAAGTATGAAGCAATAAACTGAAACCACAACATAAAAGGGCGGTTGTCAAAATGGCCAGCATGAAAATGGGGAATGAAAGACTACACATTCTTGGGAAGGAATCATCACCTGATGGGAGGGGGGTAATGTTTGCTTTGGAGTAAGAATTAAAGCTCTCAGATTAAGTAACTTGAATTGCAATTAGCGAAAAATTATCAGTAAATAGCCTGTCAGGCTGATAAACTAACAAAGCGTTAAGCAAGCAAATACTGTCAGTTGAAGTTAAAGTTGGACAAGCTTGGTGGGGACAGATACGTAACCACCTGATGGCTGCAAGAAAGAGTCATAAAATTGTAGTGCCAATGGTGGTGTTTGTTACAGGCTGTTATGTAAATTCCCATAGGAAAAGGTAGGACAGCAATATGAACAATGAAGAGCAACAAAAAACAGGACTAAAAAACTGATACCATTTGCAAAGAACTGAACAGCTGGAACAGTAATAGTCTGTTAAAAGTTAAAAGAGAAAGGTGATCACATGTGATGTGGAATGAAGAGGATACAAGATTGACAGCTGTAATCAAAACAATGCAAAGATATCTGCTGGTGGGAAGAAGGAAATTATACATGTGGAATGATGGAAGGCCTCTCCCATTCCAAAAATCCTCTCACTAGGATCTCAGTATATTTTCAAAGAATGGAAGAGTATGCAATGCCCTTCTGTTAAAAACTCATCATGGAAAAGCATAGTGGAGGCTATCCCCCAGAGCCATAGCTGACTCCTGCACGCAAGCTGCTGGTTTCTATTAAACATTTTTTTATTAAAAAAAAAAAAAAAAAAAAAGACAACTGTGCATTGAGGAGGGGAGGAATAATCACATTTTTAAAGCACTAAAGGAAAACTCTCAAGTTTCATTATGGTACTAGCGTAGGTAGAAACTGGCTCGATTCCAGAAACTATAATCCTGTCATGGCATCATATTGCTTAGGTCAATGGTGTGTTACTAGAGGCTGTACGAGTAGTATTGGGTATCAAAAGTCTTGAAATACACCCTTAAAATCAATTTACAGAGGCTTTTTTAGGCAACATGGACCACAACAGTAACTTACCTGGCTATTACAAAAAGGAAGAAAGGAGCCTGAGTTTGGAAGAAAAGAGCAAGGGAAGTAAAAAATGAAAGAGACAGAAATTGGAAGTCGAGGAGATAATCAAGAGACGCACAGAAACTAAGAAGGACAATGTGTTACTACTTCCCATAGCAAACAAACTTGATGATTTCAGGCTGAAGTACTGTAATAAGTAGGGCGATATCTGGCTGATATTATATCATCTACAGATAATTTTTCAGAACACAGGCCTTCCATCTTTCCTTACAGGTCCGGAAAATTATCTGCTGGGATACAGAGAGAACATCTGATCCAACCCTCCTGCTCAAGCAGGACCACCTAGAGCCAGTTCTCCAGGACTATGTCATTTAAGTTCAATTCAGTGCTCGGTGAGCATTTCTGTTCAAAATTACGTCAAATGACTGAGTGCACTATGCAAATTGATACTTTTTTTTTTAGTTTTGTTTTTTTTTTAAAGGGGTCTTTATTCAGTGTTCTTTTCCTCTCCGTTATCATGACCAGTCAAGTGGGAGGCTAGCCAGCGACTGTCACATATAGCTGTGTTACTGGTTTCTATCCAATTCCTAAGTGACACTGTTGTTCCGTGCTTGGCACACCAGGCACTGAATCTCCGTAAATAATTATTCTGATGTCAGAGACACAGGATTGCAGCTCCACTCAGAGAGTCTGCTGGGCATGGGGAGCAGGCAGATGAAGGGTGCTTCTATTTACACACAAAAATCTTTGTCATCAGCCAAGAGCAAAGAGAAAGAAAATACAGAAAGACCATGACAATTCAATGAGGATTTGTTCCTTTGGGGGAAGAAGGTGGGGCTGAAGCACAATGGTGGGATGCAGGGATTACAGCAGCTTATATCGTACCTCTTTTGGAAATTAATAGTGAATATTTGCCCTCAGTATCAGCAAAACTACCTATTTTACATGCACAGCATGAGCTTTATTAATACATGGGAAAGAAAAGGAAGGAAGCATAAGGGGAAAAAAGACAATACTGTCATCTAAACAAATTTTGAATGGTGAGGAAAATACATATGAAAAACTTGTAAAAAGCAATGACCTATCACTCTGTATTTTTATCTACATACAGAGAGAAAAGAAAAAAGGCAGATACACCTATGATCAAGGCAGATAAACCTACAAAGAGGAGTTTCTTCTCCAAGGCTGCTACCCTGCTGCTACACAGGTGAGAAAACTGGCTTCCACTCAACTGCTTATTCTACCACATACACAAGGCTGGAATTTTGTTCTTGTTGCACCCCTCATGCCCTGCAAGCCCTTCTAGGCAGGGAAAGAGGAAAAAAAGCTTGGATGACACCACAGTACTCAGGATAGACTAGCCCTAAACTCTTTTTTGAGTCACATCATGCAAGTTACATCCCTCCTTGCTCTCCTCTTATATTAGGACTATGACATTACTGAACACTGAGAACCCTAGCATATCCATTTGTTCCCTGCACAGAAGCTGCTCCATAACTGTTCATCCATGCTGCTGTTCTCCATGCTTGCTGCCTTCTGCTCTTTCAATGGGAGAATCAGAACTGCAAATATACCCAAGACTCAGGCACAGCATGGGTTTATACACTGGTAACATGATGTTCTCTCATCTTTCCCTCTTCCTTTCCAAATCCTAACATGAGGTTTTATTTATTTGACAGACTGAGCACATGTTTTCTTAAAACTACCTTTTAAGAACAGTCATCTTAATACTATTTAAGCTTAGTTCTTCAATCAGAGTTTTTTTCTGGAAAATAAGCCCATTGTTATATACATCAGCTTCATAAATTAACTCAGAAACCCAGGATAGCTGTAAAACATAAAGAATCATCTCAATTTCACAGCATCCTGGCTTACTTGGAAGTATTTCAGAAAAAGATCATTTAATTATGAATGCTGGCAGTAGAAACCACCTCCAACAATAGCTAGGGTGATTAAGGTTGGGAAGAAAAGATGAAGCACACGGATATACCCTTCTCTAGTTACTTTTATGAACTATGGAGTCCAAAGACTACAAATGAACGATTGTACTACCTCTCGTAATTAGGAGATGCTAAGATTCACTCTCTGCTTCTTTATGTGGGCTTCATTAGTGGCCCCAATAACTTTCTCATGTCTTCTGAAAGGTCAAATGTGTAAACGTGTTTCTGAGCTGCTTGACAAACAAAAGCAAGGTAGATTAAAAATAAAAATCTGTGAAATATTAATGAAAACTAGTGTTTTGAACTCGGGAGTAATAAAATAGATCCCTTTTCTGCCCCATGAGGAAGGTCCATGTGAGTGGGGAAATGAAAATATTCCTTTATATATGTGTGTGTACACATGACTATCAATGTCAAACTGAACATATTCCAGAGCTTGCATTGTCTCCAAAGCACAAGCTATTTACCTTTTTTCACTATGCATTCATTTCACAGGCTAAACTTATCATTTCCACAGCACAGAATTACCCTTGTGAAAACATATTCCAGTGAGATGAGGACAGAACAGGGGGAAGATGTATGTGAAATTCCTGAAATGCTATAGCAACTCAGTATTTGTTGGGATTCCATTCAAAGAAGTCATATGAAGCCTTCGGGGAGCTGGCATGCAAACAGTTTCAGTTATGATGGTTTGTCACTCAACAAATCAGTCAGTATTAAAATAATATGACTGCAGCTTTGAAGTGACTTGCAGACAGGTCTATTAGGCTATGTTGGTTATTAAGTGAAGAAATTTTGCTATTGATATTAGATCACATTAAAAATATTACATCTTGCAGAACAAGATGTGAGGGAGAGAAAACGGAGAAAAAAAATGGATACTCATTAATAACAAGTCTATAACCAGATTATAAAACAAACATGCCAGCTTCAAACAAAGAATTCCCCTGGCTGTTAATGTATTAAATACCTAACTCACTTTAATCACTTGAATAAAACAAAACTATAGAGAATACCAGATCGCAAGTTTTGTTTAATAGCAGGTCAATTAATTTTTTGGTTATAAATAACTTTGATCACTGCACACAAAGGCATAACACACTTCCAAGGACAGCCCTTTAGGTAGAATACACAGATAAGGATTCAGTATGAATGTCAATATTTCAAAACATGAACAAAACATAGTTGGGTAAGAATTCAGTTCTGACTCATTTATGGGAATAACGCATGTCTCAGAACTAATATGCCAAACTCTAAATAAGTGTTCAGAAACAGGAATCCTACTCTTGCATAAGGTACTATGCCACAGAAAATTAATAAAATAAAAAAATCGAGGCCATATATCCATAGCTTGCAAGTGGTCACTGTTAAAGCAAAAATTCTCTTTGTGATGGCAAACACTAGCTGTTCATCTACCTACCTTTACTTCTAAAATTATAAAAGGTCAGATACAGTGCATTCGCAAAGTTACAAAAATTCAAAACAAAAGAAAAGGAAAAAAAAGAGGTTTAAGTGTACCTTTCCTTTTTAAAATCAGGAACATGGAACTAGAAGGGACCACCTGCATCTTCTATCTCAGGCATCACTTCATCCAATTATTCCACAAACTTACTGGATTTCATCTTAGAAGAACTTCCTTCTCTGGAAGGCTCCTTTTTGAGTCTGGTTGTCCTAAAAATTTAGAAACTTTTTTCTTCCTATTTCCAGTCCCAATTTATTCATAGCAAATTAAATAATACCCTTCCTTCAGGTAATAGCATACAAGTGTGATCTTGATAAAAATCAGACTAACATGTCACAGCTTCCTGTATTTTCAGCAAATAGTTCAGTCAACCCTAAAATCTTGTTCCTACATGCTGGAGTTAAAAGTTCAACTCAATGACTGCAACAGATGTCTACCCACATCCTTAAACAGACAACTGACTTGCCTGGTGCTGTCAGGGAAGTCTACAGATGCCTGACACGACTTTGGAACTTTAAATATGCAAGGGCCTACATTCCCTATCCAAGGCAAATGACTTTTACATGGATTTCACAATAGAAGTTATTTGTGTAAGTAAAGAAGAGGAAAATTGACAGCTAATACAGCTATTCCAAGATCATCTTGTTGTTAGAGGTGTTTTGTCCACATTTCTTTTACCTCAATATTTTGTCTTTCCCAATGACTTTAAAAACAGAGAAAAGGAAGCAATTCATTGCATGCAGGAAAAAAAGGTTTAAAGCTTGCAGCCCCTTCTAAAAGTTTAAAAGGCTAGGACCTTGGCTAATAATATTTTTAATTGCTACAACATTTTTGACTCTGACTACAATTTTCACATCTACATAAACATATACATACACATATATGCACACCTATATATGTGTTTTATATGCACAGACTTGTGTAAGCCTAACTTTGCCATTTTTACATCACTTACATCATTTTACTAAGTAACTCAAAACATACTTATATCATTTAATGTATCTACATGTAACAAATTCTGTTGGCAACAACCACATAGAGCCCTGAAAAGACTTAACCTGCACTACACAAAATGTGTATACTTTTTCCTGGTAAAGATGCACGGTTACTTGTTCAACTTCTTTGATTTTATGACTGGAATCCCTCTACCCTTCCCTTAGGCAACCTTAAAAACTTGTTCTCTCAGCTCCCGAAAGACACTCTCATCAAGTTGTTAGATTAATACTTTACTCACCAACGCTACTCAGAGAACTGCTGCTTTCAGAATCAGACGGCATTATGGACAGCACACTGTAAGTAGACCCTAAAATTAGAAAAATGAAGGCAGTGTTACTTTTTTTCTTTTCCTCTCCCCAAACCAAGCTAACCATTCATTTTCTTGATACTGTAGGTGGCAAACACACTAAATTAGAGAGAACACACGTCACTAACACATAAAAATCTAATAGGAAAAGCATAATTTGTAAATGAACATTGCACTGTGCGCTGAGTAGGAAATCATTTTGGATGAAACAGTAAAAATGAGTTCAGCAAAATGCTCAACTAATACAATGGTTATTTCAGATACACTGAAAATACAGAGTTCCGTCTCTATATTATGAAGATTATGAACAATACCTGTGACAATAGTTATAATCTACTTTAGTTTCTTTTTACATGTACCAGCTCCTATGTTACTGTGTAACTGATTTGTACTCTTATCCTCAAACTTCCTTCAGACTTAGAAATTTCATTTCATTGGTAAATAAATTTTGCTTTCATCCATCTACAACTTTCAGTACATGACCTTGAAAGCAAGGACCTACAAAGCTATCTGCTGTGACTGACGATAGCAAGTTTTTTCATGTATTAATAGATGAATAGACAGAGGCGTCTTTTATTTTAGAAGTATGCTAGATTTTACTTACCAGAAGAACTAGAAAAACAGGTCCTGCTTCAAAACCTTATAAAGTAAACAGCTCCACCATCCCTCACAAACAGGATAAACATGCCACAGTAAAGACAGAGAGTGATTATGTGCAAAAGCGATTTGAAATCTGGTCCATTTTCAGCACTACCCAGGATGTGAGACCTGTTTTCACAACAACCAAGCTCAAAGACAGTTTCAATACTTTCAGGAGCTGCCTTTCCTATAGTCCTCCTTCTTATGTTTCAATATTTGTTTCTTCCAGTCTCTTTGTAATTAAGAAATAAAAACTGAGAAGCAGCATGAGATTAAACGCATGGACCTACCTTTGACATAGATTAAAGAAAAGACAGGCTGGAAAATAAGAAAGAAATCCTAGCTTTTGGTCATCTTCTCTGCTTCTTACTAGAAAAAGACATGACATCTGTAACTACCACAGTGTTAGATGAAGGAAAGATAAGATGTAATAAAATAAGTTTACTAACAACACAAGCAGTAACAGCAAAATGAATCAAAAAAAGCAGAAACACTTAGGGCCCGATCTTCAGCTAGTAAAAGTGACATGGACCCCAACTTTAATGGGGTGGTTTTATTATCTTGACAAAGAATGAGGCTCCTACTTTTGATAAAAGCAGTGACGTCTAGGGAAAAGCAAACTCAAACAAGTACTTGAATGTAAGGAAAACTCCCTCCAAGCAAATCCTCTGGTTTTATTAGCAGACACTGCAGAAAGTAAGTACCAGCCAGAAAAGGAACTGAATCTTCAAGTAGACTGTTTAACCTGACAAATCCCTGTGAAAAACGATTCAAAATATATTGGTTACAAATCATTCCAGTTGACTGTATGGGATTTAAGTTTTTTGTTTTGTTCTGATTTTTAAATAAAACATATGACAAGTGTGTCACTGACACACTGGCTTCAGGAAAAAAAAAATCTGCTGCACATTTTTGCTTCCGTTTCAAACACTTTCACAGAACAATTTAAGCTGTGTTCCTGTTTCATTAAAGCTTATTAAAAGCAAAATAATTTCTGCATTAATTAAAATCTACCTCTTTGCATATTCTAAACTTGTATGACTTGCAGTATTTCTTGTAGTCTGGACTAGAAGGATTAGAATCTTAAGGGAAGCTGAAAAAAGCAGATCAATATCCTAAAGTAGGACATCTTTATGAGATGTGTACCAAGATTGTATCAAAACTGTATGGGACTCAAGCACAATAAAACTGTGTGCCAGGAAGTGACACTTCATTATACTCGGCAATTTAAGGCAAAATTGCCCAGTTCCTCTAAAAGATTACATAGGAGTCCCGAATCTAAACAAACTTTCAATGATTGTTAGCTGCTTTCACTTCTTCTTAAGAGTGGAGAAAGAAAAGACACAAAACCTCATCATCTTAGTTGATCTTGCTTTTATTTATCTTCAAGAACCACTGATCCTCTCTGTCTTCTTTTCCTGCATTAAAAGCCACAGCCAGGACTTAATATGAGTTAAATTCTGCTCTCTGGAATAGATAGAAAAGTTTTGTGAAGCTGACTTCATCAATGGAGACATTAGCTCAGATTTGTAAATGCAAGATCCGGTATGCATGGCATGTTATCACAAGAAAACGTACAATGGTGAAGAGGAAAGGAATCATCTGACCCATTCATAATTCCTCACTTCTAATGGGGGGGGAAGGAAGAAGTGGGGCAAAGAAAAAGTAGTAGTAGTTGTTTGGCTTCCAAGGCTGTTTGTGGGTGTTTGGTTTTGGTTTGTTTTTAAACTACACAGGATACAAGTCCATTATGCACCCTCAGCAAGTTCACTGGTGACACCAAGCTGAGTGGTGCAGCTGACACACCTGAGGGACAGGATGCCATCCAGAGGGACCTGGACAAGCTCAAGAAGTGGGCCTGTAGGGACCTCATGAGGTTCAGTAAGGCCAAGTGCAAGGTCCTGCACCTGGGCTGGGGCAACCCCCGGCATCAATACAGGCTG
>JAVKLA010000093.1:15996509-16018082 GCA_034782735.1 Sagittarius serpentarius | reverse complement strand
GGACGGGGCTCTGAGCAACCTGATCTAGTTGAAGGTGTCCCTGCTCACTGCAGCGGGGTTGGACTAGATGGCCTTTGATGGTCCCTTCCAACCCAAGCCGTTCTATGATTCTGTGATTCTATCTGCAACATGTGCTACCTTTGTCATCAGAAGCAGTATTAGTAAGCGTCAGAAGCAATAACCAGAGGACTCTGCATAGCTTTCACAATATTAAAATTCACCTTTAGGTACTGAACTGATAGACATCCATGTATTCAATTCAGGCTAAAATAGCATTGTACTTGACATATTCTGCTTCATCAAACTAGCAATACCTCAGCAGTACCTGAAAATGCTCCAAGACAGCATTTCCCCACTCTATAGGATACCTCCTCACATAAATGAAAACATTCAAAATCACCCCAACACGAATTCATATACAAGTAAACAGGCAAGGAAAAAGGCACAAGTTAGTTTCTATAACCAAAGGCACTAGAACACCTCATTTATTCATGAGCTACACGACCATGGTATTTTTAAGAAATTTCTTGCAAAACCACCACCCCACCCACCCCCATTGCTAAGAAATTTTCCACTTAGTCTCAAATTCTTGAAACTTTCTGACTGTCCATCTTGTCAAATTGCACATAAAATAAGATCAGAACACAAACGTGAACAAGAAGCCATGACTACTTTTTCAGGTTAATGTTGAAAGTGCTTCACACCTAGGGGTTCACATGCCTTTCATTATACTTTTCCAAATATTTGTCTTTCATATTTTTCCTCTAGTATTCACCTTGCATGCCAGAGTCCCCCACTGCAAAAAACTTCCTACATTTGATCCCAATTCACTGACTTCTAACAATTGCTGACATTTTCTTTAAGTTTAAAATTACAACTTGAAATGACAGGATTCTGAGAAACACAGTAGATACTACTCATGCTTAATTAAAAAAAAAAAAAAAAAAGTGACCTGTCTTTTACAGATACACATACGCACAGAGAGGAAAAAGACCATAAGCATCTTGTCTTTGCATGGCAGACTTGCTTTTGGGGCATTTCTTTTTTGCTCATCCAGATTTAAGCTTTGGATCAGTTCCTGGCTGTATTAAACAGCTTTGGCAGAGCAGAGGGATTTAGAAACTGCTACAGTATATACTTGAGAATCTCAAGAATCCAATTTCCTTCTATTTTCAACAATTAGAGCACGTCAAATTTCCTTAAGTTATTACTGTCTTTATTAGTCAGATGACAGGAAGGCCACTTAAAAACTCACAAATTCAGGAAAGGAACTAGTTGCTTAACTGTGGAAGCCACCTCCAGGGACAGCAGAGGAACTGGATTCTAGTTTGCCTTCATCTTTCACACAATGTCCACACAGAAACAGCAATATATATTTTCCTTGTTAAGAAAGACAAGGATGGCGGGGGTGGGGGGTAGAAGTTAGATGTCCTGACAAGTCACCGACTGTCTAACCAAGCCATTTCTTCACCAGCAATGCCAAATCTGGACTGATAAAATTAAATTACTAGCACAAAATTAAAACAGAACATTTCTCTGTTCTGTCTTTCTAATGTTTGAACTGTGAAACACCACATAACACTGGGCATCACCTGTACTTCAAGGAGAGACTAAAAAAGACTAGCCAGCTAATCTCAAAGTAAAGCCTCCAAAACAAGCTTGCACTTGGTGCCTTCTGTGAGAAAGCAGCACAAAGGATCAAGAAAAATATCTTCTAGGACTGAATGTTAAATTGTTGAATGACTTCAGAGAAAAATATGCTGTGTTCAAATTTCATTATGTGGATATAGGCTGAATGTCAGGATTGCCATGGCTGCATAAACCTTCTCATCCTCCTCCATACAAATACATATACGTACATAGGCTCTGCTCATGACTCTAAAGCACTGTGTATCCAAGGGGACTGTATCCAAAATTCATTGCACATATGCTTTCAATTCATTTTTTCCCAAAATGTGTATTTTACTCTCAAATAATTACAAAATTATATCTATAATTCAACTGAAGACTATTTCATCTTGCAAAATTTGCTATATTAACTAAATGACTGTGCAGGAATAAGAGTAATTACTCCCTCAGATACACACCTTCAGCACAGGGCCAAAGAGGCAGGTTTACCAAACCTGTTCCAGTGTGTGAAGGACCAGGGTTTAATTCAAGGAGCATTGGGTGTTTCATCCTACAAGATGGGGAGTGCTCTGGTCTTGGCTGCACAGCTCTTGCCATGTCACCCATCTTTAAGGATTGCATTAAGATCTGCAGTCTAGCTGACTCCTAAATTAAGCATGTTTCCTAACTGGGAACACTTAGCTCATTGTAGGACTGAGCCTAGAAGGAGTGCTTTGCCTGCACAAATTTCTTTTGCTACACCTCTGCTTTTAAGGATGACATTAAACAACTCTCCATGGTCCCCTGCTGCAAATTTCTATTGTTAATTAAACTCTGCTCTTCCTCCCACCTCCTTTCCCAGGACAGTGACCGCTAGCTGATTCAACTTCTTGTCAGCAAATGATTTTTCTGACAGAGGTCCAATGCGCCGGGTGAGAGGGCAGCGTGACAAACATTTGTTTACCCACATCTCTGTGCACCAAACCAAACTGACTTTGGCAAGACTCCTACTTGCTGTGGGGGAGCAAAAAAGTTTGATTAAAACTGGGAATGACTCAGATTACAACGTTCCCATTGCCTTTACAACAAACAAAACTGCCCAAGGAGCTTAAGATCACATGGGTCTGCCATGCTCTATCTCTGAGGCTATTCTTTTCCTGGCAGCCTGTGCAACCAGGTTTGTCAAAAACCATAAGACACAGTTGTTCTTGGAAGTCGTGTGACATTCAGATGCTCAATTCTGACCTCACATGAAACCTTCAGTTGGGTATTTGCTTCCATCTATGTCATTTATTTCAGATGTTTCACAGTCATTTAACTTCAAGGACGTAAGTAACTCCAAGAACAAAGGTACAAACTTAGTAGTAAAGGTAAAACACTAAAAGGGGTCATACTGGCAAAACTTGCTGTCTCTTCCTCCATCTGCTTTTAAAAATGGCTTTATTACTTACACTGCACACCTACAGTTCCTTAATACTGTGCCCTGCAGCATAAAATCCTCTTATTTTTAGGACACCATGAAAACTAAATGAACATTAAACTGCTTTTTAAATAATCAAGCAGCTAGAAGTTTACAATTTTTATTTCCCAAATGCCTTATTCTATAACAGTTTCACAGAGAGACAGTGAAAAAGTTTATTTTCCTTTTACGATGGAGAAAACATTTTACAACTGCCTATGTAAGAAATATTAAGATATTAATATTAGAAGTGTGGTTTTGGAAAAGACAGATATTTAGTGCTTAAGCCATCTTTCAATTTCAGGCAATTAAGAATAAACTCTTGTTAAGGACAGAACACTTCACACGTGAACAAGGACTTTGGCACCTTTCTCTGAAACATTTAGTAAAAACCAGCACTGATGACAAATAACAAATCAGGCTGACTCTGATTTAATATGACAATTTCTGTATAGGTTTAGATTCAGAAAAGTTAAGTAACCTGCTGGAGGCCAGAGACATCAGTAAAGAAGCCCGGGGTTCAGATGCTTAAGTTCCTAGTTGTCAGTCATATAGTCAAGTACAGCATTTGATCTTCAGCTGCTAAAAACAACACTAGACAGAAATATCTGTAAAATTCCTATTTTCTTAGCAACATCTGTTCAAAACCCTTCATAGTAGAATAAACCCACAGGTTGATATTTCTAAATATGCATTCCTAAGTGTACCCTCTCCAGAAACATCTATACTCATTGCTATAGATATTTTTTTCTTTAGCCAGGAAGCAGTACAAAGAGTTAATACTGAAAAGAATTTACAACCTATCTTTAAGAGAAATCTAAGTCACTGGACTACTGTTGTGCATCTTACTACAATGTGAATTATGAAAGGAGGTAGGTGTTGGTTCCTTCAATAAAAAAAAGCAGAAGAGTGGCAGTGAGAAAGATAAGAGGAAAGAGCAACAGACAAGAAAATGAGGTAGTTCCATTTTTCTACATTATCACTTTACCCTTAGGATACACGTGCTGCTGTCCACATACTTTATTAGCATTATTTGTTCTTGTTTACTGCATTCTGAGCATTGGGTCAAATCATCCTCTGTTCACAAAAAAGCACAGAAAAGATTAAAAATCTTTACAGATCTGAATTTGCATAGCTTGATTCACAAAACACACATGATGACAGTGCTTCAGTTGGCAGCATTCAAGCTGTTTTGCCATGGACATGATGGTCTAATAATGCCTTAAAGAGATGCAACAGAAGCAATTTTTAAGAGCCAAATTACCATGAAGTTTTATTAGCAGGAGAGCAGCTATTACCAACTGGTAATTGGAAGCAAAGAGGTACACAAACTTATGACTGCTTAAAAAACTCGAACAAAACCACACCCGAGTGTATCAGGTCAGCTAGAAATAATGCCCCTTGCTACCTTCCAATCTTTCATTTCTTTCTTCGCAATTTATAAAATGACTAATTTAATCTCTTGCACTCTGTGAAACAACATCAGAAGTGATTAAATATATCTGCTGGAGCAGTAGGACCAAAGATGCAATCATAATTGCTGCTACTATTATTTATTCAAAAAGTCCTGCAGCAATTCAGGTTCTGAACCAGAAACAACTGCTTTAACCTTTGTCATCTTGCTTTTTGACTGGGATGGCTTTTAACTCTACTTTAGTGAGTGCATTTTGTCTCGAGAAGTCATTCATCCCCAACACTCCATTTCAACTGAGGAGAACTGCAACAGCAAACGATCATGCCCTCCTCTTACAGCTCTGAATTTCCATTAGGTAGTGCAGTGAGATGGGTGATGATTTTTCAACAGTTATTTTAAGGCTAACAGCAACGTACCTAGCTACTGTGAAAATATTGGCATACAAACTTATATTGCTCAGATTCTGGCAAAAAAACAACTTCTGGTTTGCAGAGCTGTACACACTGCCTTCACTGCTAACTTTCTCACAAGAGAAATTAGTATTTTTGTAGGCTGACACTCAGAAGGCAGAGAAAAGAATAACTGGCTCAAGATTCTTAAACCTCAGCTTTTAGTACAGATAGGAAAAAGCTTCATTTAAAGTCAAGTCTTAGTAAAACTGCAATGCAGGTAGGTGAAACAAATCGTCACATATTTCAGCTCACGTGGATTATACAGGTGGTCCTTGAGTTCTGTTCTACAAACATGATGTGGTATTAACAGCTGACTACCTTATCAAACAAATACAGAAACCATTTTTATGAATTATTTTTAATATAGCTGCTTTAACAACGCCAGTTAACCTATTCTGGGAAAACCCATCTCCATTCCACTGGTAAAAAGCCAGTCTATCCATTAATTTTTTCTTGCTTCTAGCCATCAGGAATATAACATTTGTTTGCTGGATTATATATGATAAGCCAAAGGCAATTAAAAAAAAAAAAAAAAAAAAGGAAAGAGAAAACATAATAGCATTTTACTTTTTTAACAAGCTTCCTACAATCTCAAACTCTGTTTCTCTTAATGTTATCTTCTTAATCTAGATTACTCATGAAATTATACATAAGAGGATATAATTAATTTTTTTTATTAAGGTAGAGAGATGTATATTTTCATTAAACCTCCCAGATGACTAAAATGCAGTAGAGGACATTCACCAATCCCTTCCTCTCTAGGAAAGGAAATCAGATAACCTAGGGCTTAAATCCACTTGGCAAGCATAGGCTCCTTCAGTACTCCATCTGCACAGTGTCCAGCAAAATGGCATTCTGACCATTCGCAGGATATTCCAGGTATTGCTGAAGGGCCCAAGGCTTCTTCAGCTGGGCACTGCAGTGATGGGAGTCACCAGAAAGCAGCAGGCACTTATGGACCAACACAACCTTGAGCACAGTACTCTTTGTCCCTACAGCCATCGATAAGACGCCACCTCCAACATGGAGCAGCTCTAGATTCCTCTTCCTGGACACACATGGCATACCACCCATCTATCCCACCCAGGGAGCATCTGCAAACTTCACTTTTTTGTTCTCTGTATCAGTGCTCAAAGCGCATCCCAGTTCTGCCTACCCTTACACCTAAGCCTGGTCCCATTTGGTCCCAGCTGCCTATTCCTCAACACTGTCCGAATAGAGCATGGCAACTCAGACCGGTCTACTTCTAAAAAGTTTATCTGCCCTGTATCTAGATAATGATTGGTTTTCATCTGCCAGACATTTAGGAAATGTCATTTTCAAGGCCACTACTCAGTCTTTCTGGTCCATTTTCTGAGTTTTATTGCCAAGTATAGGGCAGATAAGAAGTTAAGGTATCTTGGCAAATTAGAAGTTAAGGAATTGTCCAAGCACATTGCTCTTGCTATGAATGGTCTCTATCCACAGGAACTCACACTTCAAACCTGCTGAACTTGGTACTGACTGCTAGAGCTCTTCTGGCCTGTAAATGCATGGTACGTGAAGAGCTAACTGGGCAGCTCCAGACACCAACAGTAAAGAAGTAGAGATGCAATCTGGACTCCACCTAGGCCATGACTGAAGGGTGGTATTGCTCACTACAACTGGAGAAAAAAAGATGACTTGGGAAACATGACAAGTCATCCATAAAAGTCCACCTCAACCCTCTTTAATGCTGGGATACAAAGTTTTTAAGAGTATCACCAAGTTGAGAGCTACGTGACAATTCCTATAAATAAGGAAATATTACACATGCATTTTTATTCTGGAGGAAAAAGGGACAGACACAATACACCAAGTCACATGTCATTATTTGGGCTGGGAACAGACACCTTCCCTTTCATTAAGTCTTCACAGAAATAGTATTCCTGAATAGCTTCGTATCTCCTTGCTAGCCTCTTTTAACCCCAGATAATACCATATTCACATCTATTTTTCCTAGCATGCTAACCAGCTCTTAAAGCTTGAAGAAAAGCTTGTTGGTTGCCCATTTTGTTATGCAGCACTCCTTCCAGGGAAACCTCATTTTGCGAAGTTATTTCCATATCTGGAGGCAATTATTTACATGAAGCTATATTCCAGAAGCTTTGCAAGTAATCTGACTGAGATTTCTGGAGGATGACACTGTCTGCCATTTGCAACTAACCCTAGAAGATATAAGTGAAAGGAAATTATGTTCAGAAAATACCCACAGGCTATGCAGTCAAAAGCCAGAAACTGCTGTGGGATGAAGGTGGTAAACACTAGAACCCTACAAATGCAGTCTCAATCAGCAACAGTTGCTTTACTAAATTTGCAATGGTGACAATTATGAAATCCGAACTTCATTTAGTTTGCACAGATACACACAGAGCTTTGTAGCATATTATTTCATCAAATACAGTCAGGTAATATGAATGGCAAAATAAAACTCAAAAAATAGCATTATTAACTGTACAACTAAATGCTATATTTAATGCTATATTTAAAATTTAATTTAAATTTTGGAATTAAATCAAAGCAGCCACCTAATTATGTTTGTAAAGAGGCCATTCCATTAAAAAAACCTACATGGAAGAACAAAGGAAAAAGCAACTACAGGTATTTAAAACTGCAGACACTGACATTCAAAAGACTAGAAATCTACCAGGTAACAAGGGAAGCAAGCATTAATGCCTCAAGATTAGCCTCTTAATGCATCTAGTCCTTTCATTAACTCCCTGTATCTTGCAACCAGGTATTTCCTCTGCAGAAGCAGCTGGGGGCATGCCTGGAACCACGGGTGACGAAAGTCCATCACGTGCCTAAGCTGAGCTTTTTCCTAGCAATTCAAACTTCACCCATAACAAACCAGCATTATGGTTCAAACTGGTTTTTAGGACAAGTCATCAAGAACACACATGTACCCACACCCATCCATAAACATAGTCTGAATATAAGAACTGATCTGCCTCAACAATAATGGTACAGTTAAAGCCACATAGCTTTCCTACACTGCAGACTTTTAAACAAGGACAAATGGGTTTAACATAGTTCTAGCTTACTTCTGTACAGGAGGAGAATTAGGCACAGAAGGAAGAAAGCACCTGAACACAAACACAACCACAGTCACACCAAGGGGTTGTGCTATTTACAGCTCAGGGGGAGAAAAAGTCTGCTTTTAGGCCAGTCCTTTGTGATTCCAAGCAGAGGAGTAACATATCAAAGTCCAAAGGCTTTTTTCCCTCTCCCCATACTATCTACCTTATCTAAACTCGCCTGTGTAAAACTTAGTTTCATAAAGCTATCTTCTCTGAATACCCTTCTAATTTCTACAGCCCTAGTATATTGACAAGGACCAAACTTCTTTTTCTAACAAGAAATAGAACAAAGCAGTTCAAACACTCTTCTCAAAAAGCAGCCCCTGTTACTATTCAAGAACTGAACCAGCAACTGAAGAAGTTAGGGTTACATAGTATCTCCGCATATGCTATTCTCCCTACTAAATGCTATAAATAATAACTAACTAGGAAGACTTAGGAGCCTGGTGTTTCTAGCCTGAATGCCCCATTTTCCTACAACTTACAAACTAGCTCACGTCTACTGCTCATAAGGATTGCAAGAAATGTATCAATACAATCATCCAAACTTGGACTATGTGGGAGTCAATATTCATCACATATCCTCTGAAATTCAAGTGGCATTATGAGATTTGACTTTTTCAAACCATGCACCTCTAGAAAAAGTGATTCATGTTACTTGGTATGAAACCTGGCATAATGCTCAAGTAACCTCCTTTCAACCCTGAAAAGAGATGCATACTCCCCAACTAAGCCCTAAAAAATGAATTTTCCTTATATTGCTCTTCGTAGCGTGCTTCAATATTCAGCTTCTAAGTATACCCCTTTCAGGAAAAACAATAGAAAAAGACGTCCCGAGATGGTTTCATTAAGGTATGTCAGAGAAGGACTTTAAATTCAACTTTGTTGTGTTGTTACAATGGAAAAAAACTACAGTCACTGTCATACAGAAGAGGGCTCGTATCCAAGCTTCTTCTTTCTCTTTTCAGCAACTGTTACTTGAAATGGTAATAGAAAAGATGTATCTAAGCTAAATCATTTAATCTAAGATTTCTTGTCTCCATAGCAGGTTTATTTTTTTTCCCCCAACATTCTGCTTCATTTAAGAAAGCAAAAGTAAGGAAGAATAAAACTTACAGCCATTTTTCCCCTCCTAGTGCTATAGAGCAGGATACTCTGCTGCCAGCAGTAATTCCATGTTAAATACATATATATTTATTCTGTAGGCACAGAGTCCAAGGTTCTGCTCATTGTAAGAGATATAAGTCCCTGTTACCTACAGACTGCAGGCCTAAGTCCCCTTCAGGACATTTGCAATTCCAGGAAGGTCATCAGGACTGTGTGAATGCTACTACTACACAGCAAGTGCTACAGACAAATGTTGAATCCATGGCAAAGTGTCAGAGACCCCTCTCTAAAACTGGACAAATTGAAGCAAATATCCTCTGTGTGTGTCTATGCAGGATCTTTCCAGAAATGTACAAGTTTTCACAAAGGTAATAGCTTAACCAGACAACTTTTGAAAGTGCCAGGCACTGATATGAACTCAGAAGAGGGGGTGGAGAAGGCAACAATACCAATTAAGAATATATTTGAACCATAGACTGTACTTTTTCAGAAGACAAACACACAGACATAAAAAAGAAACCACACCTATGCCCTAATTTAAACAATGCAATTAAAGTATGTCCTTAAGTGCTCTGCTGTACTGAGTGATTATTACAGAAGACTATTACCTATGAACCATTTACAAAAATAACTTGTTACAGAAATCCCCAGGGGTAAACTTCGTGCCTCTTCTGGTTACAGCTGCACCACCCCCAGGAACTTTTCATCCTTCACCAGAGGTAACCTTCGGCTGCGATGATGGCAGCAACAGGCTGATAACCTCCTCCACCGGCACAGGCACCGCCAGAGTGCGTGTGAGCAGACCTCTCCCTGGGACACACGGGGGATAACACAGGAAAACATTGCTTAAGCTTCCTAATGGCAAGAGTAACACGTGTCACTAAATACAACCGAAAGCCATCTTCTCCTGTGTACCAGGGTGCTCATGCATACAAATGCTCACTCTACCTGGGAGCTAAGAGCAGAGAACACTGGGAAAAAAAGGAACTCATTTGGAAGCAAATATAGCAGGCGTTCCTTTCTCCCCCTTTTTGCTCTTCTCTGCAGGACGTGAGTGCTGCTGCTTTTCCTTCTCTCGCGGTCGCGCCAGGGCGAGGAGGAAGCAGCGTCCTCAGCCTCTGCTGTGGCTTGACAGAGCAGCGAGGCAGCCCTGCACGGCCACGTGGTGTTTTGCCATGCTGAAGGAGTTTGCTTGCTTAGACATCGGTATTCCTAGGGGCTCCTTCTTCCAGTTTCATCGTTTACACAATTCCTTGAGGACAGACCCTGTTTGGAGACTAAATCAATTTTAGAGTGTAGAGAGGACTTTTTCGTACACATCAAGGGTATCAACATGCTAGGTGGGCCTTTTAGCCTTTTTGAGATTATTATTTTGGGAGAAAGCAACTGCAACTGCTGCAACTCTAGCAAGTCAGAGAGTGGCTAATGACTTCAAAATGGCTTAGCTATGACCTTTTAAGCCAATAGGTCTGGGTTACCAAGCAAGCAACTGCAGTGAGCGTACACAGAATAACTGGGAACTTGAGGTACTAGTGACAGCCAGGCAGATCTTAGTAATCTTTGTAAGCCAAATATTCACCATTAAGATCATTTCTAAGGAGGAAAATAATGCCTGCAATACAGGCAGCCAAATGCTATCAGCACCATCAATTCTGGAAAAAGTTTTAAAGCTTAATGCACTGACAATGTTATCTATGAAAGACTGAAATCACAGTCTTACCAGGAACATTACATGACAGTGCACCCTGAGCTTAACGGAGTGCAGCAGACCTCCATGGAGTCTGCGTAAAGAGACACAGGCTAGAAGTTCAGCAAATGCACTCAATGTCCAGCATGCCGCTCCAAATGCAAATACAATGCTCCAGTCCACTAAGACAGTGACAGGAGAGAAGACAAAAGAAAACAAGACTACAACACTCAAGAAGTAGAACATGGCATATTGGACAGCACAAGCCAGAGCTGTCAGGGGGAGAAGGAGTGGCCCCCCCACCCAAGAGGGGTGACTGAGCCAATAAACAAGTCAAGACCTGTCCTGCTTGGAAAGTCACCTGCCTGTCACAGGGCTGTGGTTTCCCCTCAACCTTCTCTCACCTACATCTCTCAGAGCAGAGGAGCAGATGAGGATGCTGCCTCCCCATCAGCACCACTTCTCAGGCGTGAAGGTTGAGTGAGGACAGCTTTAACATTCAGGTTCAGCTACTGGTGCAAGCACGGACATGCCTTAAATAAGCGTGCCAGGTGGTCCGGAGTAGCAGATAGACTGCATAACACTTTGCAACCTCTTCATTTAACCATACAAACATCCACATCTTACTGTTGCCACATCAGCAATGGGACAGGCAGTAAAAATTGTGCCTCCACAGGTAGCCTTGAAACAGGCTTTGTGGTGTAGGCTTAACAGCAGGCTTTGACACTTCTTGTCCACTTTAAGCCTCCAGTGAACCAGCCTTCTTTACATCTTTGTCCTTGAACAGGTTATGAAGGTACTGAGGATGTTCCTAAAAGAGATGGTGTCACTGACAGCAGCTGCCATGAAGATCAAGTGTTTTATTTTGTTTCCCATTTCAGCAGTAGCCATGAGAGCAGCAGTGAGGTCAAGAGGGTGTGCAGGGGACAGAAACAGCATGAGGAGAATGGCAGTGGGGTTTCAAAAAAAAAAAAAAAAAAAAAAAAAAGACACATCCATGGCATCCATTGTTTTCCTCACATACACACTGCTTTCAGTATGAGACACTGACATACAGTTAAGCACTGACTAAATCGTAATCAAAACTGTGCAATTCCTATATAGTAAGAAAAGGCTTCCCCCCCCAAAAAGACCCAAATTAAGATGAGTTAGCATGCTACTGTACCCATAACCACCAAACGACTGAAATACATCACAATGAAGATCAAATTCAACTAGTCTGTAATATGAAAAAGTGCTTAGGAAATTACTATATAAACACAGGCTGAGATGGATCACTGTTTAGAAGCACTGGAGTAAAATCTACCCTGTCATGATTTACAGCAATCTTTAACATTGCAACTCTTTCTACAAGACGTTTCCACCATTTTTTTATTTATTCTCGCATAGTACTGCATCACCTCCTGTTATTACAGAAGTATTTTTATTCTATATTTCCATTAGATAAATCAAGACTATTCAAGATATTTCCATTAGAAACAACTAGGTTACATTCAATTACAATTTTTCCACATCCATCTGTTCTTAAGTTGCTGCAGGATTTTAATGTTAAGAATACATCACTGAAAAAAAAAAAAATCAGAAGTTCAACTCTGTAAACTGAAGTATGTAAAAGCAAATAGACGATCGGAGCTCAACTCAACAGTTCTGTCTTTTCTAATCATGCTGTAAACCACGAGCTCCTCAAGGAAATACTATATCTTCTCTGCTTGCGTAATATCTTCCAAAACCTGACATTTTGAGTACATTAGAAGATTTGTCAGAAACAAGTGTCAATATTAGTTTTGATCCATTAGAAAGCGGTTCACATTTCAAAATCCACAATGCAACAAATACCAAAAGGGTTTTAATTTGTATGAAAGCACATAACCATCTCTCTTCTTTCACAAATAACATCAGTGAAAAACTTCAGAGAAAACTTAAATTCTTCAACTAAAAAGAAGGTTGATAGCATGCGGCTCTTTAAATCATTCCTTTCCCTTCCTGTGCTACACTTTATCCTGCTGGCAAAACAAATCCTGCTACTTTTCACTTGAAGGGCTAAATTGGCTTTATAATTAGTGATGCTTATGCTGATTCTGTTTTACTTAAAATGCAGAGAACCTTCCAGAAATATTTAATAAATCAGTACTTTTAAAAAAAATAAAATTAAATGCACAGAATGGAGATAATTGGAAAAAAAAAAAAAAAAAAAAGAGGGAAAAGAAATCCAAGCTACTGTAGAGATCCCTGAAAGCAAAAACTGAAAACTTGTTTCCAATCAGATGAAACATTTGAGTCTTTACAGACTTTCAAACAGGTCTAGACTTTTCTGATGAAGGGCTAAGTCAGATAACCTACATGCTACTATCCTCAGTGTGAGGACAATGGGATAAAAGAGCGATATCTAATCCAGAGAGCACTCTTATTTTTTAGCACGTTCTCTGTATGTATCCAGTAATGTACCCTGACAGCTGTGAGTTTGGAGGTTGGTCATATTCATTTATTTTTCAGTTTCGTAAAGTATGCTTTTCTCCATTCCCTAGAAAAATTATCAAAGGGACTCAATGCACAAATGTAAATTAACACCAGGGAAAACAAACAAACAAAACGCCACACAAAGCCTCTCCACCCACCGAATAAGAGTTGCCTATCAGTCCCCTACACTACAAACAAGTACAAGCATGAGAGTCCTATAATATAATAAATAATGGAATTGCTACCTTCAGGTAAACTATTAAGAGAAAGAAGAGCGTAAACTGAGGGAGAGTTGCTAACGTCTCTGCCCTGCCTAGGCAGTCTTCCTATGCTACCCACCCACTTCAGCAGAAAATTAAGCTGGTGACTTGCCACCAGCTCCACACATATAAAACACAGGAGCTGATGGTTCAGTCTTTGCAGATATCCAAGATAAACTGAGCAGAAGCACCCTCTCAGGCATACAGGAGAGGCTTTACAATTCAAAACTGAGCTCTAGTTGCATCCAAGAAGATCTGGAACCTGTTTCATTTTAAAAACATCAGAAGTTTCTCCATCAAAAAGCACACCCTCAAGTGCTTTTTGGTGATGCCATCCAGAAGCAATAACCACATGGAAAGGGGAGCTATCAGGAAAGTTTTGAAAAACAAAACCTTGAATATCTGAGCTACTGTGGCCCTTTGGATAGGCAAGCAACACTGGAAACCTGTATTAGGGAAGTATGTTTTATTAAACAAGACAAAGAAAGTGTCCTGCCTGGTTACAGCACTTACCTCCCTCCCGCTACTTTTAAGCTGAACCCCTGTAAGCATTCCTAAAAGTGCAAATACTAACCACTGCTATTAATCACTTCACATTTGGACACGGAAGATAGCATCATCTTGTTTTCAAGACAAGAGGATTCTAGTCACAACTTACATGCTTTTAAAATGTAATCTCCCTGGTTCCTCAGCTTGCCATAAAGAGAATATTTGCACAGATTAAATGATCCCCCACTGATTCGTGCCTGCATGCCACATACGTGTGCTCTGGCCAGTGAGGCTCAGAATTCATCAGAAACAACATGTTGGGCAGATTTGGACTTGGGATGTTTTCACCCCCCCACACTTAATTGCACATTTATCACCTACACAAATTCACAGCAGATACAAATAAAAGCAACATCCAGCAAATAAGTAGCAGTGACAACGGGTAGCTAGAAAGAACAAAACACTCAATATTTCAAAGAAATGCTGAAGATAAACATCCAAGCAGAAACACTATAGATCAAACAACCAGGCCATCATGTTTTACTGGCATATGCAGAGAGGGACTGGAATTTGCTTTGTGTTTTCAAAACTACAGTGGATCTTATGAACTATTCCCCTCCTATCAGACAGGGAAGAAAAACAACTAGTAGAACTAGTAGAAACAGGATAAGGAAATCCACACTGGCGTCAGCAAATTTATTCTTGGTCCATTAGGACACTGAAATACAATGGAAAGAGGCAACCATGCTCCTTCATGTTCCCCCAGTAGTAGAAATCAGAGCCCTAAGGAACCTGCTGGCCCTGTACTATTCTCATCCCTCCTAAGTGGAAGTGGCTCCTATCTCCTTATATCTCACTGTAGAAACAGACCTACTCCTAGCTCTTAACCATCATCTTTCATCTGCTTCCCGAGACATTGCTTATCTTCTTACTGAAGGCAATCTCTTTAATTTTCATCTGTCTTAGCAAGAAAAAGGTAAGAATTTTCATCACTGTGGGGAGGAGCTCTTATGATTAGTATTTTTGAGGAAGAGAAAGAAAAGCTGTGTTTTGAAAGCAAAAAGACCAATTTTTATAGGACCAGAAAGTCCCTGCCATGGCCCTTGGCTCCAAACACACACATGATAATCTTTCAAAACATCCATCATCTCATCAATATTCCTAACTGTTTCCTACCCAGAAATATAGTATTCTGTTTTCAAAACTAGAGGCTATGCCTATATCTTCTACTTTCCAAGAAATTAAGGAAGGAAAACACTTGCATACTTCTATTTTCTTTTTAAATATAATACTCTATCTGGAGAACGTATGTTCATGAAGTGGAAAAATTGAAGTCACAACAAGTGGCAACACATAATTAGTAAGACAGGTGGATTGCTTATTTGATTCAATTAACCAAAGCGGGTTTTGCCTTATGAGTTAAACAGATGTCATTTGGAACAAATTACATCATTTCTCTGTTGCAAGTCCTAGCACAGGACAGTAAGAGTGCCTGGATTCATTTCCTAAAAAATAAAAAAATAATTAAAAAAACCCTAGAGTGTCACTGCTGATAACACAGAAGGAAGATTAGGTTCAGGCTTATCTTCCCAAAACTATAAGCTTTCAAAAACTGTAATTTCCCTATTCCAAACCTCGACAGTTGCAAGATCAACAGTATCTTAAGCTAAGTGCAGTAGCCTACATTTAGAAGAAGATGAATATGCATTTAGCGATGACTGAAAGCATTATTACTGTTTTTAAAATATCACATGAAAATTTCTGTTAGAACACACTATGTATATTGTACATTATACCTCTATTGTTCTTCCCCAGAACAATGAAAATAAAGAAGAAAGATAACTAGTGGTTTTAGCCAGAAGTTTTAGCCAGCAATATTCAACATGAAAAAACAACCACCTTAAGAACTGTTAAAACTACTGGGCCTTTTCCCCAAAATTAATGGGAAGCAGAAAGCTTTCTGAGAAACTGCCAACACAATAACATCACTCACAGTGGCTCAGAGTCTGTTCTCCAATGGTAAAGCTTTGAAAGACCAGAAATATCCATAAAACATTGTGGTGTTGTGAGCAATGCAGGCATGGAAGAAGATGATAAAAAAAGAATGGGAAATAGACTATTTGCAATGCAGTATGCTAATTAACAGCTGGAATAGGTCTGGAGAAAATCCTGTGGAGAAAATCCTGTGGAGAAAATCCTGTCGTGTGATAGGAAATGCTCACCTATGAAGGAGCAATGTCAATGCTAATACATTCCTCAGTGTTGTGCTCGCTATGCCAAACTTCCAGGGCACTTGAAGGAACCTCTTGTGTACCTGTCGCTAGAAGATATAAGCACAGATAGCCTCAAGTGTCATGAAACCAATGCAAAGAACGAGGGTAGGAGGGGTAAGTGGGGAAGTTTTCTCAACTGTGCACTCTGAACCGTATTACGGCACAAGAGCTCTCCTGCCACTGTGACCACTGATCTCATCATGACAGCTCAGCTTGAAACACAGCTCTCAACTTCACATATCCACAAGCAGCATAAGAAGTAGGTATAGTACAAGAAAAATCCAGAAAATAAATCACAGCCATGTAAGGCACAATAGATCTCTAAATGGGTAACATCTTTTCCATGCATTTTGGTATTACGCTAACAGATACTAAGTTAAAAAAAATCTAGACAGTAAAACACCAACTTGAAAACCAAAAATTAATGTTAGCACATGGCCTTTTTTCCACTAAAAAACTTTCAGCAACCTCAAAGTACAAAAAAAAAAAAATCCTGGAGAGTACAGCCTACAATTACAATTTAGCACACATGCTTTCCACAGGTGCAGTCAAGCAACATTAAAGCTGTAACAGCATGTTTTAAGAGTAAGATGCATGAACCAAAAGGCCTAAAGAACAAACCTCAACCTTCATTTTAAAAAGTCCTGTTGCCTCTGTCTTTAGCTGTGAATGGCAGGAAAGCTGTCAGTATGGCTTGTATACACACCTAGAAAAGAAAAATGGAATGATAAAACCCACTCTGCTACCAAGACAGAAGCTCCAATACAGCACTACTGCAGTTGTTAAAAAGGCAGATCTAGAAAATTATGCTTATTGTCTGAATAGAAATATTTCAGAGGAATGGATGTAGCAAAAATTTTGTAAGAAAGAGCTTTGAGACTGCTTTTAGACTGCTGGAGAAGGGGATGAAATTGAGAACCTGGAGAAACCTGAGCTACAGCTGAAGCCAGCGTTCGTTTGTCTTGATATTGCTCTCTGCTCAAGACAGTACATGGTGCCACCGAAGGGGGTGCCAATTGCCATTCACTAAGACTAAAAAACAAATGTTTATTCTAACATTTCATCTTTTACCAAGTCCGTAACACAGTAATATAAAACACAGCAAAAGCAAAGTTTATTTCCCCCATAAGATGCATGTCTCACATAATTTAAGTGTCATGTCAGTGAAGCGAACAGTGAAGCCAAGCGTTCTTCATGCTCTCCCAGGACTCTGTCCCTACATTTGCCTGTGGACTGAAAAAGAAGCTGCTGACTGTTCAAATCTTAGTCTTCACACAAAGGTGACTGTGGTCCCCATTCTACTTATTCTTCCTCAAAACAGCCAGAAGATCTTTTTATGATTTGCAGGAGGCAGACCACCATGTCAGCACAGCCCCAGCAGAGACAACTGCTGTGTACCACCTAACCCTTGTCTTCATCCTTAGTGACTTCTTTTTTGTGCGTGAAATAAGAAGCTGATATGTAGGATGAAGTGCTATTCATCTTTTCAAAACTTAGAACCATGTTAATTAATCCCAATTTGCTCATTCTGAAATCTGTTCTCACTACTTAAATATTACACTATTGCACAAGTAAAAGGACTGAGAATGGGTTTTATTTAGGTTTCGCACCTTCAGTAAGTAATGCTTAAAAATAATCTCCTTTGTCTGAATGTCTTGTAGTGGTATGTGCCTAACAATGCACGTGCATGGGTATGTGTACGTGTAGGTACAAAAAGGCTCTGGCACATGTTTCAACATCAGCTACACATCCCGCTTTTCTCATTAGAAGTATTTTTTACAATAAACTCAATTATGAACGAGAGTTTCACAAAAACCAACAGCTCCAAACTACAGCCCCGCTTATGCCTTCAATCAAGGAAGTCTTCTAGAACAGCCTGGCAAGCTTCAGAATTGATGCTTTCAGCCATGCCCCATTTGACATACACTGTGCAGAACCAACATTTTGACAATAAACCAACTTCTACAGGAAAAGCTATGCATTAATGCCCCTCGCTCCCTCCAAAATACAGGCTGTGGTGTGTCCAAAACACAGCAATTTCCATTTGATTCCACAGCTGCAAACTCAAAGACTTTGTCACAAACACCACCAATACAACCCGCCCATGGGATTTCCAGGAAAAGTTCTGCAAGACCTTTAAAACAAAGAATGAAAAAACAATCGGGGGGGTGGGGATGGTGGTGTGATACAGAAATGAAGACACCATGTCTGAGGATGGTGACTAGCCAGACCTCCCTTTACATAGAAGTCACTTGTAGAAAGCCCTAGTTGTCAAAAGCCAGGTTTGTAATGCCTTGGTTTTTCAGCCTCAGCTGCTAGTAAGACTATATCCTCTATACATGATTATAAATGGAGGAAGGCGTAAATTGATCCATCACACTTGCACATAAAGAACTTCAACATCACACTTAGAAGAACTTTTCTTTTCTATCAAACTATAATTTTGGTATGAAACACATGCAGACCGATGACATTCTTGAAAATTTTTCAATGAGATGTTTTAGCTATTGCCAATCTGTTACCAGAAAACATTTAACAGTTTTTCTCTAGAAAAGCTGACTGTGTAGGAACCAACATACGATCTGAAAAGATATGTAACAGGATTGCCTGCTACAGGTTCTGTACAAAGCTAAAAAGGTAATACAGCTCAAGAAGAAATTACTCCACAACACATATATGGCTATAACACATATATCGGGCGGGGGGGAGGGAAGAACAAAAATCCAGATACTTTTCTTTGAAGGAAAAAAGAATTCTCTTCCTCCATGTGTGGCTTTTAATGAGTCTCCAAACAGCCACAGGAAACCCGGGTGGTTGCAACTTCAGCTGAAGAACTTCCCATGTTACTGAACACTGAAAGAGGGAAGCGGGTTATGACACTGCCACAATCAAACCACCAGAAAAGCCCGATTTTGGTCTCAGAATGTTTCACTTCTTCATGCTGCACAATTCTTACTGGTAACCCTATAAGGTAATGGCTGAATTGGACATCAGACTGTTTGATTTGCCAGTAAAAGTGTTATTCCTTCTTTAAAGGAATTTTGGCAATTTATTTCAATTAGTTTTTGCTTGTAAACAGCAACTTTGTATTTTACAGCCAAACGACTGCAAAGAATGGCTGAAATACACCGATCCACTGTTCAAGATGCAGATCAATGGTACAGTCAAATCCCTCAGAGAGAAGAGTTGCATAAAGGAATTATAAAAGGAAAAAAAACATTACTCCAGATTTTTCACATCCTGTTTTCCATTTCCTTTCCAAAACCAAGCAGAAAGCCAAAAGAATAGCCAACAGAGAGCCCACAAAGCTACTCGGCACCCATGCAACCACTCAGCTTCCCCATACCTTTCAGTGCAGCTTTACAGTAATGCATTTCTGCTTCTGCTCTCTTCCAACTCATCTTCCATCTCAACTCCAAAGATTACAGGTTGATCGTACAGCCAGTATCTCATATATGCTGCTCCCAAGTCCTACCAACCCAGCAAAGCTTAGTCATTATCACGTTGCTATTGTCTTCCTCATCAGGTCTGTGTTCCACAAACAGGTCTCTTATTAAAGCCAGACAAGTTTGCTTAGTAACCATAGTCATTATCAACTGGTTTCAGGTGCTGCCTGCATAACACTTGATTTTCATTTATTTTTACTACATTATAGCAATAATGTATTTGTTGCAATCTTCAGAATTGCTTTGGGGATGATGAGTGAGACCAGCAAGCAAGTGCTTATAAAATGAGACAAGCTGTAAGCATGAGTTCGTGCGAGCTTTCAGGAAAAACAAACAAACAAAAAAAAGCCACAACAAAACACAAACCGAAAACCAGAATAACAAACTATCAAAAAAAAAAAAGCACAAGAGAAGTGTTATTAGAAGCAGCCGTGCTACTTTTCCAAGCACTGTACCTGGACCAAGGTATATTCTATGCATATGTATAAAACAAACTATTTAGCTTAGTCCCTGTGATTTAAAAATATAAGTTCATGCTGGGAGGAGAAGGGAGCTAAAGAAACTATAGTTATGTGCACTGAACAATCAAGTATTACTGGTACTCTATTAGTCAAGCTGCAGAATGTATTTTCATTAAAGTGGCAAGAAGATATAAAATCAGCACTAACAATCCCAGGAGCAATGCCTGAGTAAATGCAACATGAATTTATGTCTTGCATGCAAATCAGTTTAGATACAGTTTCAAAATACTGCATATGCTTCCCAGCATGGTAATATTCTTATAAAGCAAAATCTCCGAAACAACCGAAATTATTGGTTTTCCAAATCCTTGGAAACATAAGACAGCGTGCATGTATCAACATTTTTCTGTTTAAAATTTTATTCTTGAGAGCAGGGCATTTATCCACACAGGTCTGGAGAAGGCATTCTAAAATCAGTTTTAAAGAAATCTTTGTCCAAGACTTGCTGAAGAGAAGCAGCTGAACAAAATCAAACCAAACCAAACAAACCTCCTGCTAAGCGTTTACAAGAAACATCACTGGTATAAGCTAAAACATAAGCAGGATACCGGCAAGAACACAGGTTAAAAAGTCTAAGTCTGCTAACCCACCCAGGAAATACTGTCATAATTCAGGCACTACAAGCTCTGCATGTAGCACAGAGCAGACAGCTTCACAGCCAAAACCAAACAAAACACCTCATAGATATCCCCTGGACTTTGTGCTACTAGCGGAAACGTAACCGCAACTGCGGGCTTTACTGAAGGACAAGTCAAGAGGTCCCCCGGTCCTTAAGCAGCCCAACCAGCCCAGCCCACAACAAAGGGCTGTAGTTCTAAGCCAGCACCAGGGCAGCAGCTGAACCAGTTGGCCCAGTACCCTACCATGGTCTGTGGGACATCAAAGGCTGGCTGTGACCTGAGCAGACAATTAGGATGTGCTGGTGTAGAGTTACAGAGTTTTAAGAGGTCACTCACGGATCAATTTTAGTACTGCAGTACAGCCCCTTTATAAAGCAGTATTAGTGGCTTCTTTGCAAAACTAGCTTTCAGATTCCCCCCAGATCTAGGGAAATAACTACAACGCTGTTTTCTTCCTGTGTAAAGCTTACCGCAAAATTAAAGTGCAATTCCCGAGATGAGCTAAGTAGCTTTAACATACATATAACATAATTTTAGTTTGTGAAGGACAGATACCATGGGTCTGTCTCTTAAGGATCCAGGTAACCATGTTAACCAAGACACTGACGAGGAAGGGGCTGAGCAACTGTGGAACAATTAGCAAAGACAAAAAAAAAAAAAAAAAAAAAAAAAAAAAATAACA
>JAVKLA010000093.1:15984970-15996499 GCA_034782735.1 Sagittarius serpentarius | reverse complement strand
GTGGTTTTGATACCTTGTTCTATTGCCAAGATTCAAGAATGCAAGGAACTTTAAAAAAAAAAAAAAAAATCACACCTTATTGCCAAAGACACTCAAGCTGCAGCAATAAAGTACAACATTCCCTTCAGGAAGTACAATCAGAACAAAGTAAAGCTTCTCAGTTTTGTACAAATGCTATAAAGAACAATTCAAGACATACCTCCTTAAAAAGAAACCCAGTTGTGCTTTCTTCTCTGTTAAAGACACTGCCAGTGTCACCACCATCTATCCTACCACACAGCACTGCTCTTCTCATCAGCTTGAATCCCATGCTGCTCTCCCAGAAGGACTATTTCCTCTCTTGGTAATGCCACTCCCCAAGACACAACTCCCCTTTTAGCCACCAATTCCAAATGTGCCTGCAAAACTATTAAAGACAGACCTGAAGCAAGCAAAAATAGGGCCAAGATGTTAAGACACCTCCATACCATACCAGTCTTTCTATCAAATAACGAGAAAAAAGTTCTTAGATGATCCAGTCATAAAGAAATCAGATCGTATTTCTTACTTCTTCACTAACTCTGAGCATGGCTCCAGTAAGGCTAAAGATCACTCACTAAGCAGAATTAGCTCGAGTCAGCTACTCTGAACAGTCACATAATCAAGTCACACAGTCTCACAGAGGGCCTTCACACTATCCTGTACTAGGGGGTTCACAGTGACCACCTCTGGCCAGCTGTAAAACACCCTGAACATCAGGGTCACTTGGCTTTATTTTCCTTCTGTGGCAAAACACAGACCTTGTGTAGATTGCTACCAACTGGCAAAATGCATGAGAACTTTGTGTTATGAATGGCATTTTAAAAAAACAAATAGGAAAACAAAGTTATTAACACTTACAATCAGTATACAAACCTGCATATTTCATATTTTCAAAATCTACATTATGTCTTGGGTAAAAAGCAACTTCATTTTCCTAATTTTTAAGGGAACTTTAAAAATTATTATCCCATGATTCAGGTGCTTAATACAAAGTTTTAAATAAAAATACACAAACCCTGAGATTTGAAAAATATTTTTGTGCTTTTCCTTCAGTCCAGCATCTTCTTTCACATGTGAGATCATTCCCCTGTAGGATCTTCAATGGGAGGAAGGAAGCACCAAGCTAGGGCATTTAACTTCCAAACACTGCCAAACAAACTAGAATGCAACTGACACCATGAAAAAGCAAATTTTGTTTGCAAATTATCATATCAGGAACTCAGGCACTCATTTAACATTAGGGTCATACTTAATCATCTTAACTTATGCAAGCAGCAACATCATTATAAAATCCAAGCAAGGAAGTGTTCTCTTGCTTAAGAGGAGCATATGCTTATGCACCTTGTTGAACTGAACTGAACCTTTTAAGTGATGCTGTTTAAGGAAGGTCTTTAGTACTTGCTCCCTATTTTTTTTTTCTTTCGCTTTTTTTTAAGACATAAGAGGTCATCTTACTGAAACTCACCTCACCTGAAGAAAATCTCATGGGCCCAAAACACTGGTTTTATACAGTTTAAAAAAAAAAAAAAAAAAAACAACACACACAAAAACCCAAAACAAACAGTTCTAAAGTTACATTGTAGCACTTGAGATTAAATTAACCCAAATAAAAGGTAAGCATGTATTTTCTTTCTTCCTCTTCTCTTACCCAAATCATTAGAATAGACAGAATTTCTCTATCAGTCTTCACAAGACTGCATCCTGAGAGTTCCCAGAATACAGTAAATATTAATTCCTGCACATTTAATTAAATACTTCCAAATCACAGCTTTTAGAAACAGATTTGTTTCAGCCAGGACACCACCAGAACATGAGTTAAACACAACAACCTTACCATCATAGTTCAACCTTAGTATTGTAGTTCGAGAACCGAACTACTTATATCTGAAAAAACACAGTATTTTCCAGAAAAAAGTGATTAATTACACTAAGTAAAATATTATACACCCAACTTAAAGGGATTTAGTATATTCATATCAGTATCAGAGCTACGTTCAAAAGCAGTAAATCTCAAAACATAGAAAAGCACTATTTTTCATAGCATTCAGTAATGTTTGAAATGTTACTGTGATCACAGAAAAGTAATTTCTACTTGCTTTTTCCTACTAATTAAAAAGGCAAAGAGCAATAAGCAAGATGACAGAAGCTGAGAGTACGATGAAGAGAGAAATAAACCAGATGGCATGGGAATATATTTATATATACTTAAGTTATTCCCAAATTATGAAAAAAGCAAGATCAAAATGTTTTCATTTGCCCTATAATCAGTGTTCTTTTAGAAACGAGTTTTCAGATATTTTTATGTAAAGTGGATTGTGAATTCTAATTAAGATACAGCTGTAAGCCAGGATCCTCCGTCATACAATTAAGCTTAAATCCAACCTCTAGCCAAGCAGGGTACAGATGGGAGTTAGATGTAATTACAAAGTCCATCAGCAGTAAGCCACTGGGAGAGGTTGCAGGCTTTCCTGTATTTCTTCTTTGTACTGGGTAGTAGCCTATTTTTGTCAAAATATACTAGCAAGACACAGCTACTGTGATACAGTCACAGCACTTTAATATTAGCTTTAGTTTGCATCATGTATTTTAAGGCACTAATTTTGAAACTAACGACAATTGCACTCCTATTTCTGTGGGCTGCACTGTCTAACAGAGCACTGGAATAGGTACTGCATTCTAGCTTCATTTCTGTCCTTCGGGATGAACTCCTCCCTTCTCTGCTTTAAACCTCTCCAACTGTAAAACTGCATTTTACCACCATTCTGAACCTGTAAACTGAGATTAATTGTTGAAAAAACATCATTTTGAACATAAACGCTAAGAAAAATAAGATGTAATTTGGCGAGTCATTTATGTTTTTGTAATGCATGATCTGCTCTGCCATGGTGTTCACATCCACTTACTAGTTTCCTCTGAATGACAGAAACCCTCCCCAGAAGTCTTTAATTTGTTACTGTCACTATAATCCATGTATTCATGGAAATTAGCAATTTTTGCCAATTTTGAGAAAAGAGACAAAAATACCCTGTTCCACCTAAGAAACAACTTTTCACATGAAAGTGAATTGATATCTTTACACTTGGACTCGGAGGACAAATTTTGCAATCCCATGTCTGAACACTGTATAGCAACTATAACTTGACTATACTTCCATAATTTCACATTTCCTTACAGCATCAGCATTGAAGATGAACACCCAATAGCAAGGCATACGACATCTAGTTTGACATTTTCCACTAACTGCAAACCCATGAACACACATTCTGCTTAGTGTCTGAAAACAGTATTAAAATTGCACATTTTAAATGTTAATACATTTCCATTTCAGATCTGCAAGTAGCATTTGAGCACAATAAAAAAAAGGAATTGTATATCTTCGTATAATGCAGTCAGTTCACATTCCATCATCATATGTGAACATTTGCATATCTGAAAGTAGCAGCAAAGATTATCAGTAAGTTTGCACTAACCATTTTACCACCGTTATCCCACCCAAACTGGGGAAACGAACTACACCTCCCATGCACTGCAAAGGACTTTTTGTATGAGTTTTACACAGTAGTCAAAAAAGTAATCACAAAATAGACTTATGTAATGGAAGTCAAATCCAGTAAAATGTTCAGAGGCAAATTCTTAACTTTAAGGTCATGAATTGACAAATTTAAGAACACACCAGAATTAACAGTATTCATACACATTTTCAATTACAGATCACTGCATATCTGGCCATGCCCAAACCCTGGACTTCGGCTCAACACATCCAGACCTTTAATTTTTTTGTTCAAACTGATATGCCAAAACAAGATGTATTTTACTAGAGCATCAACGACTACAACCATACTGGTAAAAAAAGGGTTTTTTAAACATTTCTTATATGCGGCAGGGAATTCTTCAGGCAAACTCCAACTAGTACTGAGGATAACCTCAGCTAACTTAATCAACTTTGTATCAAAGCAAACGGGGAATGTTCACAATCACCATTGCAGAGGAAGTTCAAGAGATTTACTCTTGCTGCTCCCAGCCACCCACTCCACCTCTCAGCCCTAAATCTCTGCAAAGATCATCATGACTGCACCTGTGCCACAAAGCAGCGAGACCCCTAGCCCAGGCTGGCTAGCACATTCTCCTCTGACCCAGAGCTCCCACAACACCTGAGCTGCGAGGCAGGTTGAAAACAGTGTTACGTCCTACCCCCTCAATCCAAAACCTATGAAAGGTCACCTAGGTCTGCAAACAAGCTCTGGGCTCAAGCAAGTACATATAATTGCCTGTGATCTACTTTTTTCCCCTTACAGAACTCCACCTGATTTTAATCACAAAGGAAGTCCCTGCGATGAGTTGCCTCATACTTTATTAACGATACATTACTCGCATCCTGCTCTGAATACACATCCTTTTCCTTCTTCTCCATGGCACAAGTCCCCAAGTCTTTCAGAGGCAGTCATTCCATTAACAGCATCCTCACACTTACCTCTGCAATGTTTATTCCCAATTTTTGCACAAGGAAACTAAGGCAGAGCAATGAACATCAGTAATGCTGGATGTTCAGCTTAGACATCCACAAAATGGCTGAAATGAAATTATACAGAAAGAGGCTGGCAAAGAACGCTTCCCTCTAAAAGGCCATTTTTTCAGAGCATTATTTGAAATTGAAATTGTTTTTTATACTAGCATGAAATGAGCATTCTTAGCTTAAGCATTAGCAGGTTCACTCTTAATGAAGCTCTTTATAAACACAGAACTGTCTTCTAGACTCAGAATAACAGCTTTTCCCTGTGATGCCACTTCCAGCTAAAAATGCAGATATGCACTATATCTGATAGAGACAACAGAATGAAATTTTCAAGGACTCAGTTATTTAAATCCCATTCTTGACCTGAGAAAAGTTACAGGGAAAATTACATATATTTTTTTTTTCATTATTTTCATCATGATAATTAATCCATGCTTAATGAAAACTAGTCTTTCGGTAATTCCTGTTCGAAAGAATTCTGTAAATTTCTCCAGGCTGATATAAAATTAAGATTAAAAACCCACAAAGCATTTGCTTTGAAGTAAGTTTTAAATGGAAGAAAAAAAAAAACCACCATAAGTTCAGTAAGACTTGTGATACGAATAAGCATTTTGACAAACCAAAATTTTATGTTCAGGAGGCTGCATATATACATATTTAAGATGCACTTATTAAATCACCCACAAACCACAAAAAACACCTGTTGGAGCAGAAAGACTAACTTCCCTAAATAACTTTTGTCCAGCATAACAGAAGAACACAAGAACAATTTTGTCTCTTCAAGAACTTTCAAAAATCCTTTCTGGAACTGCCTAGCCACTGTTGTACCTTGCAATCCAACAGCCAGACACAGATTTATTACAACTTCCCAACATGCCACACCTATTTATTACCTTTATTTAGAAATGCTCGGAACAACTTTTTTAGCCAGAATAAGTTCGTAACATAAACATCAGACATCTGTGTTTTACGTAATTTCTTCAAATCAAAATTTATTTATTTTTGAAAAAAACCTTATCTTTATTCTTTTTAATACCTCTTAAGGGAATGCAGAGTTATCTGTCCTATTAAGCACTTTCTTATATGTTTATCTTCTACAAAACAAAAGCGGGGACCACAGAGGTGGTGCCTATGTTCTTTAGATTACGGTGCTATACAATACCTTACCATAACTATAAGCTCTATTTAAGATAACACTGCTAAGAGGGGTGGGCAGAACAACACAAAATATGTTTAGATTAAAATTCTGTGCCATTAAACAAGATTAAAGAAATCACTTAAACCAGTGTATTTCATTTCATCGGCTTTTAAGATGTACAAGTTTGCATGTGTAAATAGCAGATACACATTAACAGATCCCCTAACACCACCATCATGAAAGGATACTGAGTGCTCAGTCGGGGAAGCTGAGAAGCCTATCTTCACAATACACCACATGCAAACTGAGAAACACATGAGGACAGCAGAAAGTTGAGAACAGAGATTAGCCAGCCAAATAAGGCTCCCCTCCATAAACTAACAATGTTCTGTTGAAATCATTAAGAAAATGAAGCACACTTTTAGCGATTTTTCTGAAACATATCTAGAAAAGTAAGCATTTTTAATACTAAGAATCCCACATAAAATGCAGATACTATCCAATGTCTGATACTAGCTATAATTAAATCAAAGGCCAAGGTCTCATGATCTAATCTGCAAGGTCAGAAATCCTAAAGCCCCAATGATCCAAAGTCACCTCCTCTCACTGTCACAAGACCAGGGAATTATTCCCAAAAATTGTAAAGCTCTAACCATGGCACATATACCATCCTTCACAAGCTATTATTTCACCACAACGTGCTATAAAATGGTTTTAGCGATTACTGTGGGTTCGTGTCTTACACAATAACGATAATATATGCAACCATACTTCAGCAAAACCTTAATTTTGGGTTGTGTTTTTTTTTCTTTATTGTTCTCTTAAATGCATTGTAGGAATAAGCCAAGTTATTCTGATAAAACAGAGAACTAGTCTTTAAAAGGCTTATCGACTTTCAATATAAAGATTTTTTTTTCCCCAAAGAAGTGTTTCTCATTGCAAAAGCAGCATGTATTAAAAATTCCCACGCATAAATGTACACATATCAATGCATTTGATGAGATGAATTCACAGAACATTTTATGTGGATTCCCTACACTCAGATACAATCTGGCTCACGTGCCCGTGAGAAAGCTAAACAGATTCAGAGCAAAACCAATAAACTCGACACCGTATTGTTGCAATGCAGACTTGCAGAAGAAGAAAAAAAGAACTTAGCTCTCCAGAGATGCTGAGCAACACGCAGTACAGCACCCTGAAATTCCTTACAAGAGAGCACATTGTATAACACAGTACAAGCAGTAAACTGCTCATCACTGTAGCCAGGTAATAGCCATGCTGGAATGCTTCCACTTTCACCAGTTTGCCTTTACCTTCTGGTTACCACTGGAAAGTAGGAAATCAGGGGCCCCAAAAGAATAAAAGTTCAGTACTAAAACCATACTAACAACCTGGCTTTTTGCAGCACTTAATGAATCTGCTATAGTTGGCTCTAAAAATAAATTGAGATTTGACATTCTAGACAACATAATGGGATACTCCCTGGTAAATGAAATTTTATGCCAGTCATGTACGCACAGCGTACCACTGAAGCATACCACTCAGCCAGAGATAGAAAAACAGCCCAGTATTTACACATTGTGTTTTCTTCCAGTCCAGCACACACTACACACAGGTTTCAGCCAAACGACAGAACACAACTGCCACCAGCCTCGCCAGATGAAGACTTCCTTCATGTATTTACTGATTTTCATATTAATACCAATACTCTTGATATCCTACCACGTCCTAACAACCCGAGGTCAAAAGTATCTCTGACCTCAGCATCCGGAACTGCTTCTCAGCATTATCACGGAACTTTCTCCTGCTCAAAACACTGCTCTGCCGCTCGCAGCAATGCAGCCCACAAAATACTCCTGAATACTGCAAAATGCCCCAAAACCAAGAAAGGTTCATGAACCAGGGTAAGAGATGAATATATTCAAATTATGAGCTAGTGTAGTGTACCTTAAACTGCTGGCCTACACATTTTCAAGGCCAGCGATTTAGAAAAGTAACTCACTAAATATCTCAAAGTTGATGTCTCCAGTCTATACCTAAGTCAGCCTCGCACTACTCAACGCGGGTGGGGGTGGGGGTTTTAACCCATTAAGGCAGACTAATCAGACCCTTAACCTAAAAAAGTAGCCAACGCATCTTACAGAAAGTACCCTTTCCTAATAGGCCCTAATGGCAACTGGAAGCCTTAGAAAACCTTAAATTTCTCAAAAAAAAAAAAAACAAAACAAAACAAAACAAAACAAAAAAAAAACCCAAAGGCTGCCTGTGCACTGGCAGAGTAGCAAAGGAAACCTGTTGCAGCATATCTAAAAAGAAAGGAAACAAACAGGCAGTCTGAGCATCCCAAGGACCACTGCCACAGAAAGTGGAAAGGGGCTGAACAAGTTATATTTTTAATACTCCTTTCTGTTAAAAGGGAAAACAACCCCAACATTTTAAGGTGAAAACAATGTAATTGAAAGTGAATTCCCTCTTGAGAATACCTCTTTTGTGATTTTGAGGGGGTTTAGTACTGCTTTTTGTGATTTTATTATTTCTAAAACTCAGGTTGTACTTACGTAGCCCATCTCAAGAACTAAATGATGGAGCAGCTGATGACAACAAGCCAGCTTATCAATTACAAGGGAAAGCCCACTGTTGTTTAAGGCCTGTTTGGGTTCTTTTGTTTAGTCTTTTTGGGGGTTTTTGTTTAAGACTTAAGCTTATATGTTTTTAGCCACACCTACTTAAGTCAAATAGCCTTTAACAAACTGGCAGAGCAAACCTGTTAAAAATACAACACACCCTACCTTCAATTAAAGGTTAAGCAAGCTCTCAAATAACATCACTCTTTCTCAAAAAGCATTCAGAAGGGAAGCAGCAGACTGGACATTCATGATTACTTTAAAGATTAAGAAGTTAAGTTATACCTGAATATTTTCATTGTGGTGATCCATATAGCCTCAAAGAAAACCTTTCGATAACCTGATTTCACCACCATTAAACACACACTCACTTGTACACCACCTGAATAACAGGTGAATCACGATCTAAATGCAAAGACCACCTTCTCAAAAATCATTGCATATGTTCACAAGATCATGTATGAAGTGTTTAAGAGAACTTTAAAACTGCACAAGAAGCTTTCCTGAAGGAAAGAAGCCACTAAAACCACATCTGTCAATCTCCTGTCGACTTCTAGAAGCTCCCAACAACTCAATCAACCCTTCTTTCCACAAGATCATAAGTGAGGAAGACAACCTGAAATTATATAAGTGCTCCAAAAGAGCAAGATTGCATGGTTACCTGGGTCTCAAAACTACCTCTTCCTAGGGGTTTTTTTTCCCCACAAAAGGACATAACAGGAGAAAGCTATCCACAAGAAACACCAATACAAACAAGAAAGAGAAACAATAAAGGAGCTAAACATAGTTTTATACCTATTAAAATAATACATGAATGTCTATGTAGCAATTCAGCATCTGTATTTGGTAATTTTGATAAGGATATTTACCACACCAGCATTATTTCCCCAATCCAAAAGTTCTGATGCTTTTAAAGAAAACCATACACACACACCTGCCAGCTTGTCTGTCTCTGAAAGAAAGAGTATGTTTGAAAAGCAAGGATTTTGGTGCACTAGCATTAACAGGACGTAGCTCACCTGCACCAAGTGAGTCCAAAATTCCAACTACATTTTACATCAATCCTCAAGGAAAATACCTCTTCCTACACTACAGCGATGTTTTCCCACACAAACTCCATTGTGAGTGTGACTGAGAAGCAAACAGCCGTCAGCCTCACTTTCTGAGGCCCAAGCATACAGGCAGTACTTTACTGAAGACGCTGTCTAATCCAAAGAGCTTAGTATGCAAGGCCCGGATCCTGCCAACACTTGCACATGCCTAACCTGATGCATATAAACGGGGATTACTCACATGCTGGAAGGTAAGTACATGAATAATAAGCATGTTCGTGAATCAGCAATTACGCGCAGGTAGAATAAAAAGCCAAGGTGAAAGAAAAGGGGGCACACGAGGCAAGAAAGTTGTCACAAGGCATTAATAATTATAACAGTAAATGCTCCCAACTGGATTCTTAGGAAAGGTATCTTAGAAGTAAGTTAAAAGAACATTAGCTTTGAGGGTTTGGGGGTGGGGAGGAAGAGAGTTTCTTCGTTTATCATCTGAATACACAAAAAATTGTCAACTATGTAAAAAGTCTGCCAAAAAAAACTTAGACTGCCCCTCTTTACCCAATCCCCCCAACTCTCCAGCTAAAACACTTAACGGTTTTACATTCTTGCTTGCTTGCTTTCTCCAGCTACAGGCCACCTGCATGCCTGAAAAGCTTCTGAATCAGGGCAATACGGCCTATTTAAAATTCATTCCCTTCATCAGCCAACTCAAAAAAAAAAAAAAAAAAAAAGGATTTTTCTAAAATACAAACAGCAGCTCTCCAGAACAAACTAATTAATGCTGTGAACAAGCAAACTGCTGAGCAGCTCAACCGAGGAACTGTGAAATTAGAGGCTTCAGAAGTTGTGAGGAAGAAGGTGGGGGTTCTATACATAAAATAGCCTGCTCTTAACTTCCTCTGTCACCAGTCTGGGTAAGAAGGGCCTTTCAGTTCTAGTAAGTTATTCTGTATTACCCAGTATTCATACATTGCCAAGAAAAATATCTTTAAGTGTTCACGCCAAGTGGCCAAGTGCTTCCATCAGCTTCCTCAAGATCCATCAATTCTAGGTACCCCATCTCCTATGACCAGCTTCTCCAGCCTGCAATGGGTGCTCTGTGGAGATCAGACTCCTCTTGCACAACAGCTTACAAGAGGAGTTCCCAAATTTAACCTTATTCGTTAGCTACGACAGGAAGGTATGCTGGTATTACCACCTGTCACCATCAACACACCTGCGGCTACACCACCACCTATGGCAAGCGTACAAATATACCAATTATACAGCAAACACTGTACGCTAGGCATCTTGAACTGGTTTCTAAGTTACAGTACTGTGGGCCTCCTTCAACATTTTATTAATTCTGTCTTGCATTGACAAGAACCAATACACCAGAGTAACACTGAGAACTCCAAAATACTCCCTTTTGGAAGAGCCAGACTCCAACATTCAAGCTGCACTAACACCACTCGTCTCTTCAGGGGGCAGCACCCTTCTTTTGTGCTTTCATTAGAAAAGTATTGGTTAGCCTCAAGCCAAAGCTCAGTCAGTGCGACGTTGGAGCTCCTACACCAGCATGATTCAGTTCCAAATTATCACCGTTCACTATAAAGCAGCCAATGACTTGCATCTTGAGGGTCACAAATAAAGTTTCACCATTAACTACTCAATGTAATTTGGAAAGCACCAGAAGCCTAGACACCTCAACTTCACTACTACAGCTCTTTTCATACAGTGTTACATGCACTAATGAGTTTTGCCATCTTCATCAATTCTATGAACACTTCATATAAGGAAATGTTTTTGCTTTATGTACAGCATTTTAAGATCGTTTTTATATATTAAAAAAACCAGAAACTAATTGCCTCACACTGTAACACCCAAAACATGCTGGGGACTGAACAGCTCTGAAAGGCGAGACCTCTGTCCTTGAGATTTTACAGCCTAAGAATTGTTAGAAAAAAATTGAAAAGTAGAAAAAAATTTATCAAGACTTACTGGTATCTTTCTAATGACCAGAGTTTTAAATAAGGAATTGTAACGCTATTATATAATAACTGAAATAACAATTAGGACTAAAGGGAGAAAGATAGTTAATGGGAGCAAAGGAAGCTAAGAAGCAAATTGAAAGAAACACAGAAAAAAAACAGAAAGTGGTGAAAGCAAACAGCAAAGGGGGGGGGGGGGGGCACGAAAACT
>JAVKLA010000093.1:15957987-15977107 GCA_034782735.1 Sagittarius serpentarius | reverse complement strand
CCGGCGGCGGGGGCCGGGGCGGGGTGCGGCGCTGCCCCCTGCTGGAGGGCGGGAGCGCCGCGGGCGCCGGCGCCTGTTGCTGGCGCTGGCGGGGCGGGGGCCGGGGTCTTCGCCCGGCGGCAGCTTCAAACGTCAGGATTTATTTCACCCTGAGCCGGAAAAAGCCAAACGTCAAAAGAATAACAGAGCGTTGGGGGCTTTGTCCATTAGGATTTACAAAAATGAAAGTTTTCCAAACACAAGATCCAAACACGAGTAATATCTGTTGGCTCGTCTTCCCCCCAAATGTAGCTTCGTCGGCGTTTCGTGAATAACCAGGGACCAGGTAATTTACCGATAGAGTACCGACGTGTCTGTACCCAGCAGCAGCAGGATGTAATTGTTTAGCAAATATAAAGGGGAATAACAACGTTTCTGTCTGAAGGTAAACAGTCTGCCAACATCACTTGCACCGAATGGTCCCTTAATTTGCAAACGGCTGGGGGAACAGACCGCAGATTGGCCACAAGCAATTACAATCTTAACTTCACATTTTGTATGAAAGACTTGTAGGCACGTTTTTGATATCCTGCAAAAATGATGGTGGCTGTAATGACATGGAAAAAGCATTACCAGTATTTGTGTTAAGCCGGTAACATCTAGCAGCAACGGAAATTATCTGAAAGTCTCCTGTCCAAATGCTTCCATGCTTTATTTAGTGCCCAGAGAGCTGGGGTTAGTGAGGTACAAGGGGAAGCAATTGTTCCCTAGAATTTTCTGTTAACACACCCATTGGGAGAATTCAGGTGCTGAACTGAGTTTCAAGTCACGTTATGTAGCTGAACAGATGATGATGATGTCTCTCCTACGTGAAAACAGCCTTGGGTTACGTGCATAATCATGGTATGCATTCTACTGCTATTAGTGGAGGCAGATAACAGAATGAAGGAACTTAGGGATTTTTCACAACCTTAAAAGTCATTATTTAAAACAATACTTGAAAGTATAGCACAATTTTGGAACAAGTTTTTTCACATTTGGTCCATTGTTACTTACGCTCTTGTAGATTCATTTCTTCTAATTTTGTATCCATGGTTTTCTTAGCAACTTTCTGTGCTAGAGAAAATACACAGAGATTAGCTTTGTTGGCTAATGACTAATGTTGTAAATTCCTGCAAACTGTATTCTTTCTAGACCCTTTATCAGAAAATCTGCCTATTTCTCTCCAATAAGCTCGGCAAAGTTTAGCCAGTAAAGTGACTGTACGTTCCAGAAATACTAGTTAACACCAGTATACATTAATTGTTGTCTTCAACTCAGCAAAACAAAGTTGAAATAGAACAGAGTGAAAAACTACCGGTAAGAAGTGAAACCTGCCTTGTGTCACCTCATGCGCAGCTGGAGCCGACATGGCTCTCAGCCAGCGCCGGAGCAGTCGTCTTCGGTGCCTGCAACAGAACGTAGGGCAAGTAATCGTGCAATTGAAAGCTTTCATAAGGCAAACGCTCAAGAAGTCTGAACAAGATTGCACAAATTATTCAAGTATGTGCTAGGTTTTTAGACTTTCTAATCTCAGCAGTCCTTTGCCAATATCGTTTTATTGTGTGTGTGCTCATACAGTTTCCTGTTAAGAAAAGGAAGCAAACCACCAAATTTCATTACGGGGCATTATGATAAGAGCCGTGCTTGAGATCCACGCAGCAGTCCTCCACTAACTTGAAATAACAAAGAACGATCCTGGGTTTTGTCCTCTGCCTGCCTCGGCGCTCTGACAGGCGCTCTTCACTACAGCTTGCAGTAACGCAGCAATGGCATGGTTCAGGCAGGGCTAACTCGGCTATCTGGAGTCCCATTCCAACGTCTAGAGGGAGGCGTGCCTTGGCAAGTCTTTGCTCTAGGCTCCATTTACTCCTGCCTTTCCCAAATGTGTGCCTTAGTCCTTTGCCTCCTCTTCCAAATAAAACATCCGCCTCCTCATCCCTCAATGTCTGCCTTGCCTTTTGCTGGCAGATCTACATCTACCATTGCCGTTGCTCAGGTAGTGCCAGGTGGCAGGTAAATCCCCGTCACATCAGGTTTCTTTCTTTCTGACAATGCAGTTTCTATCTTTTTGTCATATCTGAGTCTCTTACACTCCATTTTTCTTGCAAATGGCAAGTCTTCTTTGTTCTCAGATAAATGTAGATAAATTTCTCATTGCACGGATAAATTTGTCTCTTCCGTGGGTCCAGCCGGCAGGCAATTGCCTGTGTAAGAGAGAGACCTTGCTGTTACCTCAATTGCTTGACTCAGTGTAGACCGTTCCCAGCAAGTGCAGAAGTCTTCATAAGATGTAGGCACATAGGTCATCTTTGAAGGCTCAAACTACAAAAACTATGCAAATTTATTATGCCAGAAGTTTATGAAGTTACCAAAATTCAGATTGTCACCATACCCCAGAATCTACAACCTTACTGCCAAAATAAGAAGCAAGACCAATTTTCAATTAATTCCTTCCTCCCTCCCTCCAAAATAAAAAATGAAAAATAGGCAAACCCCTTTGGTTTCCCTGCCAAGTTTTCAGAAAAAAAAATTTATCTGTGGAATAAATTTGCAGAACTAAAATCTAGGTTAATCAAAGACAGATCCCTGAAATGAATTGAAGTCTATGACTTGCACGGACTATGCAAGAGTCAACCAGGTGTTTATCAGAGTACCAAAAGGAAGGCAGGTTTTTTGTTTGGTTTTTTTTTAAACCAAATAAAAGGAAGGATTTAAAAAAATGTAATTAAATGTGCAGTTCTGACACAGGATGTCATGAGTCCTTGTGTAAAATTGGATTCAAACCACAACTTGACAAATTAACAGAAAAAGAAGATCAGTAGATTTTTTTAACCTTTTGAAAATCTTTCAAAATCCTTTTTTTTTTTTTTTTTTTTTTTTTTTGAGATTTGGAAACTAGGCTACTGAGGATGTATGCTTTGGGCATTAGAAAAAAAGATTGAGTTTCTGAGAGAGCATATTAGGCTCACAATACCTATGCCTATGAAGTCTGAGAAATATTTGGGGGACAAGATGGGCACATGGAGGCAGAAATGGGGGTTTATTTTTATTCAATTTTTTATCCTCCTTTTGAGAATGAAAAACAGAAACACTAGCGTTGCCATGCAGAAACAAAGTCTTTCACATACAGATAAAACGTGCAAGGCTTAAGAAGGTATCAGACCTTGGGAATGATTTTCAAAAGCAGGAATTGGAATTTGAAAAATCAAGTTGGGGATCTGCTTGGTATAGCTGCCTCTGAAAAACCTCCCTCCAGATTTAAGATGGGGGCGGCGAAGTACCTTTAAGTCCTTGTCTTGCAGAATTTTCTGTTGGGAGGATGGGATCATCCTCAGCACAAGGATTAGGTTTCGGCAAGCCACAGTCCTGCAGCTGAAGACTACTTCTGTTATAAGTCCGTATAACTCTGTGCAGTGTAGGAAATCCCAGCAAATTCCACAATATTAACTACAGTATATGAAAAAAAAGCAAACATGCAAGCCTTTGAAAATATTAAGATCAGAATAAAGAGCAGCAAGAGCAAGATTTCACCTTCAGTACAAGAACATTTTGTTCCTGTAATTGCCAGTACACCTTTTTTATTATGCGATAATCATCATGCTCGTGTATGCAAACTCAGCACATTTCCTGAAATATAATGTTGTGTCATACGTTCACATTAGAAACTAAGATTCAAATTCATGTCATCCAGCACATAGCTCTCACTGTAAAAGTCTCTCTTCCATACAGATCAGAGAACTTGAAGCTGAACCCAAGAAGACTCGGAGCATCATGACAATCAAGCAGGAAAGGGAAAGAGGAGAGCAGAGGAAAGAGGAAGAAGAGAAAAAGAAAGTAGATAAAGAGAACAGAAATGCCTACCTGCTTTCAAGATGGATTTCAATAAGACAGTATAAAACACTGCACCTGCAATGGCAGGGATGGCACCCAGTGACTGTTCTGTCTTGCAAAATCCTTGCTTCCAAAAGCTGTTAGGTGATGAGTTTTATATTCTACATTGGTTGTCCACATACTGAGTGACACTGTTGTATTATTTTAGCTTGGTATTTTCTGATAAGGCACCCTTTAGCAGATTTCTTATACTCACTTTAATAGGACTTTTAATAGGACAATAGTCATCTGTGCAAAAAATACCTGTCACTCCCTCTCCAATGCTTCCTCCCTCTCCGCGCCTACCTGCTTACTGCTGCCCGAGTCACAGCAGCAGCTCTGCTGCTGCAGTTTTACTGGTAAATCCCCCCCTCAACATCATCGACCCGAACCAGTCAGAAATTCTAGTGGCCAAAAGTAGAGGGTTTTCTTTAGGGTTAGCAGTTTTATCTGTTATTTTTAAATACATGGGAGACATTTTATTTGCTTTGTGGTTTTGGAGCCCTTCGGACACAGGTCTTCAAGCTTCATTGGCAGCCATGTATGACAGAAACGGTTTTGTAATGAAAACTAAGCTTCTCACGTAGTCATATGGTTCAAACAACTAAGGATTTAGAGAAAAATACTGAGAGATCTACAGTAAGTTAATGGAAGCTGACAACACTGTGTGGATCCTGGGAAGGATGATTGTAAAATCGCCAAGGCAGGTATATGAAAAATACAAGTGATCATCAAGTTAAGATTAGAGCTGTCTAGATACAGAGTAAACACCACAGACATTTTGTAATAGGTGTTATATGAAACACGAGCAGCTAAGCAGTTCTCAACAGAAGCTTGCTTTTTCAGATTGATGCGACTGGTAGACAATTAATTAGCATTTTCAGGATAGCAAGGTGCTGGTCTAATAGGCCAGCAAATCAAAAGATCTCATTTGCCCAAAAAAAGGGAAAAATAGAAAAAAAACAAACATAATGTGAGCAGTTTTGGCACTGCTCAGGCAAAGTATTTTGCCTGGCAGTATTGCCTCCAGGAATGGGCTGTGCCCATAAATCCTGAGGTCCTCAGCGCTCCTGCTGAAGCTGCGGACCAAGGGAGCTGCTGTCGGACTCTCACAGAAGCACAAGGATCATTTATCTTCCCAAAACTGTGTAACCCTGAACTCCAGGAACTGGTTTAGCTCTTTCTGAAGTGAGGTCCTATGACATACAGTATGAAGGAAAGCAGACCAGAGGATTACAGTGTTTTGGTTTTTTCTTTCCATGTAGCCTTAAAATCTATCAGTCGTTTCATCTTGCACTGTGCTAGGCAGTTTTCAGACAGTAATTATTTTAGCCCATTCCCACTCTGGGCAGGGGCTGAACTGCTAATTCAAATTAAAATGAAGATCGGACAGTTATTTCAGTCAGCTTCAAGAGAAAGAAAACATCCTGTCTGCTGAAGGTTTTAAATTTCCCAGGGCTGTTGAAAAAGCAAATTTAAAAAAAAAAATTGTTTTACTTAAGGAACTAAAGATTTGCCTGTTAAAAGAGGAAGAAAAGGCTTTCTTCTAGGGCAGAATACCTGGCAGGAGGGGGGTGTGGGTGTGTGTTTGCTTGGTTTTTTTTGGGGGGGTGAGAAGAAAAGGGTAGGTAAATTGGCTCCTCCTGGAGCTGTGAATGCACACAATCACTTCTGTTTCTCAGACTACTGCTTCCAAAAACCGGCAGCAAAAGAAAACCAGCGATACTGTGGAGGCACATTAGTGCTGATCGTACGGGGCTGTAAGAATTTCAGCTGTCGTAGGGAAGGCACCCTGCGAGCGCATCCCAAGCACCCGTCTGTTTAGAAGAGAACTGGGGGGCGATTTAATTTTCTTTGGGAGACTGGGCTGACTTGTGATGTGGTTAACTTCTATAAGCGAGCAGATGTTAAACAGCCCCTTTAAAAGCTGTTATGTGCAGTTTGTTATTGGTTTAGTTTCTAGGTCAGTTTTCAAGTCAGGCCAAAAGAGGCTATTTATACCAATCATTTGCTTTTACTTCTTTTAGCGCTAATGGGGAGATAAAAGCAAATGGGTGCCCTAAGCATGCCTGGGTAACTTCTATAAACAAGCCATGCACAACAAGCTGGGAATTCAGAAGAAGAAAACCCAAACTGCAGTTGGCAGAGGTATACAAATGTAATAGTAAGGACTCCAGAGTAAACCTTGGCACAGTTTCACCATCTTCATTGTTTTTCTGTCAGCAATGAGCATTTTCAAAATAGGTTTGAATCTAAAGGGTCTTGAAGAAGGAAAGGTGTTTTCTTATGTTCCATTTCGTATTTGAAGCCACAGATCTGCTAAGAGTTACGTATGTGTTTCTAATAGCAAGTGGTTCCCCTGCTCACTGCCATGCAAGAGTTTAAGAGTTGAATACATCTCAGTTACAAGCAAAGTTTCTGAGGGTCTCCAAGTCAATGAAAGGACCTCGGGATTAATCCAAGATTCTTTGCAGATAACAGTGATCCTCCCAGTGATTTTAAAGGGCTTTGGCTCAGGTGCCTTGCTCATTATTTACCAAAATATGCACATTTTATTCTACCATTAGAAAATGTAGTATGTCAAAAAAAATGCAGCTAGAGAGAGAGAGAAGTAGTTTTGATAGAACGTCATACCTGTCAGACATTAGCCTGATGGGTACAGGAAGAGCAAAAAATCATCTCATCGTGCCAGCAGGCAGAAATGACAAAGCGGAGCTTTAGAAAGACTGAGGGGCAGAATGCTTGCAGGGCCACAGGAAACACTGCCTGAGACACACAAACACGCACACTTTTACAGATGGTGAGCATGGGGCAGTGCTTTGATTGTGGGACAGCTGGATTCGAAGACAAAGGCTTCTGATGCTAAATAGAAGCCAATAATCCTTGAAAGCTCCAGGGCAGTCCAGATATCTCTAGTCCAAGCCCAAAGAGCTCCTTGAGGAAATGAGACAGGTAGACATGCAACTGTGGTTCTGCCTTTCTCTAGATACCGTGCAACACCTGCCTTTTCATGCACATCTGAAGAGCTCGTCCCACAGCTCATCCGTTTTGCAGTGTTTAAGCTAAGGGGGGAACAGAAGCGGCAGCCCAGCTCCTGAAAAAACCCAGTACCCAGCAGAGCTGCCTATGAGAATAGACCAATACTCAGATTTGGTTGGACTCCAAAAGCTTATCATGCGTGGAAGCAGATGAGCAGGATTGTGGGGAGCATCCAGCTGGACAGGATTATTATTGCTTCATAATGAAATGCTCTAGCATTCTGAATTCATCTGTTTTATGATATAGGAGAGGCATTTCTAGTGTACTTTCATTAATTGTGTACAGTTTTACAAGTCTGTGAAAACCAGACAAATGTAGCTGGTCAGGAGGTTGAAATTTTTAAGCAGATCCTGTGTGTCATACCCATAGCTAAGACTTTAACTGCTGTTTGACAGTGATACATTGGTTTCTGTTTACACAAATACTGCATAAATTCCATATGCTTCTGATTTGAGAAGAAATTTTTACTTTTAACATTGCAGGATATTCTTTGGGCAGGAGAGGGAAATTATTTTTGTAGGAGGTAAACAGAAGACTGGGATTACGGTGAGAATAAAGTCAAAGAGACACCCTTGTACGACTTGCTGTAGTCAGTTTGCGCAGGCAAAGCAGACTATGGGCCAAGATGCCACTGAAGACTGAGGAGTGTTTAACATGAAAAAAAAATACTGGACTTAACTAAAATCAGTTCTGAAAATAGTAACTAACATGAAATGAAGTAACTCCTAAGTTACATGCTAATTTAGAAGGCAAAAGAAATACAGTCTCTGTGGCAGTCTACATGCTTTGGCAGGGATGGGAAAGCCATCGGAGGCTTCCAGAATGAAATAATGTCTCAGCTTGGCACAGTAGCAGCTGCATTACCAGCTTCCACAAGATTCGGTCATCCAGTTTAAACTGAGCTTACAAATCTTCAACACATCTGTATTTTTTCCCCTCATAACACAAATGTAAAAATTAAACGTTCAACAGTTAAACTTGACTAGTGTTTTTTAAAGAAAAATGCCATAAAAGTAATTTGGAACTTAAATTATTATAAACACCAAGATTTATCAGAATTGAACAAACAAAAAAACCATCTCCCAACAGAAAATCCCCACCTCGACACTAAATGGAAAAAGACATATACAGCATGGCCCAGAATAAGCAGAAACATCTGAGACAAAGTCCTGAGCAGCATGGGAGTCTTAAAAAGGATTTAGGTTAAAATTATTCTTTCTGGATCAAGTCTGCAGCAATGATGTTTAGAGAAGCGTTGTGCAACTCTTTGAAACTTATGAAGATGCATTAACTGGTGGGAGCTTGATGGATAGAAATATGTAATATAACGCATATATCAATGCTCATCCAGTTCTGCCGAGTTCTCTAATTGGTTTCCAGGGGACTTGGATTAAGCCCCAATTTGGTAATGAAAACACTGCGCAAAAGAATAACTGAAATAAAAAGTCTCCAAGTCTGTTAGGGATATTCCGTGAAGGATAAACATACTTCATCAGCAAGACAAGCCAAATATTATCCTTTTTACCACGGGCTATTTGTACTATTAGAATTTTTTTCCCTTAACTCATTTTCAGAGCTGCCACCCTCCCCTTCCAAGAATATTAATGGCAGCGAAGAGCTTCACTGCTTTGCCCTCTCCTTTTCCTGCTGAAGTCAGTGTCTGTCTTGCAGCTGACTTCAAGAGCAGCAACCTCTAGCCTTTTTCCGCTTTCTTTGGAAGATGAAAGAATAAAAAGAACTATATACAGCAGATGCTAATCACGTTGTTTAATCCACATGTCCTGGCAATAAAAGCCTAGGAAGACAAGTACGTGCCATTTACTAAGTCTTCTGTAGAGCATGTAAGTTTTCACAAGCACAGTCCCTTCGCTCACCTTGATGATTCTATCATCTCCTGTCACAACCATGTTGCTAAGGAGAGACTATTAGCATTTAATAGTCTTTAAAAGATTGAATCTAAAGTGCAGAGAGCCTAAAGATTTCCCCGGGACATACAAGTGTGCGGCAGCAACAGTTAACTGATTCTACCTGTGCCAACTACCTACCAAGCTGCTATGCTGATCATCGCTTCTCCTTATTTTTATTCTCAACAGAATACAAACACAAGCAAGGGAAACCACATTGGCGTCAGGTAAGCGGGAAGGACCAGAAGCAGGCTAAAGAGAAAAGTGGAGAATTAACCAGCTGAACACAGTTTTCAGTGCTGACGTAGCAACATGAAGCAGGATGCCTTTCCTTTCAGTTTAGAGTATGAATACATTCCCTTACATAATCAGGTCATTTTTTTTCAGAAGTTATTTGACCATAACTGTAATTTTGATGGCAGTAAATTTCCACATCCAGATGTGCTGAGGAGACGTTTTTTCCTTGAGTAGTTTAATTATCCTCCCGGCAAAGGTTCACAGTAACCTTGCATGGCTGAGCTGAAGCCAGCCAGCGGCACAGTATGGTTGAGAGAGCACTGCTGCGGGGAAGCGGTGTCACCAGCAGTGACAGTCACTATGGGCCCAGAAGGGAGGAATCTGTGTGAGAAACAAGGAGAAGGAGAAAGAAATAAATGTAAAGGAGAACTAGAAAATGCACAGCAGTGGCATAAGGCAGAAGAACTAAGTAGCTCCTTCGAAATGGAAGTTTAAAGGAAGCCTCTGATGCAACTGGAAAATATCCGCATGAACTGAAAATCTGGAAGAATGGCACATGGGAAAGGGAATGAGTTGTGTGGGCTTGTCAAGGTACCTACACATACAGCAAACATTTTAGCATCATTGCATTGGAAAAGTGCAGGGGGCAGGGTAGAGGAAGGAGCGAGGTGTGTCCTTCCTTCCGGCGCGTGCATGAGAGAGACCCCCTACCCACTGCGCCCTTCAGCAACGAGTCACGACAGTATCGCTGCTGGGGCTTCAAGCCTGCGCCACGACATGGCCAAGGCCGTCCTCGTCACTCCGAAGACAATCAGCGGTTTACAAGAGAGATGCTAGGAATCAGCCCCAGTCAAAGAGTCCTTTGCCTGTGCCTGTATGTTGCTCAGGCTAAAGGACTTCATTCTGTAGAGAAGGGGTCTTTAAGAAGCAACTCCTATATGAAGTAACAGAAGAGAAAATAATATCACGGGATTACAAACAGGGATGAATGACACCACACTGCTAACCAGTTCTTCTCAGAAACCAACAAAACCCTAAATAATAAATCAAGTCAAATAATTTTTAAGTCTCGCTTATACCTCGTTCTGGTATTTTGGGGGACTCCTAGTTTAACAGTACAGTCTCAGTATTGCTTTTGCATTTCTTGGCAATTAATTTTCTTTATTTTCCTTTTAAAAATCTGAACAATTTAAAATTTTAAAAGGGTGCATGCAGATAAAATGACCATACGTGTTGAAAGATTAGCCAACCAACACCCACTTTCACCAAGAGGAGAGCAAAATGCCTGTGGTTAATAATCCAGATACCTGCTGCTTTCGTAACAGCTTCATTTCTGGTCAACAGTGTCTCTGACCAACAAAACAAGCCATCATGGAGGAGAAAGGAACTGGGTATGAAACCCGGTGGGGTACCCCAGCTTTCTGTGGACCACAAAAGCCACAGTCACAGAGGCACCTGCATGTCCTCTTTTATCCATGGACTAAAACTCCTCAGCACTACCTGGCTTTGAAATTAACAAGATGGTAGCACTGTGACGGCAGAGGTTCATTGCAAATAGTCGTCTTTTTGTAATAGCAACAACAAAAATCTATATAGAATAGCTTTCCTTTTCAAACGTTAGTGAGTCATCCATCTGGTCTTCATAGATGTTGTAGCCTGTCTTCTAGCGGGACACACAAAACTAGGAATTTAATGGAAGTAATGTCTGTATCTTGGCCCATTAGCAGGACTTCTATATTCTTAAAAACTCCTCAAATAAAGATTTTCTGGGAATGCTTCTGATGTAACTGCAGGTATCAGCACTAAAAGACAGATTCCTGTTTGCCCCTCGATGATAAATACAAAATTCCACGTGGACTGTACCAGAACCCAACATGCACAGCAGTTTTTATACCGAACTGTAGCGCGCCACTGCAGTTAAGGAGCTGTAATTGCGTACAGTTGGTTAAGAGTATTATAACCAAACAGATATAACAACTGAAGGAAATAATTCAGAGTTATTACTCATTATTAATAGTAATCTACTGAATGAACGGTGATCTAACTATCAGTTGTCACAGCCAGTGACGGTAATCTCCAGTACAAATGATGAAATCTTGGTTCTCAGGAATACAAATCTTTTTTCCAGCTATTTCCATCCTTCACTGGGACTCCTCGTCGAGATTACGAGTATCTGTGTGTCACTTTACCCAGCTGGCACCTTTCCGTTTCCCCCCCTAAACAGATCTGAACTTCCGCTGCACTCTGCTTCCATATCCCTTTGCTTATCTTTGCATTCCCTGTCTTTTCAGCTTTCTTCTCTCTATCCTCAACACCTGCAGAAACCACCATACTCCTGTGCAACATCAGTCGCACCTACCATCATCGCTTCGAAAGGGAACATGCAATTATTCCTGATCTTGCAGGCTTGCACTCACAAGACAGACTCTTTGCATTAAGAAACACCTTTTACCATCTGATGCGCACAGTGGCTTTACATGTAACTGGACAAAACTGTGGTGGTGGAGACAACGCTGTATTCAAAGAAGCTCATGGCCAACAGAATCCCTAAGCACCGCCAGTCAATACCAAGTTCTTGCTCAAAAGCCCACCGTGAATTGAGTTACACATATGATAGGAACTAACAAAGCTACAGGCATCCCTGTAGCTTGCAGACATTCAAGTGGAAGTCATCTTTCATAAATCTTGCTGGTTTCAGCTGTCTGTACACAGAGAAGATCACCTGCTTCATATTATTTTCAAGTCTTAAACATGGGTCTCTTGCATCTCTCAGCATCACCTGCAAGTGTTTTTAATACAGCCTTGCTTCGGGTTCTGCAGCAGCTGAAGAATGTGTGATGTTACCCAGCAAGCTGCCAGAACTTCATGCTTCAGAGAAGCTCTTGCAGCTATACTGAAGTACTCACTATGGAGAATGAACGCAGATTGTAACAATCACTGCTGCGTGGAAAATCCTGCGACAAAAGACACGTCCCCTTTCACAGTACAGATACGCTGTTCTCCCACTTGCCAGGAGCAACTCACGGTGTTCCTTTGGGAATGACTACAGCCTTCTACTTCCTTAAGTGCCGCTTTGTTTGTTTGTTTGAAGCCAGATGGGGCAAAAGATAAGCAAGTCCTTACCAATTCATGACGAAGCATGTCTGGGCTCTGCTTCCTCCTTCTTAAGAAAATGAATTCCCTTAATCTCTTTCCTCATGTCCATGATTTTAACAGGTAACCGTCCTTCTCATAGTTGTATTTCAGCCCCGATACTGCAAAATAAAATTTTGATAGAAAAAAAATAAAGAATTGCTACCCTAACACCTCTTTTCCCGAAACAAAACGCTGCTCTCTAGTGGAAGATGATGATATGATCTAATTTCATTGGAATGTTTTAAAATTTAAAATTAAAACCAGGATACCTTCATCCATTTTCACAAGCACTGACATACAAGAGTAGTAGGGCTGGTTTGTTTTATTTCAGTCTTTGAGATTGTCCTGTGAGATTTTGGTATTTATTCCTCAAGATAAGTTTGCTATGCATTTATATTAGTACTGTAAGCACATCCAAATAACCTGCCAAGTATTTCTGCATTAAAACATTCACACATTTCCTAATTTGATCCCTTTTAGTTCTTCTGTTCTTAGACAATATAAAAAACACAGGCCAATTTTTCTTATTTTCTTATGCTTTTTCCACATATTTAATTACTGACAGACTTCTCTAGGTCTGAATACAGAGCTTCAGCTAACCATTTTGAAGATACAACATTAATCAGTTACATTCACAGAACTTAGCCAAATACTATGAAAATCTTTACCCTGTTTGCTATGGGTTTCTAAAGACATCCCTGTCTGCAAGTACAGTGATACACAATTGAGAAATTACCTGTTGCAGTGGTTCCTTCAGCTTACAGTGCAACAGAGGCAAGTGGTCAGACATCAAGCAGTTTGTCCTGAAGGAACCAAATGTGACTTGTAGTTAATTTATAAAATACAGTATTAATTCGCTTTCCTTTTTTTTTTTTTTTTTAAAGCATGGATAAAGCAAAAAAAGGAATTGCTCTCCGTACTAAATTTCTTCAAGCTATGGACCAAAGCAGCACAGTTCTAGATTTATTCCCATGTTCCCATATTCACAACAGGAAACCTATACAGCACGTGCTTCCATTTCCTTATCGCTCTGCAGATAAGAGACCTGTAAAGTAGTTTCCTGATAAACATACTAAGCAAGTATTACTTTTTTTTTTTGTGAAAAGGCACTTCCTAATAAGAAAAAAAAAATTGCTCTCTGCTTGTTGGTTTACTAATTAATTTTAACTACAATTTTTGCCTGCGTATTTCTTCCACCTTAGTACTCTTCCCATCAAATACAAACACTACGGGGAGAGAACAGGAATTTGTCAGAGGATATGGGTTAAGCAGTCACAGACTGCTAGTTAGTGTAAACCTACCTCATCTGTAAAAATTATAGTGCCGCCAGGTCTGTATCTAGTCTTCTGTCAAAATTACGCAGGCAATATACATTGCAGAGTACTACTATACAGGCTTGCAAAAGCACTCCTGCTTAACTTTTCAACCACCAGCAACAGGTGCCGTACCCCAGCCCTGCCCAGCTCCGCAGCGAGCGGCTGCGGCCCCTGGACACTCTTCCCTGGACGTTCTCAGCTGCATCTGGCCAGCCGGCCAGCCGTCACAGAGCGGCTTTCCACAGCAAATACCGAACCCTCCTGCCACAGTCTCGGGCAGCAGAGCGTTCCTCAGCTTCTCCATTTGACTTCTTCATTGTCCTCTCCCCCTCCGCTCACGCTTCCGCTCACCTTCCGCTCTGTTCCCAGATGCTGCCCTCGCCGCCGAGCTCAGCCGATCCCTCGGCAGGAAGAGCGCGCTGCAACAGCTACCGCAGCAGCTACCGCAGCCTTCTGCCTACTGCCAGCCCTCCAGGCTTTTCCAACCCAGTTGCCACCAGACTAGCAGGCCGTTTTCCGTGTGCCAATCAGAGGGACCAAAGGTGGGGGGGGCAAGGAGAGACATACAGAAGCTCCCTCCATCTCCGACTATCTACTGATGTATTTTTAGAAGTAATTATTCAGCTACTGCTATTGTTAGACAGGAAAAAAGAGTGGAGATGGAAGGGGTTTTGTTTTGACCCACTACACACAAAATCAGAACTACTAATCTTGAAAGAATACAAATGAACAACATATCTACTTTGCTGTTTACTTGAGATTAAGACAGAAAGCTGTTTTCGAGTTCTAGTGCAAGTCACACAGTAAAGCATTTTCAGTAGACCTCACTGAGGAAAAAAAACAACCCCATAATCAAGGATCAGTTTATAAATAATGACTTACCGAGGAGGTTCTAAGCCTGACAATTAAGGAAAAGGTTACATTTATTTTAAAACAGATGAAAAACATGGAGGAAATTAGAAATCAGGATATGGATATTCATGATTAAACTTAATGAATTTTGGTAGCCAGTTCTTGCTTTCTTAGAAACATGGCGCCAGCAGTAGGGAAATGACCCAGGGTTCCCACCGCAGGCTGGCCCGCCTCGCAGCTGGCCCCGCTGCCGGCCGGCCGCACCGCCGCTGCCGCAGCTCGCGCCCGCGATTCTTCAGCAGCCCCGTACTCTACGTGCGGTGCCCATGTTCTGCGGGAGCCGGATGACATTTGAGATTTTAAGGGCGTCTGGTGATCAGATTTGAGTGATAGTACCCAGTTGTTCCTGTAATCTAATTACTAGAGAGTGTAGCGTGACCTTCGCAAATGTTTTTACTGTAGTAACGTTGGCGTACTGTAGTACACACACAATGCTGAGACATCATACGGAGTGGCGCTTTTCCATGTAAAGACGTGATGGCTGTCTAGGATGTTCTGTTCCACTGTTATCTAGTAACTTTTCAGAAATAATTTCTTGAAAATTTAGATTAAAATGTAAATTTTAGGAAATATGCCAAAGTGCTATTTCTTTGAGCATTAAAACTGACCCTTAGAAAAAGCTGCTTATGAGTGAAATCCAACAGCTAATTTGTTTACTGACTGTGCAGAAAGCCCAAACAGTAATTACTAATCCAGATTTCTTGTAAACAATCTATTTTGGGCTGAAACACTTATGAAGTTCATAGCCTGCTCGGAGGGCAAGATGTGTTTATATTTACTTTAAGCAAGACTGGCTTTGTATTACATATTCATTTAGGTTGTAAATACCTGAGATTTAAGCTCAATAATTCTCAACTGTCTTAACTAAGCAAATGACGGAGATGGAGGTTAGGTCATCCATATAGTAATTATGCACAAATATAACGCATCAATACACAAACACAAGGTTTACATTTTCTTTATCTCTGCCTCTTTTTATTGTCATATTAAAGACAACGATAACAGATGTAATTTACTGAACACTTAACACATACAAGAGAGTAAAACCACAATTTAAATAGCTGCATTTCACTGTATTTACAAAAAAAAAGAAAGAAAAGAAAAAGAAAAAACAGGTGGTTACTCATTCCAATACCAACTCCACCCACTTACACCTTCAGAAGAAACTTTATTCGCAAAAATACCAAGCACTTTTCAGTAGAATTTCCCATGATAGAATGAAGTAACTCACCCACAGGAAAGGTTTATGGGCTTTCTCTCCATTTGGCCCCTACCTGTCTTATACTTACATCTTTAAAAAGAAACAAAGCTAGACTTCTATACAGACAAATCAGAAAGTGGCAGTCTCACTGAGATCATAAATTTAAATTTATTCTGAAATTTCTGTTGTTAAAAGCAAGATAGCAAAATATATATGGCTTTTAGAGCAGAAACTAAACGCATTACAATCTTTACCCGCCAAAATCTAGGCAGAAGTGTATCTTAGTATCACATTGAAAATACAAAATAATTTGAGAATAGCTATGTTGAATTTCACATCAGGTCTTCTCTGCATGGCGGATGATTTAAAAAATAAACAGTGTCACCTTTAGACTTAAAACAACAGATTTACATTGCCTGAATGTAGTCTTACACTTTTCTTTTGGTTGCTACATGAAGACAAACTGCAGCACAAACTTGTTCACTTTCAAACGCAAGATCATTCAGCAGCCTGCTTTTACGAGTGCACAACTTTAGATTTTCTTCTCTATTTTGTTTCTCTCCAACCTTTACCCATGTTATGAGCACACCAAATATCCAAACAAAGCTGAGACGAAAATACTACGATGCCTTCCCTCCTGAGCACCAGAGTAAAATTAAATCTACTACACCGAAGTAATTTAAAATCTATATTCATTCTGTAAACTGCTCTAGCGGGCTAAAGATTAACATACTTTCAAAATTATTTCACGGCAATGCAGGAAATCAGCTTCCCTTTCTATTCCTTTTATATATTAAAATAGAACTAGGTTGTTGAGATGATCCTGCTCAGTTATGAAACTTTTGCACTGCTGTCAATTACAGATTCCAGCAGTGTAGCAGCTGTGATAATATGAAAAGTTATTTATAATTTGTAACATTCTTGTAACAGTCTTCTCAGAATTTAGTAACAGCTTTACCATCTGCAGCTTCTTGAAGGTACCTCCCAAAGCAGAATCCTGGGGACCAAAACCATTTACTGGATAATAACTTGGGATAAAAGAAAAACAATTAAAAAACCACAAGCAAAGAGCAAATATTTCAGACTCTTTCAACAGCGCTCCTGAAGTTTAGCTCAGCATGAATGAATCAGAAACTCAGATCTAGCGTTCTGAAGTCTCTCTTCTTAACAGCTACAGACTGACCTCGGCAGCTCCTGTTGAAAGCTCATTTCCAAATGCATTCCATGCAAGGTCACAGAACTCTCTTGCAGTTTTGGTTTTATTAATTACATCTGAATAAATGTGTCTAATAGTGAGTTAAAAACAACTTCCGCCCATTAACATTAACACAAAGATCTAATTCTAGCATATGAAAAAAAAAAAACTTATCAGCTGAAATCCACTTAGAAATTTATTTCCGCTCTTTGGTGCAGAGAAGCTTCCCCTTTCAGGGTCTGTAGTAACAACAGGTGGTAAATAATCAGGCAACTCTTTTGGTAGTATTTCACTTATCAACTCACAGTTATTGAGACACACAGAACTGATAATACACATTTCTTAATTTAAATGATGTTTTCTTGCTACTTCTTGTTTTGCTATCTTGTATTATGTCCAAGTGCTATGTAACAATGGGAATATGAAATTCATTATTATCAAATATCAGTGGCCTCCTAGGAGGGGTTGATTCTTTGTCTGCTTTGTGCAACAGCTTAAAAAGTCCTGTTCCAATATTCATCGGAATTCCCATGATGATGCACTCAGAAACACCTAGGAGAAAAACCAAACACATCGAACATCTGAAGAGGAAGGATTTACAAACCTATTTTCATTTGCCCATTCCGTGTGCATTGCCTATCAAATCTCCTTGAACCCACACGTAAAGACCAAGGTCTCTTCACCAGATAGAGTTAAACACCTTCTCTAGCAATGGAAGAGCTTCAGAAGGTTTGTTTTTGGAGAAGACACATTCCACTCAGTGCCAATAGCAGAAGATGGAAGGCAAAGTTACTTTATGTTCATTCTCTGACTCAGTGCTAAGACAAATCTGACCAAGTTCCCTTGACACCCCTGTAACTTCCCAGTGAAAGAGGCATATCACTACTTCAGCTATACCACTTTTTGCATTTTCAGGATTCAAAAAGTGCTTGTTTTGAGTTTAAAGATTTAGCCTGTCCCAATTATTTCTGATAGCCGTAACATTTTCACAGAAATGTGCTGACACACTTATACTCCATATCTACTGATGTATACAACTTTTCCAAAGAACGTTCCACATTAAAAACAATCTATCAGATACCAGTGGGTTTCTTTTTCTTAGCATACTGTTGTGATCCAAATGACAATTTCACACATTCTCAGGAGTATAAGAATATCATCCTTCGCATAAATGTTTAAGAAAATAACACTAAATAGCCGTACCTTTGAATGCACAAAGGATGAAAATAAATTTGCTTACAATTCTGGCACAATTTGATTGGTAATTCAAATGTATACGAATGAAGATTCTATATTTCTGCTCTTAGACCATTGCTGCATTTCTACTACATGTTTTCCAACATTATGCACGTAAAAATCTTGCGCAAAATAGAATTCTTAGGAGTCACTTACTGTTTATTTAGACCCCTACAATAACCTTTCAGGCTGAGCCAACCTCTGAACCATGAAAACTGCAGTTAGATTTTGGGAATCCTTCTTCCCTTGCAATACTTCCATGTCTACAACCAGAAGCCCTTCCTCCCCAACTCCCTTTTGCCTCCTGGACAAAGTAGTAGTTTGCAGCATCTGAGAGCAGTCACAAATAGCAGGAAACATTCGGACAGAACATGCCACTGTAACAGCAAAGTGTATGTACATACGTTATGTACCTGCTCAGACTAATGTATACTACAGGCCAATGACAATCGTATCACACAGATGAAGATAATGACACTGCCACGACAGCATGCTCTGCTCTAATGACTGTCCAAGACTCCTCTAGCGCAACGTCTCTTAACGCTACCAGTTATAATCTAGTACAGATCTAAGCATCTGGCTTCTAAGCTATGAACTGCTGCTCTCATCTTCAGCTGGGTGAAGCTAGGTAGAAATGAAGCCAGTTGTACTACTCTTATTGCAAAGTTTATTTTTGACACTTGCCTTCCCAACCACCTCCTCATAAATGAGCATCACAGCAGTGATCTGTAGCTCTCAGTTCCCACTCTTAAGTCAGAAATGAGAGTGCTGTTGGCTGCTCTTTGGGAAGAGGACAGAAAGGTAAATCAACTGTAGCTCTGAGCAGTGGCTTGCACTTGCTGATCCTGCTTCTACAGTGGATGCTGCTGGAACTGGACGTTCTCCTCTGCTCTAGTTTCAAGCCACTCTGCCCACTGAAAGGCAGCATCAGCAACTCTCACAAGAAAATGCTCGTCTTTATGTAGGTAAAGCAGGAAACAGTTGTTCCCCATTTTCTCGGGGGGGGGGGGGGCGGGGGGGGGGAAGCATGTTACCAGACAAAAGGGTTTCAAAA
>JAVKLA010000093.1:15944536-15957977 GCA_034782735.1 Sagittarius serpentarius | reverse complement strand
CCCCCCCCCCCCCCCCCCCCCCCCCCCCCCCCCCCCCCCCCCCCCCCCCCCCCCAAGCATCTTACAAGACAAAAGGGATTCAAAAGACAGACGGTCTAAAACTACACCCACACATTCAGAAGCAGCACTGATTTGACATGTCATTCAGTTCAGGACCTACAGCTGATTCTGGGTACATACTCATTTTTCATGGCAACGTTTGCAATTTTTTCCTGCTCCGGAGACGCAAAACCACGAGTGTGTAAGAGTGTCTTTTCATAGCAACTCAAAGAGAGAACTAGTGATGGCCAGGACAGGCAGGTGCACAGCACTTTTTCATACAAGCAAGCCAGTATCATTATCATCTCTTCAGTTTTGGAAGACAGACAACAATTTTCTGTTTTGTCCATTCCATTTCCTTATTTGAACTGAAACATTTATATAGAAGGCAACATGAAAAGATCTTTGGTTTCCACATTATTCAAAACAAGGTTTTACCAGCTCAGAGTGGACTGTGAGAAAACATTTTCTTTTCCTTATGGTCCAGGATGGAATCAGTCTCCCATAGGATCTTTGCTTTAATCATGGGCAAATAATAATTAAAAAAAAAAAAAATCCCACTCACATGGAACGCTGGACAGCCAGGAAGTGGCAGAGTTCTTAAAGCAAAAACTAGTAATACAAAAGTTTCTAACAGATTCTAGCGATTCAGAAAATATACTGTCCACAAAACACTGTTAATCGACTACACCTTCTAAGACCACCTACAAATACATACAAACTATTAAACCTTAACATAATACTTTCATCTTTTTATACTTCATTAGCACCCAGAAACCCCACATGAGTGCTTACAGCTCCAGGATGGTATGCCTTACACAAACAGATGTTGAAGAGGGTGAAACCTGCTTGACTTCTTTTCTCTGTTTAAGCTACTACATTAACTAGATTAACTACTTGTTAACAAGTCATTCCAAAATGTATGTAGCTTAAAAGAGAATGAAATCTGGGAGGAATGGGGGCAAAGGAGTTTAATAAAAGAAAAATAATTATAATTCCAAATATCAGAGTACATGACAGAAAGGCAAAATTCAGAGACAAAGAGAATGACAGAACTCATCTATTTGAATTTTCTGTTTGGCTGTATGTACATGTGCATGCATGCACTTGTGTGCACGTACACATACATTTTTAAACTTTTATCAGATTCTTTCATTAATTCAGTGAGAAGATGATTCAGTGGATGTTAATGAACTTAACTTTAAAACTGAAACAGATACATTTAAAAATAAATTTCTCAGGACAAGGATCTTACCTGTTCTGTTAATGAATGGAGTACTGATAAACAAGGCTCCCAAACAAAAATAAAAAAAACCCCCAAACCATGCAATTTTTATCTATGTACATAAGAACTAACTGAAGAGGTCAAGAACTTTGCCCTTCTGTTTATTTCTAGTTAAACCTGACAAATCAAATAAAGAATCATTATGCACAGTATTATATTCATCTATGCTACCTGAGACAAATAAACATCTTCCTACTTCTTAGTAGGAATGAAAACAAACCCTAAATACTGAATGGGGTACTAGATTCCTTAATCAGCTCTAGGTCTTGAAGATACACGAACTTTCAAAGTTGAAAAAACAGAACTACTGATAGCGGGACAAGTTTCCGAGTATTTCACTGAGCTATGTGGTGAGAAGTAAAACCAAATCACTAAAGTCTGCTTTAAGAAACATACAACAAATGTCCAACTGACTTCGAGATGTCTGACTGAGATTAGAAGTGGAGAAACATCCACCAGACTTCTAGGATCAAGAAGTATGGATTAGCATCAGACCCGAAGTTTTTGACATGTAAGCTGAACAGAAAGCTTAACAAGGGCAAAAATCCAATGCTTTGAAGAGGTTTATAGATGCTGGGTAAGGATCACAAACTGCAACAGAATTTGCAATACCTACCACAAACAGAATCCTTCTGTCCAAAGTAGGCAGCATCAAAGAGATGGTCTGCAGTCTTTTCAAAAGAAGCTAGCATCAACACACTTTCCTTCATTTTTGCCAGTCCAAATCTAGTAATGCCCAGCACTTCACCCTTGATCGATGGAAAAACCCAAAGAAAGACCATCATAAGAGCGGCTGGAGGTCAGGTATATTTGCCACACAATTATAAACTACTTGCTGAGCTACAAACTTCAGTGGGGTCTGAGAGCACTATGCTGAAGCTACTGCCTATTGCCTACTGATAAATCCAACTTCAGCTGCCAGGAGATTACAGACGATGTTAAATCTTCATTTTTTTTTTCCCTCTCCAGAAAAAAGTAATTAACTTTTTAAACTAACTTGGTTTATTTCTGCCTCCATTTCTAACAAACATCCTGATTATAACAGACTCTGCACAGAAGCACAAGTCAGAAGTACAGACAAAAGAATGCACGCTAGGAGCCCAGCAAGTGTAAAACACTGCACTCCGATGCCCTTTTCCACTATTGTGTTGCAGCTCCACACAGCCAGCCCTGGGGACTGCTGCAGCTCAGTACAACAAAGCCCCACAGTTCTGGGAGAACTCAGAACTCCTTCATCCATTTTACTCAAATTAAACCCTTGCACTCTGGCAGGCAAAGTGGAAAATCTTACTTCACTAAACGTACTCAAATCTAAAAAATATATCGGATGTGAAGGGAATAAAGTCAATCAATAAACAACAGATACAATTTTCTACTAACAAGTTCTGGAAGACTGTTCATACCCTACACGTAATCTGATTCTATTTGTAATGTCTGTATCCTTTGACTCTTACAAATAGTGCAGCTGCTATGAACCACACCCCATGTGGTTTTCTGCACAGCAAGCCTTAAATTGCATGCATGATTACCCAGTTGATTTTCATACCACAATTTTTAGGATTCCTATTTCCAATACGAAATTATGATTCCCTACTCATTGTATCAACTTGTTTTCAGTCAAAACAGACCTTGTCCTCCCTACCTCCAAGAACTAGATTAATTAAGCATTTTGTTTGATACAGAAACAACAGTATTTGGTTAGTACAACTTACAGTTCTTTAAACCTACAACTGATTTCCATCTCCCTACCTTACCCGTCCTTCCCGAACATGGTCAAATTAATTTGTATGAACAGGCCAATGCAACATTTAGAAAAAGCATAGTACAAACCTTGTAAGTCATTAGATCAGACAGCAACATAACATGTCTCCTGTCAATGCTCATACCATGGTTCACCATTGTATACTGAATCTCATTTATAATGGTTGTCCGAGCAGCTTCAATTCCTAGTGTCTTCTCTACCTACACAAGAGATTATGTTAGATTAATGAAGAACCAAATGCTTGGCGTAAGTATATTCCTGCAACAAATACCACCTAATGTCAGATAATATTCCATTTTCATTACTACCTTTCTGCATTTCTCCATTTTAAAAATATTTACAGAAAAAGCTTCTTTGAAGTGAACAGTGCTGCCAGTTGAATTATTCTCTTGTGTTAATGCATTCTGACAACTATTAGTGAAATCAGGCTTGATTAGATATCAACTGCTGTAACTGAACACAAACAAGCACTTGTAACAAAGATGCTATTGGGGGCGGGGGGAAATCCACAATACCCATTTGAACATTACCTCATAAGTGTTGTTAGAGGACGTTTTTATTCCTTTCACTCCGTGAGTAGCCATAACAGCTCGCAGATTATCACCTTCAACTAGAAGTTTATATTTTTCCTTTCCACTTTGTTCATCAATGTGAATGACAGCTCGGGAAACCTCTGGTATACCTTGCACTACAACCTTCACAGAACAAAAAAACCTATTAACTTTGATGTGTACAGTAATGCAGTGTAACAGGGTAATCCATAGCAGCATTCAGGCCTATTTAGAAGCTCCAGTCTTTGGAGCAAATGCTCCAAACATACAAAATACAACACATACATACATAAATACATACATACGAAATAAGATTTCCTGCTCTTAAATACACTAGTGCAAATGTGACACTCACACTGTACTATAAAGCCTACTCATTTCCTACATTTTATATTTTATGCCAGATATCCTCAACACTCAGACCTGGGTCTCTGAATGGTGGTAGATCCACACAACTGAAAGGGCATCCTGCCAATAATAAGGTTCACTTATCACTATTTTTAAAATCTAAAGTAGACAGTCTCCTCACAGAAAGCTGCAAAAATGCCAGATACTGTCAAGTGGTTCAATTCTAGATGCAGCTGGAAGAAGATATCCAATGGCTGCACTCTGAATGCCTCAGTAAACGTTGTAAGGAAAATATGAAGGCTTCCATTTTATTTAAAAAGATTAGTAAGAGAGGCTTAGTTTCAGTTGTAAAGCAGTAGCATTGCAATCTAAGAGTAATGGATTCAGACTAATCTTCACTGTCAATATTGACAAGAATTATTTTGTCTTCCCACCATAGAACCCCAAATTATTATTACTGATTACCTCCTACAAAAGCATGAGACAGTCTTTGTTTTTACCTTTGGTAGTTCTTCCTTCAGGGACTGCAATACATAGTACATTGAACTCTTGCTGTTTTCACGAGGGGTCACACATACAACTGCTTCTCCATGGACAGCAACATCCCCAGGCTTTACTCTGAGTTTAGATATGCAAATAGAGTAGCGTACAGTCTCTGCATTCACCTGTGGCAAAAGTCAGCCAGCAAACATCAGGGTACCTCTCTGAGCATATATAAATCTGCTCAAATACATACAGTAGATTTTCAGCAGAATATAAAAAAGTGTAATGTAGAAAAATAAACAAAAATTGTTACTCTTATAAGTTGCATGAAATACTATCCCACACTGAGGGTACCGGCCTATATGTTACCTAACGGACAGAAATGGCATCCTTGTATTTAGCAAGACACCAAGAAATGAATGTTCCCCCATTTCCAAATAAAGGAAAATTTTTCACTTCACAAGGAAAAAAAAAAAGGGGAAAAGAATTCCAGATGTAATGTAGCCACAGGACATCCTTTGTTTGCTTTCTTTTTTTTAACTTTCACTGATCTGATCTCTCTTTCTGACACAGGATTAAGATCCTTTGGAATTTACCCAAGGCATATTCTGCATAAGAACTGAACAACTCACCTCTAATCTCAGTAGTCTAATGCGCTCTAAAGACAGCTTCACTAGGATGAAACAATCATCTGGAAGAAACACTTCCTCAATATATTCTGAAATCTTTAAGAGATAAGGACGAAATACTTAGCATGTGAAAATGGTTAAAATGCCACATAGCAATTGGCTGACGTTTACATTTAAAGCATTAGCAATAATACAATTTTTCCTACCTCTCCTAATAAAGTTTTCTCAATTCTTCCTTTAACCAGACGGGCAAAATCAGGATCATCATCTTTGTCCAGCTGGGCTGTTATAATAGGGGTGCTACAAAGAATAAACACAAAAAAACCCAGTCAGGAAATGGCTTAGCTAGATTACAGATGGCAATCTGAATTAACAGCTTGCCTTATGGAACCAATCTCATCATCTAGAGTATTATTCAATAAGATAAAGAGACCTTCAGCTTCGTCAGGTACCTTTAAGAAAATTATTGTTTGTTTACTTCAGGCTAGTAAAAACAAGCGCACACACACACAAGATAACACGACAAACTAGTGACTATTTTCATGGCATACACTATTCTAGTATTATTTAAGTGGATACCTAGGAATAGGTAAGCTTCAACTACCACTAAACATCAGGAAGTTTCACAATGTATGAGACACCTAACAGAATATTAAACTTAGTAAGTAACTACTTTACCTCATTTGATTTTCAGAAAAATAAAACTTCTCTCTTCTCTGGCCCTAAGTATCACTTAGTTGGACAGACGTTAGATTTTTTTTGTGTTCCGGTATTCCACGGATTCAATGTTGTCTACTATATTACTGACAACAGGGAAACGCTATCGCATATTGCAAATTAATCCATCAGGTTTCACTTAAGCAAAAGGAAAAAAAACCCAAACAAAAACAACATTAGTACCTAATAGCCTTTGAAGCATTAATGATTTCTTTGATTCTTGGCACACCTAAAGTAATGTTCATTGAAGCAACGCCAGCAAAATGGAAAGTCTTCAGAGTCATCTGTGTGCCAGGCTCACCAATACTCTGTGCACAAAGAGCTCCTACTGCAGAACCAGGCTCCATCTGTGCCCTGATAAAGAAATTCTCTCATTAAAAAAATACAGAAAGAGACATAGAACTCAAAAAGGCGTAAAATCCTAAGCAAGTAAAGACAGAAACTATTCTGGTAGATAATGAAAAGTTTGTTGTTTTTTTTTTTTAAATAAATAAACAGGAGAGAGGTTAAAAGGTCACCAATACTCAAGACACTGATCTCGTGCAAGGCAAGAAGATGCCCTGTTATACAGGCATTCCACAGATCCAGTGTAACATCCACAACAGTAAACAGAACGCTTGTCCTCTTTCTCCTAAGCATCAAGCAGTAGATTCAGGATTGCCTATTCAGGGAAATCCCATATGCTGACATTTCCAAAACTCCCCTTTACATGTTTCAGCATGAGAGACCTCTGTTAAGTCTTCCTTTAAGAAATTATTATGCAGATTACTTTTTAATCAGAACAAAATCCAGATATTAATGTCTTCTTGTTTTCATCTTATTCAGAAACCCTATACTGATGAACTACTTTCCCTTCAAGTTATGCATGTAATGGGCTCATTCCCACATTTGCCCCTTTCCAAAATTTATGTACTTTGAGAACTGGTTGTCCTTACAGGACAAAAAATGAAGACCACTACAGTACACTATGCAATGTCAAAATGGGATGTGAGGGGTGGTTTACATTCTCCCCTACAACTTTGTTCAGATCCTGCAGTCAGCATTCTTCAGCTTGCACAGAGTGCAATGTGATCTGCTTTTCTAAAGCAAATACACCCTCTGAACTTAAGGCACAAGACCACTTCCTAAATCAATCTAACTTGTAGCAGCTTCTTGCATTTTCCTCGATGAGCTCTTACCAAGTAAAAATGCTGTCTAATAGTTATTTAGCTTGTAACATATAAAGGAATTAATTCTGGGTAACAGTAAAACAAAATTACTTAAATAGAGGTTATTGTTTTCACTATTATTTGGAGATCTCTTTACATTCATGTCATATCTACTCAAAAATTGCTGAAATCCCAGCTGAGAGATTTCTCCTGGTAAAATGACAATAGCCTATTAAACAAAAACAATCATCATAGCAATTAGATCTTTTCCAAGGGTACCATCTTTCAGTTGTCAGATCAACATAATATAGAATGCTAAAACAACCTACTACAGTAAAATAGGCAATTCATGTTTAAGAATACTTAACACAAACGTAAGCAAGTAATCCTAATAACCAAAAACTGGTAATTGCTTTAAAATAGTTATGTTAAGAATTTACATACATATGAATTTTCTAGAAAAAGAAAAAATATTAGTAAACAATTGATGCAGATTGAGTGTGAGGCCACAAAGCAGATGTCACCAATAGCTGCACACCAATGAACAAATCCAAGCAGTCTGAGTAAATTAAACAACTCTCAACAGGTAATAGATGAAAACATCCACGCTATCGCTATCTTGTTGGAGACCAAGAATAATAAACAAAAGGCTCCTACAAGTGCATAACAGATTCAAGAACATGTTAGCACGATGCATGACATAACCCTTCGGACCATCTAGATGAAGAATAACCGTCAAGATTCATAAGGATTTGAAACTGATCTATTCAGACATTATTTTGCATGGACTCTTCGGAGGTTTGGAACAATCTCCTGCAAGAGGGGGAGGAAGGGAACACGTGTAGCTGGAGATAAATTTTTTTTTTTTTTTTGGCAGTCTACCTTTGTCTTGCAATGTTTATATCACTGAGGCGAACTGTTTCTTATTCTTTATTTGTATTGCATTCACAGCAGAACCAACATCCATACAGTAAAAATAGCAAAATACACTCCTAGATTGCAAACAAAGCAATAAATACTGAATTGGGAGCAGAGGGGGTAAATTGACAGAAAATAACAGGCTAAACACTTACCTCATGTATTTGTCCCTACAAGTCTCTAGAAACTTCTCTAATTGTGTTGGAGTAATCCTATCCAACTGATATAAAACTCGTGGCTGAAAAGCGAATACAACAGTTGGAAAAGCAATAGCTTATGAAGATTTAAAATAACTACATACTTACCCCCTTGAAACTATTTACCTCTGTTGTGCCATTGTCGTTAATGCCATACTTGTCCCTAGTTTTTTTTATCTTCTCAGAAACACCTTTGATGAATTTTTTAATTTCCTGAAATTACATTAAAACAACAGTAAGCAAAGACATGGACTTCATATTGAAGTCTTCAGCAGTAAGTTATTTGCTTAGAGCTCCAAATGGAATGTTTACAATAATAATTTAACAGTGCACAATATGAAGAGAGGAACGTCAAAACTCAGACACACACATACACTAGAATATAGCAAACCAGATACACTCTTGTGTAACCACAAATTAGTAGCAGTACATGAAGAATATGGTCCACGCTGAATAAAAGCATCCTTCCTGAGCACACACTGGAAACTTAAGAGATCTGACTTTGGTTGATCCTTCCTTCCTACCCATCATTTGCTGAAACTGATTCTACCATTAAAAAAATAATTAAAAAAATAATCTCAAAATTCTTACTTGCTCTGTAAACTGACACAAACACATTCTCACTCATTTCTCAGTATTTAAAACAAGTCAAAGCAGAGAGACTGTGGCATGAGAGGAAGTACATAAAGGACACCTGCTGGATAGATTTCAGAGATGCAAGATGTACTTTATTTGGGGGGTGGCAAAAAAAAACCCTCAAAGATGATATATACGTGTCAGTCTCTACCTAACGTAGTTCAAATAATTTCTCTATGCTGTGGAGAGGTCTTGCAGATAATTGCATTTAACATGTAGTACCTAAGCTTTTCACTCTCTTACCAGGTTTACCCAAAAGTATTTCTAGCACTCTCTACTAGAACATAAATGGAAACAATACTGTCAGAAAAATATCCAACATTTCTGTGAAGCATCATTCAGGCATTACGCTTTGGATATAGATATGTACACTAGAAGTCATGACATACGAGGTCCACAAACTCTTCCATAGAAGTAGACTCAGTGCAAATCATTACCATAACACAGGCTTATCAAAACCAAAATATAAACAAAAAGCAAGAGGAAATCCTTCCTATCTACTTCAACAATGATTTAAGAAAGCCTCTGTGGAGGAGTAAGTAGTTTGATTTTTAGAGTTCTTTTAAACCCTTACCACCCCATTAGTCCTGCCTGACAACCAGAATGATGATTATATAGTATCACCTCTTCTTCACTCAGTACTGGACTCCTTCCAACCACTGCAGCAGCCAGGCACCGAAAATTACTTGCAATTTTTTTTTTTTCACCTGAATTCATAAATCATTATCAGAACACTTCTATTACACCCTAACAGAATCCTCAAATTCTCAAAGTAACAACCTTTTAACTGGTATTCAAGGAATTTTCAGACAGTACATTACTTTCTGTGAATACTAGAACAAAATTCAAACGAAAGAACCGACAACAGAAGTGTGGTGCTGGAATGGATGCTTCAAGTTGTTTCCCCACTTGGATGACAACAGGATGCATTCATACATTTCTGCCCCTTTTGCCCTGCTGTTAAGTCATATTAATTAACGAACAAAATATTTTGTCATTTTAAAGGTTTTTGACCCTGAAATCTTTGTATAAAATTGATAATTTGATTTATTTCCCAAAATAAGTGTTAAGTAATAACAGGGTATTAGAAAATTTAATCCTTTTACTACAGGTGCATAGGAAAAAAAGCAATATTGCAGGACTTGCAGAAGATCACCCAGAACATTTGATCTAGAGAAAAGAAAACCATTAAGGAGAGACTTTAAAAGTAATTCTATCCTGAAAGATGCTTCTTTTGTGGAGAGGCAGGGAGGGAGGAGTGGAAGGGGAAGAAAGCAGAAGGTGTAACACTAAGTTCTCCCTCCAGAACACTGAGGACTAAGTTCTTTTAAATGTTCACCTACTCACATAAAACCAGGGGACAGTAATAATAAACCACACCACAACCTCCTCAGAAGAAGTCGTTATACTGGCTGAAGATTCAGTCATGTGATCATATGGAGAAAGGGCAGACTTAAGACCAAAAGAGCATAGGACTGCAAATAACATTACAGCAAACCATTTATTGTCAACTTTTCCTCTTTTGACAGTTCTTGAGTACCAAAATACTTTAAAAAACAACCAAACCCTCCAGCATACTAAATCGTTATATATCATTCTGAACTGTAAAAATAAGGTACTCAAATGGTACATTATTTCCATGCACTACAGCCAAAAAAGAAAGGTGAGAAATAAAAGATAAATCTCCGAAGAGATTTATTTTTCATTGTCAAAAGTTTTATTCATGCGCAAGAACTGAAAGAGGAAATGACCTGTTCGTCACACCTTTCAATTATCTGTTGGCAGTTTACCCAAACTATGAATTAATTTACGCGACAAACAAAGAAAATGTAGCTCACTTTTTGCCGAGCCCGTCTGTCTTTATGGAGCTATCACCTTCAGTGCAACACTGTCCTCTATGAGCACAGCTGTGTAACTTCCAGAGTGAGCTCAAGAAATCACTGGTTCTTTCACACAGTCTAAATCTATGGTCTTTTAGCCTGGACCTGTTTAACAATATGGCACCAAACTGACTCAGTAAGCTCTGGCTCAACATGGGCCTCGTCAGCTACTACAGAGCTGATGTTCAGTCAAAATTGCAGTCCAGGGTCTAAAGCCTGGTCACTCAGGTGCTTGCATCATGTTTCCCAGCACTTCAGCTAGTGAGATCATTTATATACATGAAGCACTGGTAATATAAGAATCCTCACAGTTAAGAAGCCCACTGAAATGCAGAGCGGTACAGACAATCCCACAAGATTCAGCAATAATCCATTTGAATCCAGGCAGATCCATTAGGTCAGCTCTACATATGCCAGCAGCGACTGGCTGTGTGCTGAGCATTTTCTGTGTTCGTACCACACTCCCCAGTACTCATCATATTCTAACATCTCCAAAAAACACAGAAAAATGATTCAATTTTTTTTTAAATTGTGAGGTTTTATAAAGATTTTCCCAATTTCAATCAGAAACAAAAATTCTCCTTCACCTGTATCTTAATATACTCAAACACATTAAAAAATTAACACAACTGAAACTGTGCCAGCCAACAATCTGCTTGTTCATCAGTTGAATTCCCTCCAGCGAAGGCAGAATGCAGGCAGAATGAACACTAGTCTGTCTGAAAAATGCTATTTAGACATACTGTTGTCTGGACATGAGTGGATAAGCCCGTTATAGGAACCTCCTGGTAAATAGCAGCAATAAGGAATATCTCTGTTCTGGAAGGGAAAAGTAGAGGAAGGGACAGGAAAACATCAGAAAAGCATGCTAGTATCCCTAAAGGTTGAAAGAATGAGTTTTAGAAGGGAAAGTCATGTAGTAAAAGAAAGCTTCCTCAAAATGCTCAGATTTAACTATGGGTTATGGTCCCATATTAACTATGGTGTCATGGTTTTCACTACTAAAAAGGAATTGTGTAAATTATTGTGATGAACACCTACATTATAATTTAACAAGCAGTAATGTATATATGCTAATCAGTTACTTTAGCACTATACACACATCTTTAGGTAAAAAGCACTAACATTAATGCTCACACAGTGCACACACATGCTACAATTACCTCATTATATTTTTCATAACCTGTCTCAGTTAATGTCTTCAAGGATGAACAGAAAAAAAAAAAAGGAAAGAAGAAAATGTAACAGTATCTGAAACTTAAAAATCGTAAGTTAAACTAATTACCATTAAGGTGATGTAGCCATATCTGTGCTTCTGAAATGAATAGCAATTATTTAGATTTTCCTGATATGATTAAAAAGATGTATACCTCAAAGAACAGCTTGATCTCCAAACTCTGATATTAATATATTGCATATTTTTTCCTTCAGAGGTGCAGTTAAGATTTGCAGCACATTTCAAGTATGGATATAATTATTTTTTCAACTCTGCTCTAGCAACAGACTTGCAAGTCAGGTTTATAAACAACTGCTTACTAGTTTTGTCACCTCCTGCTCTGAAGCACTCTGATCTATCAAGAAGAAACCCTTCAAAAGCAGGTCACTGAATTCATGTTGTTCTCATCACTGCCAGTAATTGGAAGGTTCATCAAGACAACAGCTTTATGTGCCCACAGGCAGGTTAAGTCTACAATTTTTATCACATCTCCCAAAGTAGTCTTAAGTGTGGCTGCTCTCATAAATATTAAAATTGCTTAATACTCTTTCAAACAAATTGTCTTTTAACTTCAAAGTGCAAGCAGTCAGGTGAACATTCACTCACCCTTGAAAGACATGTAAGTACTCCCCAGAAGATAAGCCCTGTCCAGCAAAGCACTTCATACGACAGAAGTTTTTTGCTGGATTAGTATCATAAGAAAGCAAGGTAAATCGGTGTATGTGTATAGCTGGTGTTTCTATTACATGAAAACAACCAAATGAGTAAAAACAGTTATCCAGAAAGTCGGTAATATCAAAACGTATGCGTAATAACAGAATATGAGACTCAGTCGTAGGGGTTTCTTACATAGAGTTAATAAGTATTATTTCATTTCTGACATCCCAGGGGAAGCACATAATTACTGTACTGTCTTGCTATGGAGAGAAATTCCAGCAAGATATCTCAGATCAGTAGCACTTTCTACTCAAAAATCACTAGATTTTTCTCTTGTTTCTAAAGTTCCTGTGGTGAACATGAACAAGTACCACAATAAGAATTAAAGTTATAGTCCGACCTTCCTGCCCCCTACATGTACAGAAATATATTACTGAACAAACTACTTCTGCTACTAACGCATCAGATTCAGCCATTGCTCCTACAGATGGATAAGACCATTTTATTTACTTTACATGATTTATAAAGAAAAGTTAATCACAGTGTGGATAAGGAAGTGACACAATTACCTGCAGAAAACTGTCTCGGCAGCAAAGAAATTCACTCTTCTTCATGATGGACTCAGATGTTAACACCAGTTCGTTTTTACTAAGGGCTGGTTCACTTCGGCATGGATATACAGCCTTCAGAGGAAAAAAATTACTTCTTCACATAAAACACATGCACAAAAACTTAATTGTAAACACACAGAATATAGATAAATACAATTTATTAACAGTATTCTGTAGGTTTTTTTTTTTCCCCACTATACAATACTAGACTACTCTGAAGAGAAGGTCCACATACACTTCTACTTACGTAAAACTGAGGGTATATACACACATTTCTAATTCTATCAATTTATTACACTCACATTACAGAAATCTGTACAGTCATTTCAGCAAAACGCTTTTATGTTTGGGGGGGGGGGGGGGG
>JAVKLA010000093.1:15928884-15944436 GCA_034782735.1 Sagittarius serpentarius | reverse complement strand
CCCCCCCCCCGCGAGCACAAAGAAAAACCAACAAACAAACCACAAAACCAAACCAAACTATACCATTCTTCAAACATCACAGTATGTCCAGTTATTCAACAATGCGCCAGGCCTCTGACCTAAGAAGCAGTTCAACACAAGCAGTATGCATGTCTTGATTTAATAAGGAATTACTTTGTGTAATACAAGTCCAGTCTAGTACCCAGCTAAGTCAGTAGTCATTTCTCTACTGAGTTGGGTATTAGGCCCTAGAACTATTTTAAGTACAGAAGAAAATTCTATTTTTCACAGCTTATACACAGTTTATTCCTAGTTGCTCTGTTCTAATGTAAAAAGTATCTGTAACCCTTAGCACATACATGCTGAAAGACTGACCAGGTCTGCACAAAAAGGTAATTTAAAAATAAATTCTTCAACAATTATCCCCATAATTTATTACCTCCTCCTACATGCTTAATAGTCTTTTCACACTTCCAAAGATTTCAGTAATCCTTACTCTGATGTTGTCTAGAACTCGCTTGAATTCCAGCGGTTCATCCTTCCCTTCCATGGCTGCAGGATCCAAGCCATCTCCTCCATAAATAAACTGTATAATGTCACCAGTAGAACTTCTGACTGTCAAATCATACTGTGAGCAAAGATCTTCAAGTGATTTTACCAGCCGCCTCTGAAGGAAAAGAAAAGAAAACAAAACAAAAAGTGCAAGGAAAGTAAATGGGACCTTTTTAAAAATACCTGTTGATTGGGATTACAAAAAGTACAGAAATTGGACTCAGGAAATAAATCTGACACAGTGATTAGCAGGCATGAAAACCTATTTTAAGTCATACATTATCCCTAGGGTTTTACTGTACATTCTCCACAACATGAAAGCCAACAATAATACAATTTAAAGCAAAACCACACCTCTTCACATTTAGAAATTCCATCATACAGGAAACCTAATGCTAAGCTGCAAGAATCTATTATAGTCTGAGGAATTTGGGGGTTTTTTTGACAGAACATTCATATTCTTCCACGCAGGTTTATTTCTCAAGGCATACAACATTTTTTTGCATATGGAAGCAAAACCAGTGAACGATTATTTTCACTGACAAAAAACGAAGAGCTCATTCATCAAATCCCGTAGATGCTATTTTTCTACCAGTGTTAGCTACTTCTCTTACATTAATTCATTGTATTGGGAAATCCCTTTACTACCATCTTCCTTCCTCTGTCTCCCAAAAAGAAGGCATGCTATGAAACATTAGTGATTAAAAATGTTTTTACTTGAAAGATGGACTTCATTGTTCTATGAAAGTAAATAAGCTCGCTAAAGAACATAAATTGGTAAGTTTTTTCACTGAGGAAGAAAAGGGTAAGATGAAATAAATGTTAAGATTTTTTTTTTTTAATTCCAAAGTCCAAGTGCTACAATATTTATGTAGGCTGAAAGCTGATACGGAAAAATATTTTGCATGTTGCTTATTATATTTACATATGTTTGTATATACTTACACACGTTCAAACATTATTCTGTTAGTTTGGGAGACAGTCTAATTAGTCACCTACCCCAACAGGAACTGATTTCAGTCTTTGCAGAGTTACTTGCATATCTCTGAATGTGTCCCCAGCCCCAAATTATCTTGGCTTTTCTCCTGCCTGTTACGCTGGGAAGAGGACTATACTTAAAATACTACTTAAGTATTTCACTGAAGTCTTAAGATTGCTCATAATAGCAAGAAGCTTTGATGGAGAGACATTTGTTTTCACCAGAGATACAGCCAAGGACCTCACAGAACTTGAAGTCCAAGTCTATATGGCCAAGGGGCCTGTTACCTAAAGGGGACAGATACTGAAAGGGAGCTTTAGCCATATTTCTGTCATCCAGACAATCTTTTTCTAAATAACCCAAATCAAGGATTTGTGTTTTCTGTTTCTTGTCGTTGAAATACCATATCTGAAAAAGCATTCACAACTCAAATCTAGGTTATAATGTATGGACAAAATTTCCATCATTCACATGGGTTTTCGGAACACACACTACATAGAAAGTAGTCCTCAATTCCATAGAACAATGGCTTTTATCACCCATATTCAAGAGGAAACACCTTCATACAAGCATGTTACTGTAACTATTGCCTGAGGTCTGGTTTACAAACCTCACGTCTACTGGAGCAAAGTAATGTATTTCACAGTATAAATTACTCTCCATTACATTAAAAACAAACACACACATAATGTATGCACTTCTCCCCCACCCCTCGCCTCCACATGCATACAAGAAATACCCTCCTTTTGCAAGGCTGATAAAACCCCCACTCCACTGACAGTTACCTGCATATATCCAGTTTCGGCTGTTTTTACGGCTGTGTCAACCAGACCTTCTCGACCAGCCATCGTATGAAAAAAAAATTCAGTGGGAGTCAACCCAGAATAGAAGCTATTAGCAACAAAGCCTTTTGCTGCTGGGAGCTAGAGAGAAGAGTGGGGAAAAAGGGTTAAAATTCAACGTACATTCTGTATGCATGTTACAGAAAAACACATTGTATGTCATATAAATTCTTTCAGATAGTTAGCCAATACATACACAAACACAGAGCAGTCATCTCAGCTGCACTTAGCTTTGAAGTACAATGTTTATATTTTAGATCTGAACAACGGTTTCAAAACCCTTGCCTAGTTCTTCCAAACTAATCTAATAGACTGACTTTCTCCTCCTACAAGCCTTGTCATGCTTCTAGCCATTCCTTGCGAACTCTACACCAACTTCTAACACTTTGGCCTCCCTTAAAGTTGCAAAAATTGAAAGGGCAATAAGAATGTTCATTTTGCAATAGTATAACAAAAGGTATTTGCAGTGCTGAAGACTAAGGAATCCAGAAAAAATATGAATGGATCTATGTACATAACTAATTCTTTCAAATGGTTTGCTCTCACCTCTGAGAAGAGCTTTTGCCAATTAACTTTTTGCAGACATCCCCTTAAGTCAAATAACACCAAACTGTCTCCATGATGACACAAAACAATGTATAGCCTACAAAGAGGTTCCTCTTAGAAGATCACTTTTTGCTCTTATTTAACAGGTAGTGCTTTCTAAATCAGTAAAAAAGCTATAGTTAAAATTTAACTTTTTCCTTCTCACCTAATCTATGAAGTATTTTTTCCTTCTTTAATTTATTCAGGAAAGAACATATTTTACATTACAGAACTCAGAAGTTGAAATTTGGACATTCATTGACAAATGCAAGTGCCATGGCTACCATCTGATACTTGAGTTATCTAGCACACTAACAAGATTGATGGCTGGTACCTAGAACATTCTCTACTGATCATTTCAGATAGCAGTATAAAAAAAAACCCCTGACCACACTGAATTGTATTAACAAGTGCATGAGACTCCTTATTGCTTCATGTAGAACAGAACTCAAACACGAAACATTCAGAGTAACCCATATCTGTCTATCCTAGTGGAAAAACAAAAAAATAAAACCAAAACCACACTCCAGAATCGTTTACCTGGCATGTTTCATCTGTCTAAAAATACTAACACACACCCAGCAGTTGTCCTGAAAAGTCTTAGTGCAGTGAAACAGAACGCAAGAGAGAAACTTTAACAAATTATTTTTAGGACTCTCAACCAAAAATGTATCATCAGATCTCCTTTAATTTTACTAAATTAGAAAGGTCTAAGCAAGGCTTAGCTGTAAAAATTCAAGCTAACTAGACATCCTATGGCAATTCACAACACTACCTTTAACTCCCAAATCTCATTCATAACCTTTTACATTCACCATATGCGGTCCTTTTCCTTCCCCATGTCACAGCAACACGTCCTATCATGTGTCCTTCTTAAAATGTTTTAGGGCAACTTGTTTCACTTTTCTTCACAGTGTATTGTAAACATCCAGAATTACCTTAGAATGCTTCTCAAAGTGAGGCAAGGATCTGTTCTCAAATCCATCAGGAACTCGGGACCCACTGATAGCCTGCTGACCTACACAAGCAATCATCTGGGATATATTAATGAAGGACCCTGAAAAGAAAGAAAGAAAACAAATCTCACTCGCAAACATGGAATATCAGTGCTCCTCTGGTAAGCTGTCTTCATTCTATGAAGATCTATTATTTAGCTTTGTAATTTGTCAAAAATGCATCTAGAATTGCAACAGTTAAAGAAGCTTTTCTGTTACTTGTTCTGTAAATTTCAGCATTTATGCAGAGACTGGCAACTAAGTTAATCTATGATATAGCTAACAACTCCTTTTAATTTTTTTTCTTTGGGTCATACTCATTCATGCCACTACTATTTGGCTACAGTCCTCATCCTGTTTTGTATTATGGCTTGTGTTTTATACAACCCATGATCCTAACCTACATATTTTGCTTCACAATTTCTTCAATAAACATATTTTAATAACATTTTTTATGAAGGGTTCAGTGTCTACCAAGATTCCTGGAACAAATTAAGTCCCAGAGAATTAAGTCACTAACTCAGAAGTTTTATTTGCTGAACAAGTTTGCAAACAATGCCACCCCCCCATTACACACTTAATATATCCCCCTTCTTAGATTACAGTATTTCCTTAGAAGCACAAAATGTCACCCTGAGGCTTTCCACAATTTATTAGAGACAGATAAACAAAGTCAAAGGGTTAAGTGACTTCTTCAAATTCTCACAGGAAACAAAGGAAAGCTCAGATAAGAATTTGGGTATAAAACAAATATTTACTACACAGGTGGTCCTTCAGAAACAAAGCAGTGAAGATGGCTGAAATATTAGTTCCAATTCTTCATATATAATTTCCAGCTAGTTTTTGTACGTGATATACATACTTGAAGTCAGATATGCAACTGAAACTTCTTACTGATGAATTAATTCAGGTCTTAAGAACATCCAAAGTTCCAATAGGTTGTTTTTCCAACTTGTACTAAAAATTTAAAGATACAAAAACTAGCATATCATTTTTATTACCTATACCCAACCTGTACTTACGGAGAGGAGTCACTTCAACTCTATACTGTATGAATTTAATACTTATGCAACTTACTGTATAAAGTAAGCTATAAAGACAGAACAAGTCATTTTGAGAATGGCGATGGAGCCAACAATCTACTTCCAAAGCTTAGCTATCCCTACCTTTAGAACCACAGAGAGCCATGATAAGAGGACTGTTGCTCTTGTCCAGTTCTCGGAGACAGGCACTGCCAGCGTGATCTCTGATAACAGAGAGTTCTTTAAGGATTAAGGCCTGAAATCCAAGATTTCAGAGATTTAGCATTTGTTAAAAAATACCATACACAAACAGTACTCTAACACTTGCCAGCAATACCTTTAGTAGTCAAAGGGAATTCAAAATACAATCAAGAGAGAGAAACGTAGACTTTGCTTTGGGTAAAACAAATTTAACTTTTAACTTGCATAACTTTCCAGTTTGCTGCACAAAAAGTCTTTGTCGGGATAAGACAGGAGTAGCCAGGGACATGACAACCTCTTCTGCCAGCAGCACCAGCTTAAGCTAAACTGAGCATTGAACTAAGCTCTAAGTCTTGCTGCACGATGTGAAAGATTACCACAAAAACTTGTATTTTTGGACTGCCTTCAGAGAGTACAATGCTGATATCTCCAATTGTTAAGAACGTAACAACTGTATCAAAAAACGTTCTAGGATATACACAGGTGTCTGAAAAGAGGAAGACTGGAAAAACCTGCAAGACACTTCTTTCAGCCAGAGTACCACTTCAAACTGGAGAACTGTGGCAGTACTTCATTATAGGGTGGAGTTTTCTGGTTGTTTGTTGTTTTTTTCTTTTTTCCTTTCTATTTTTTTTTTTTAAGGTAAAAACAAGACATTGACTAGCCAAGAAGATAAATGTATAAAACCATTAAAGACAATGAAAAAAGTGTTCTTCAGCTGACTTCATTAAGTCCCTGTCCTTAAGCTTTTGGGCAACATTCATTGCTTGTCATCAAAATTTCTACAGAAAAAAGAAAAAACCCAGCATAACCAAAGTCCACTTAACTTTTTCCCCAATAAGGGGCAAGAAAACACTTGCATATAAACATATCTCTAACTAAATGAATGTTTTGCTTCTTGGATTAGGTTCTTTACCATTACTGTTCTTTATTAACTTAGCAAATACTGATAAATGTAATTAACCCCATTCCAATTACCTATGTAATTTTATTCTCTTGCATGTCACCCCAACAGATCCAGCCAGGAGGGAAGGAAGATCTCAGTTGTTTAGTATTTAGCTAACACTTTTAGATGCATAAACGCATCTGAATGTTAAGCCTAGATAGACTCAGCTAAAGTTGTGTATCTAGGGACCCTACTTTCTCTCTAAATATATAGCCATTTAAATTGAAAATTTTACCTCTAGTGTCTCTTCTGCAGTACAACCAGGCTGCTGCTGTAGCTTGCCAGTGTTCAGAGCTTCAATATACTCATCACATTTCTTGTAGCCAGCATTCAGGAGCTCATACTTAGCTTTTAGCAGGCCCTGCCCAGGGGTTACATCACCAATTCCAATTGAAAAGCCACGATTAGCTATTATTAAAAAAAGAAAAAGAAAAAAAAAAGAAAAAAGAGATTATATTGATAGCTCAATCTCATATAGAGAAAACAAATTAAAACCAGGAAATATTATCATTGGGAACTTTATTTTTTCCTCCCATCACGTGACCATCATAAGCACTTCATAACCACAATCAGTTGTTTCACAGTTTCTGTCAGCTTCACAACTAGCTTTTTTTTTTTTTAAACACAGCATATCATATTTGAAGCAAAAATCTTTCTTGATTGCTCTGTATTTCTGCTTTAAGATACTATTTTACAAGGAAATGTACTTACAAAGATAGACGGGAGCAAGTCTGGCTAGTCGTGACATGGCATCTGCAGCTTCTACCTGTCCCCAGTCTCTCAGTAAGATGTAGAAGATGTTGTTCTTGGATCCTGAACCTAAAGTTCCTTTGTCCATACTGCCACTCATTAACTCACTGTTTTGAATTGTGACATCTAGAAATAAAAAGACAAAAAGAATTCATTGGTTTTATAAAACATTACCTAAACTCTAGTAATCGGTGATGGACTACGTTTTTAAATAAAAGCTCTGTTCATAAAGAGAACAAAACCCTAAGACATACATTTAATATACCTCTAGAAGTGCATGAGTAAGTAGGCAAGGGGAACAGTCTACAAGTTGACTTTTATCAACTTAAGTTAAAATTTGTTTCCCTTCCTCCTTAGAAAGACAACTGTATCTAATTTAAGACTTCTGAGAAACATTGTGAACAATCCTTTTTGTTAAAAATCTAAAAATAAACTTAGCTTCATTAATCAGAATATAGTCTTCAGTCAGTCTTACCTGTCCAGAAATAAAGTCCTCAATCATGCATAATAAACCCATGTTATTTACTTATTTATAAAGTAGAGCAACACAATTTCAGAAATGAAGTTACAGTTCTCTTACTCAAAGATTCTGATAGTGTTCAACTCAAATCACCTCTGGAGGCACAGCTTAAATTTAAAAGACACGCTGGACTCAGATGTCTCTTTAATTACAAGCATATCATAACAACATCCATCTTGCCAGTAGGCCTGTGCACACTGCCTCTTTTACATTACTTGCTTTTGCTTCATCAGGAACCTTCCATTTCAGGCACTGAATCTTCGTTATAAGCTTTAGCCTTTAACCAATTAAAAAGTATCTTTTGTATATGAACTTTAGACATAGTTTCTATGAGAGCAGTGTAATCTTTCAAAGAAGAACTGGCATATGTAGACAGATCCAATTTAAATCATTTTATGCAGACCACTGTAGATGTTTGCACACTGTACTCTATGCTCAATATTTTCAATGTGAATTTAGGTAATCATCTTCTTGAACCAGAGGACACTACTCTATCACTTACTATATACATTCAAAATATGATACCAGGATTTCTTGAGACTTTGGAGAATTTGCAGAGAACTGTCTGAAGAGAATTAGTGTTGCTTCAGAAACTAAGTTTCTTCAGAGAACTGAACAGAGCTATCAATGAAATCCCAAAGTTTTCCGCATCACCTGCTACTGTCAAACTCAGAAAAAGGAAATTCTTCCCATACTTCCTAAAATGAAAAGATTGCAGAGCAAAGAAGACGGCCTATGTTCACACGAGCATGACCAGGATTGCTTTGTTGCCTTCCACCCCATATTCCTTAGAGGCTGAAAAAAGATTGTGCCACTGTGTTTATAACCAACTTCACAATGACAGAGTGGTCCTACCTTCTAAAGAAATCGCTCAGAGTCTGGTGCAGAGTGGATTTGACTCCCAATTGCTAAATTCTTTCTCACATCAACACTGCAGGACAGAATTACCGTAAATCAGTGGTTCCTCCCTAGGTTCCTTAACTCACACTTCCAAGCAGCAAGCAACCAAGCTAATCCTGCCTGCTCAAGTTCTTTTCCAGCTATTACCCCATGAATGTGAAATTAGTAACAAGCACTTGCTCATCTCCTATAGCCTTTTCAACCCTGATGCATTGCATTCCACTGGCCACTCTGACTTCCCTAACCGGAAGGATACAGATGGTTTGATATCCTAGGGATTCCTGTCTTCCTTACATATCCTAACTCCTTTCACTGTTTAACTTCTAATCCCTGTATCACTACTCCCACTTAAGATATTAAATTTTTCCATTTGCCCTCTGCGCAACAACTTCCTTATCTCTCTCTCTCACCTTCAAATACTATGTTAGTATCACAACAAGCCTAGCATCATACAAAAGAAATTTTATTATGAGAAAACACACAGGTCTTTTCTTTGGTGTTCAGTATGACTTCAACTTTTGAGAAAAACTGTGTAATTTTATTTTTGATTTCAAGAATACTTATGTGGAGTACTGTTTTAACTCCTACAGTGAGCTCAACAGCAACATAATCAACAAAACAAATAGCTACAATTTCTCTGAAGACTTCCAAAACATAGCTTTAAAAGCCTCACTCACAAGAATCATTGTAACACAGGTCTTCCCCTTTGCCACAATACTGTTTGCCCTTGGTTCGTAGGTTGGCTTTTACAGGACAGTCATCACTGGGTTTGAGAATGAGGCTGAAAACCTGTTTTCCTGTCCAGAGCGTTACAGGCTTAGAGAAACAAAAAGACAAGAATTAGGATTAGAGTTTATGCTACAACTACAGTAAAACAGCAAGCAAGAATTTTATTGTAAAATTGTTTTCTATACAGAACCTTTCTATACTGAACTATACTTGTAGAAGTGCATAGTAGCATTCCTTTGAATATGTAAGTATTACGTGCTTTTATAGATATAAAACAATGACTGCTGGACGGTTATCGTTTACATAAGGGTATGTGCATACATTTAGAGAAACATGCTCTATTGCTCCCTCTTACTGTCATGTTTCCCTTTCTGATTAGAAAATGAAAAAAAAAAAAAAAAAAGAGGTGCTGCTGCTGCTGTCATTTCATTTCTCAAAAATGTTGCAACATTTATATTTCCTTCTTTATATAGTGCCTTTGGTTTAAACTTCTAGGAGGTTAGACATTTGTACAGTATGTACTCCCCTCAGCTGTAGTTAAATGTAAGTAAATGTCACAGCTAGCACTAAAATTATTCATTTGGAGTGACAGAAGCAAAGAATCACTGCTCTTGGCTATTAGCAAAAGTTACAAAATTCACATTAGATACTGCCGATAAATGCTCTGAACTTGCTTTAAATTACTATTACTCATTGGCATTTCAATTTCACTCTCTGAATTTCCCTAATACACTTACTATTTTGAAATTAAATAAAGGGTATTAAAAAAGATATATACACCAATACTCAGCAAGTATTTAGTAAATTTAAAAGTGTACCAAACTCTCTCCAAACAATACTGTTTGCCTCAAATGCAAAATTAATCAAATGCAGGCAGCCTTAAACATGTGAATGAACGCGTAACAGACCTCAACCTAATAAATGACACTATAGCTCTCTTCAAAGTTTGTGACAAATACACAAATCCTCTGTCCTTTGCAATAAATAAATAAAAATACAATAAATAAATAAAAACCAAGCAAGCAAAAAACCAAGCAAAAAAAAAAAAATCACATAGCACTCATCCTCTTCAATGTTTAACACGTTACCAGGTTAACAACTAAAGCATATTATTTCCAGGGTTTAACATCTGCTAGATTTGAGATACTGAAACCTAGAACTGTTGAGCATTTCAGGACATTATCTGAGGGCACCCAAGGAGTAACATAGTTTGTCCACTTAGCCCCATGTTAAGTCTGCACAGCTAGTAACAGTGAGGTTATCAAGAACTACGTATCTTCTACTGACCACTAACAGCCAAGTGGTCTGTCTCACAGTAGCAGTATAGTAGCAAAGTTATGGTTGAACCCTGAAGGAACCCTGCATCTGGAGGGCACCATGCAAGGTTGATTCTGTTCAGCATCAGGAACCATCAAACAACGCCTGCTTTGACCCTGAATTCTGATCCTTGCACTTTACAAATGCAAAATCTCATACAAAACTAACGTCAGAGAAAACATGAACTGTCTCTGCTGAGAACATCACCGTGGGTCAAGAACACACAACGGAGAAAGTCTTAGTAACATTAAAGAAAATAGTTGCACACACCTTCAGAATTGCTGGAGGTGGAAGACGAACTTTAATCTTTTCATCCTTGCCAACCAGGATAGAAGCAATAATTTGACAGGCTTTGGCTCGATCAAAAAAGGTATCTTTCAATGTAAGAAGATAGGCACCTAGAATGTAAAAAATTATTAATGTGACAGGCTAAAATGAGATTAAATTTAAAAGCCATTGCATATTCAGTATCAATGATTTCATTCTAATACTAGTTACCTACTGTCGTACTTTAACCCCAGCCAGCAACTCAGCGCCACACAGCTGCTCACTCACTTCCTCCACCACCCAGTGGGATGGGGGAGAGAATTGGGAAAAAATGGTAAAGCTCGTGGGTTGAGATAAGAACAGTTTAATAGGACAGAAAGGAAGAAACTAACAGTGACACTAATAACAACAATAAAGTGACAAGAATAATAAAAGGATGGGAATACACAAGACAAGTGATGCACAATGCAACTGCTCACCACTCTCTGACTGATGCCCAGTTAGTTCCTGAGCAGCAATTCCCCCTGCCCAGCCAACTTCCCCCAGTTTATATACCGGGCATGACATCCCATGGTATGGAATACTCCTTTGGCCAGCTTGGGTCAGCTGTCCTGGCTGTGTCCCCTCCTCCCAACTCTCCTGAGCCCCTCCAGCATTCTTGCTGGCTGGGCATGAGAAGCTGAAGAGTCCTGGCCTTAGTCTAATCACGACCTAGCAACAACTGAAAACATCAGGGTGTTATCAACATTCTTCTCATAGGAAACCCCAAAACCTAACACTATACCAGCCACTAGGAAGACAATTAACTCTATTCCAGCCAAAAGCAGGACACCTACTTAGTATGCAAAATAACAATAGTTCAGACAGCTTCAGTTGTAAATTCTTTCTAAATTTTGTTTGTTTGTTTTTTTTTTAAATTGCTCCACACTCAAATTTCTAAAAGTTACAACTAGTGCATTTCTATAATTTATTCTCTCTCTCAGACTCTATCCCACAGGTAAAAATAAGGCCTTGGCATTAATTGTTGTATACCTTCTTCCTTATATTCACTGGACATTTCCCAAAGAATTAAGGAAACCCGAAGCTACTTACTGCAGATTAAAATTAATTTTTGACTAATGAATTCAACTCCTCTACCATAATCATAAGCAGTTCACAGTCTACCTAATGCATACAAAGAATCCAAACATTCATTTTCTCTGCCAGAGAAACACTGCAAAACATATGTAAGTTAATAATAACTGCAGCTACAAAGATAGGCAGTATCAGAAGAGATTCTGAAGACACCATTATATTTCAGACTACGAATGGCCTTAATTTCATAATGTCACTTTGACTTGTGAAAGGAGAAATTTTTTAATTCATATAGAAAAATTCTGGAAAAGTAGGAAGTGATTCTGAAGGAACTGTTAAATCGCACCGCAATAAAATAAGCTTATACACACACCTGTGAGGAAATCTTGAATAGCAGCAATAAGAGGTTCTCCATTTCTTGGTGTTACCAAGTTTGCTTTAGTCTATATGATACAAGAAACAAGAAAATTACACATTTGAAGACACTGATATTCCATTTGTTACTCAGAAGGAAACTTACCATTTAAGGCAGTGATTTTAGCAGAAATAGTAAAAGCTTATTCTAAATCAAAGTACATCTTTCTTCAAAGATACTGAAAAAACAAACTAGACATTTCAGTTCACTACAGTCCATGGAAATCTACTGACAGTTAAAGAATAACTGAGAATATTTATCAAAAATTACATATTCTGTTTCCAAAGCAGAAGCTGCGATCAGCTCGATGTGTTAGGTTACTGTTCAAACAGGACAGGGAAGGGAAGACGAGCTAGCTTTGAGAACCTGAGAAGGGACAAAAGAGGTTACGCTCACTTCAGGGAGCAAATGAAACACCTCAAGTTGTGTGGTCCCTACTGATCTGTAATAGTCAAGCTGACCACTTCCACTAGCCCCATTTTCTTATGCCTTACTCAGACTACTGCTCCAGTTAATCACCTACGCAGCACAGTTTTGCCTGAACTGTGCACAGGCCCACACAAACCTAAATCACACACTGGGGCAGGGGGGGTGGGGTGGTGTTCTTTTTAAGCTCGCAAATCAGTTCAGCAAGCCAATAAATGCTGCAGCCAACAGTTGTGTCGGTACATCTCAAGTAGCAGTTGCATTCAGTCACCCTAAAGGAGCAAGTCACCCTTAAGGAGCAATGTACTGGAAAATCCTCAGATTGATGCTACTGACTCTACTTTCACACCATAGATCAATGCCTGCAACCATCAGATCCCTCTTTATTTACACTCCCTTCTCTTTTTTTTCCCTGCGCTAAGCGCCTACTGTCCCCTGCCTTCTCTGATAAACTGCCTTCTCCAGTACAAGCACACTGTTGCTGCCTCATTTCCAGTTGGTCTGACCATCTGCAATTGCTGGGCTGTCAGACCAGGAAGCAAAGTATGTTTCTGTTCAGTAACAGAGCCACCCTATTTTGGTAGCAATCTCTAAGGTCAGTCAGGCAGAAACATACTAATGACATCTACTTACTTAAAACCACCAAGTTTTCCTTGGATGCTAAAAGTCAGTCTATTAGAATTCCACTGTTTAACAGTCCTAATTTCTTCTAAATTCCCTTTTGCAGAGTTTTCAGGCAGCTTCACAGTTGCACATTACCCATACCCAGGAATCTTGACGATAGGTCAGATTTCACATGCAAGTTAAGAAATACAGGGCTGAACCCACCTGTCACTAGCAAAATCCCAATGCCAACATTGTCTACCTACCCCCATTAAAACAAGTGCTTCTGCTTTTGCTTCTTCTGTCTGAGGAAGGTGAAGGTTCATCTCATCTCCATCAAAGTCTGCATTGTATGGTGTACAGACACATTCATTAAATCTGAATGTCCTATGAGGTTTTACTCTAGCCTGAAAAAAAAAAAAAAAAAAGTGATGCACATGCAGTCAAGCGTGCCAAAAGATGAAAAGCTATGCCTGAATGCTTCCCTGTTGGCTTTATCTTTTCTTTTTATTACAGACACGAGTCCAAATTTCTCATTATAGGATTTAACTCAACCAAGAACTGACAGAAATTGTACTCAGGTTACGTTACACAAATGTAGCTAATAACTTCCATTAGGAAGAGATTATACAAAGCGCAGAACACAACATGCTTTGTAGAGATCACATCAACTCTACAAAAATCAAATGCTTATGCAAGAACAGATACTGAGGTCAATTATGGCTATTAACAGAATTGTCCAGACAACATACTGCCCAGCTACACATCAGTTCCCATGCAAAAGCACAACTGCACTGTATTCATGCTTGTCTCCATGCAGTGTTTCAGAAGCTGTATATTTTTGTGTGTGTAAGAGATGAACACCAGCAAAAGTAAATCACCTAATATTCAGGGATGCACTACCTGTATGTTAGGCTGTGCGTGCACTTACAATGTGAGCCATGATGCTCAGCTTATGAAGAGAGGGTTGTCGGTTGAACAAGACTATGTCACCGTCTATAAGATGTCGCTCCACGATATCACCAAACTTCAACTCCTGGGCCATCTTTTCTCGGTTTCCATATTTCAAAAATCTTATAGTAACATATAACAATGGAGTCAGAAGAAATAAAGTCAGAAATATGTAAACACAACTGAAAATAAATTCTGTGTTTATAATGCAAGTTTTCTTCCATTAAATGTTGGAGTATTTGTGCTACAGTAACTAGAAGACAAAACTGGTGTGGGTTGCATCATTAAACATCAGCCCTGCTGCTATTTCAAATAATGAATGTATTTGTGACATTAGTTAACAAAGCTACAGTTATTAGTACAACAAGGAAGAAAAAAAGTCTATTTATAAAAACAAATAATTAGTTTCAATTGTATCAGGCAGTATAGGGAGTTGCATTCATATACTATCACTTCTTACTGCCCATTAACCGACAGTTGATTAGCTCTCCCATGGAAACAGCCAGTACAACATGCCCAAACCTGCCTGTTTTCATTTATCTCTGTACTACACCACCTATTTCAAATAAGAGAGACTCAGTCATTAAAAAAAAAAAATACATCTAATTGCAGTTCACTATCATTAGTATGTACACTTAAGTTTAAAACCAACAGATTATCTAAAAAGATATTGTACACTAATCCTGAGGAGATAATGACAATTTTTTTGTTACTGCCCTCTGTGAAAGGGTCTAAAAATAAATTTTAATCCCTGCAGATCTAACTGTTTTCACATAGCAGTAAGAACAAGTTGATGGGGAGAAATAAAAAGTGAATCATTACAGATAAGCATGATACCTTTTCATCTGTGTGTGCCTTTGCTGTATGAAGTTGGCTCCAGGATGAACATCAGGACCATTACGGACAAGTTTCCTCATAAAATTAATATTTGCTTTGTTCACCTGTTGCATAAAGACTCCAATCAGAAACAAATGAAACACGTTTCAGGACTTCCTGGTTTTGCTGGTGGTTTTTGTGTTTTCAAATTTTAGGCTCAACTGACAATCCCCCTCGCAGCCTCCAGCTGCTGAAGGGAACAGGCAGGAGGGAACAGAGGAGAAAAATGTAAGTCAATCTTAGAGCAGAACATCACAGTGAAATTAAACTAAAAATCTGGGAAGTAAATTCAGAAATAAAAATACCCAACCACTCCTTAGACAGACACACCAACAAACATATGAAGCTATGTATGAGTTCAAAAAGTATCAAGCAAAACTATTCTCTCTTAATACGTCACTTCTTACACCATATGCCTTCACAGTATGTCGTGCTTTAACCCCAGCCAGCAACTCAGTGCCACACAGCTGCTCACTCACTTCCTCCACCACCCAGTGGGATGGGGGAGAGAATTGGGAAAAAATGGTAAAGCTCGTGGGTTGAGATAAGAACAGTTTAATAGGACAGAAAGGAAGAAACTAACAGTGACACTAATAACAACA
>JAVKLA010000093.1:15878076-15920780 GCA_034782735.1 Sagittarius serpentarius | reverse complement strand
CGGCGGTCCCGAGCGGCCAGCGCGGCGGCACGCGGCGGCGGAGAGCGAGCCGGCCCAGCCGGCGGCGCGGCCTCCGCCTGCAGCGCCCCCTGCTGGGGCACAGTGGGGGCCCTCCCGCCGCCTCCTCCCGGCCGCGCCCCTGAGGGAGGGCGGCTCTCCCGCTGTCTCTCGGGGCCCGCGGGCGCTCCGTTGCCGCCCGTGGCACTGTTACAAGCCAACCACTACCGCTCCCCCGGCTGCCAGGAGCTGTGCCGCTAAGCCCACTTGGTGGCTCTGCCTTTGGTTTCCCCCACAGCAGCCCTGGCCTGGACCCTGGTCACCAGCAGCGGGGCGGGGCCGGCTGGCAGAACCGACCCCGCAGCAGCACCAGGACAAGCGGAGGAGCCCAACCACCCCTGCCATCTCCTTCCGGGTCCGGCTCTAGAATGGGCAGCCCTACGCGTGGCTCCGCCCCCGGCACGAAGGACCCAACCCCCTCCCCCTGCCCCCCGCGCCGCCTTATGATTGGCTGCGGGGAGGTCCTTCTTCCTTTTCTCGCTCGCTGGCAGGGAGGCCGCCGTCAAGATGGTGAGTGTCTGGTGGTGCTGTGCGGCAATCTGCCCCGTGTTGCCGCCATCCTGCCCCCGGCGGGCTCCCCAGCTGCTGGGCTGGCCTGCCCGTCGCGGGCTATGGGGGTATGACGGAAACTGAGCGGGGGCTTACCCTCCCACTTCGAGTTGGGGCTCCTCCGGCCTGGCCGCGGCGGGTCGGTGCCGGTTGGTAGCGGTGAGCTCCGGGGTGTGGGCCGGGGCGTGGGCTTGGCCTGTTGTGTCTTCACGCTGCTGGTTGGTAAGAGCAGCCCTGGGCTTTGACCGTAGTGTAACATCGCTCTTCTTTTCTGAAGGTGTTAAAGGGGTGCTGTAGATCATATTCATGTATTCGTTTCATGGCTGTTCTTGTATGAAAGCGTTAAGGAAATAGTAGCATATAGGTGTTTTAAGGAAACATCTGCATTAAGGAAATGGTAACGTACAAGTTTGTTAAGGGAACTTGTAGTGGTGGGGCTTGTAATCCATATGTTTCATTAAAAGCTGTTTCAGCTTTTCAGAATGGTAGAGGCATGTATGTTGCTGTGTTGTTTGGGAACTAGAGACAAGTCTGTCAGTTTTCCAGTGTACTTTTTACAGGTGTGTGCTGTAGCTCCAGACCAGGCCACTTCGGTTGAGTTCGCTGTCGGTATCTGACAGACTAGTGACTGTTGCTGTATTGTGTGTTACTTACATATTTATTGAGTTTGAATTGCACATGTAGCTATTGCTTTGTTTTACTCTGTATCTTGTTTTGCAGAATGACACAGTGACCATCAGAACCAGGAAGTTCATGACAAACAGGCTTCTTCAGCGCAAGCAGATGGTAAAAGAATGCAGAAAATTGCCTTTATTTATTTATTTGTCTGTTGGTTCTGGGCTGCAAGTGGGTTTTTTAGCCACTATAAGTAAGGAGCCCTTAAAATCTCCAGAGCTCTTACTGTAAGAGCTTATAGGCTTAAATGTGTTGATGCATGCTGAAAGTAAATCCTGATGGTGTAGTAGTGAGCTGTTTTGTCATTTGAAGTTGTGCCGGGGAGGTTTAGATCGAATCTTAAGAAAAATTTCTTCACCGAAAGGGCTGTTAAGCATTGGAACAGGCTGCCCAGGGAAGTGGTTGTGTTGCCATTCCTGGAGGTATTTAAAAGACTTGTAGACGTGGCGCTTAAGGACATGGTTTAGCGGTGGACTTGGCAGTGTTAGGTTTACAGTTGGACTCTGACGATCTTAAAGGTCTTTTCCAACCTAAATGACTCTATGAAGCAGGAAACTTACGAACACTTTTGTATCAAGTTAATACTTTCTACTGCTAACGTGGATTAGTATAAGTGTCAAGCTCATGGTGGGACTGTAGCATCTTATTGTTATAATGGATATTGACCTTTATACAACTTGTAAAAATTCCTTCTTAGGTGATTGATGTTCTTCATCCTGGGAAGGCCACAGTCCCCAAAACAGAAATCAGGGAAAAGCTGGCAAAAATGTACAAGACAACCCCTGATGTAATTTTCGTCTTTGGCTTCAGAACTCACTTTGGTGGTGGCAAGACAACAGGTTTTGGCATGATCTATGATTCCCTGGACTACGCAAAGAAAAATGAACCCAAGCACAGGCTTGCCAGGGTAAGTTGTTTTTCGGTAACTTGAAAACAGTTAGCATGGATTTCAAGTGTATAGTCGTTCACGATGTAGCTGTGTAAAAGCTAAAGCTTTGTGAAAGTGCTGTTGGTCTACTCAGAGTTACATAAGAGGTCTTAAAATAGGATGGGTTAGCTTCTGCATTTGCAAAATAGGGTAAGTTTTTTATTGTGTATTACAGGGGAATTGCAAAGGCAAAACTGATGTTACTAGTGATGTTTAGCAGTAATAGATAATTAACTGCTATTAAAGGTCTTGAAGAAGCATAAGAGATGGGGCTGATCCTTATGCTACTTCAGTGCTTATTTTTTATGTTGAATCATTCGTTCGTTAGTGAACTTGTCTCACTGTTTAGCTAGTATTTCAAATTTAAATGCTATATGAAGAGTCCAGAAATAGTAGAACTTAAACTCAGAGTTACTATAAGTGAAGCAATGTTAAATGTAATTTTTGACTGTTTTTTAATAGCATGGCTTGTATGAAAAGAAGAAGACTTCTAGGAAGCAGCGAAAGGAGCGTAAGAACAGAATGAAGAAAGTCAGGGGTACAGCCAAGGCAAATGTTGGTGCTGGCAAGAAGGTAGGATGGGAATATCTGTAAGCTAGAGTGAGCATGTTGCCTTTGAAATGTTGACTAGAAATTCTTCAACAGAATAACATTGTTTTTCTTTCATTTCTTTCACCTGGTTTGTTGGATAACAGAAGGTAATCTGTGTGGTGTTGTGTAGCTTATCAGCTCAGTAGTTTAGTTTTGCTCCTCACTGCTGCAAGCTTAGCTGATACAATGGGAAACAATGCTTCTTAAATGATTGTTTCCTACATGTCACTTGAACTGCAGTTTAAACTTCTGTAAATCTAACAGTATTGCTCTAATCGCATTAACTCACTATTGCTCTAATTGCATAACTCAGTACTGCCATATACAAATTAGATAATCTTAACGCTTGATACTCAGACTACCTAAATATCTAATGCTTACTCCACCAAATTGCTGTTATTTATAGAGAAGATTTTGTTAAGAATGTGTGGTGGTGTAGGCAGTGAGGACAGTATGTAAATAGAAATATGGTAGAATGTCTGCTTTACCCTGGCTTTAAGTGACTGATTTCCAAGAGAGTGGAGTTTTCCCCTCGTGGGAGCTTCCTGTGCTGTGGCTGGAACTTGATACAAGCAGCTTGGAGGCGGGGCAGAGTTCTCTATCATTGAACAAAAAAAACCCCAAACCTGAGGAATAGCCTGGGTGCGAAGACCATCATCTTCCTTAGCAGCTTTTTGTCCTCTGAAAAATACTGAGTAAGCTGTACAGTGAAGTGGGTTTTTTCAAGTGTTTTAACAAGGGGAGAGAGGGCAATGGGTTTTGCTTATTTCTGTAGTTGCTAAAGTGTGTTGACATCTTCAACTTCAGTAATCTTCACTTTTGCTTTTTTTCCTACTTTCTTGGAATTCTCCATCAGAAATGAAGTATCTAGCAGGTACTGAAAATGAGCATGGATGTGTTGACTGAGTTATACATCACTGAAACACGTGTCCATCCTTTTAATTGAAGCACTGTACTGCCTTGCTTACATGCAAGTTTGTTTTAAACTTGCTTCTGTCCTGTAAGGGTTCAGATAACTACGTAATGAACTTTATTCTGTGCAACTTAGAAATAAAATTTGGCTAATAGCGAAGAAGACTTTATGAAACTAGTGAAAACATTAAAGAATTCCCAGTGAGAAGAAATCCAAGAAACTCAATGCTATTGATTTGAGGCATTGGTTCAGAACACCCCAGGTTCCGATTCAAAGTAGTACAGTGCAATTGCATGTGTCATTTGACCTTTGTGTGAAAGTAGTTGTGTATCTCTATGAAAACTGATTCACATCACAGCTTAGTGCATTTGAGACAGTGGTTGGAAATGACACAGTTGTCAGTATTAAACTGTATTTAACTATTGGCTGGCAGTATTCCAAGTTAAGACACAAATTACAGTGAAATTAGAAATCTCCGTGAAATCAGATTTTTTACTTAGTGTATGAGTGGAATTCTTGTTATCACTGGGTAGAAATAAACCAGTGTTGCTCTAACTACTAGATGAGAGAACTAGTTTATTAGATAAGATTTGGAGCAGTTTTCCATTGTGCTTTAATGCTGTTTTAATAATTAAGTCCTACAATTGTTTACAGTATAACAGCACAAATTAGCATTTGGTATAGTAGTAACACATGCACCCTCTTGTCAATGTTAAGGGAGTCATTTAGTGTTGCACTGATGCCAGTAGTATGGCTGAACTCAAGAATTTTGCACTTGAATGTAGCTGTTGTTGAACGTTAATGCAAAATGGTTAAATGATTGTCACTTGAATTACTAAAGCTGTCCAGCTCATAGAAATTCCATTAAAGTATATAAACACTTCAGAAATTTAAGACTAGGGTCATGTGCTGTGATCATTATATAGCAGATGTCACTTCTATATCAATTGCTTCTCAAACTAGCTTGCAAGCTCAGTAGTAGGTGAACTGTGTTTTTAATCAGAGGTTTTATAATGTCTGTTAAAATGATCTTTTAGTTCATAAGTATGCATGGCTTAGATCTTATCTGTTTACCAGTTTTGTTAATCTTTGTGTCCTCACATTAAAGACAATTAATTTACATGCTTTCTGGAAAACTTGGTTGAGAAGAGTTCTGTGCTGCATCACAGGAAAAAGCTTGTGGAATTCTCCTGTGTCTTAAAGCTTTGTCTTGAAAAATGCATGTTTAAACATAATGATGTGGCATGGTTCATCATCCTTTATCACAGTCATTTGGAAGAATTTTTAATAGGAGTCCTGGAATATGTTTTGGAGTCTACCTATACAATCTGTGAAAACGGTTTATCTCAGAAATGTGTAGGCACTTGATTCTGAGACATCTTCAGGCAAGTCTGTATTGTTTTCATGACTACATGGTACATAACTCATACAACTATTGAAATGGTGAATCATACTTGAATACATTTTTTTGAACTTTTAAGTCAGACATGAACTGTGCCATGTCTGACTGTTAAAAAGTTTTCTTTGGTGCTTCCTTTCACTCCTCACTCCTTCAGAATTTCCATTCTGTTTTCCGTGCAGTTTCAAGAGAAGTATTTTAAAGTAGTTTGTGTTATTTAATATATTCTGTAGCTGTGTAGTTTTCTGAGTTTGCATAAAAGTTTGCAACAAGGACATGTGGATGTCCCTCCAGTAATGTTTACATTCAGAGCAGTGACCTGTATACCCTGGGATATTAAAATGCAAAAAAATCCCCCACCCTACCTTTTAATGTCAGAACTGTAGTTGTGAGAGCCTTTGACAGGTGAACCTTCCAAACAGAATTTTTTTTTTTTTTTAAAAAAAAGCTTGATCAAACAGAAGTGTGGCTGGATAGGCACTTTAAGCCATTGTAGCCTGAAGGTATAATTGAACATGCAATTGCATTCTGAGTATTACTTAAGCTCTAAACAGCTATCGTTAGGTACCATTTTGAGTTTGAGAGAATGTGGGAAATCTAAGTCTTCAGCCTCTACAGCAGTCAAAGCTTTGAGGTTTTCCTATCACATTTCACTGCGGTAATTGAAAAAAGCATATTGTGAGTGTCAGTAAAAAGCCTCAAAGCTCCATCTTCTACAGTAGTAGAACTTTGATAAAACTATTATCTTATTAATTAATGCTTTTTCTTTTTCAGTAAACGAACGTACTTCAGATGGAAAATGGATAACAGGTATGACTTTAGAATGCTTTGTAAGGGTAGACATTCAGTAGTCTGTAGTCATTATGACAACATAGGTCTAATGTTGATTTATGGGAAGACCATGGTACTTGTGCTGATATAGAACCCAGTGCAAGAGTTTGACTTAGACTTAAAATATTTACAAAGTGCTGTTGTGCTTACTACTGAGTTGATGATTTATGTGACTTCCACTTACATGAAACACCTGATTAGTATAAAGACTGAAATAATAAATCAGGGAGTTCAGATTTACTGTTGCTGAAACTGTTGATTATTTAGTTTTACTGTAAACAAGGCTTACGTTTACCTTTTGTAGGTATGCTGAGGAGAGGATAGTACACCTTGGTTTTTATTGTCTTAAATAGATTGAAGTAGTATGACTTCTATTTTGAGGACAAATTTCTGTTTTTATCTTGTAGAGGCTTATTTCAAGTAAATTTTGTATAAACAAGCCTGATAGTCTTTTAGACAAGTCCTAGACTATATTTTCGTATCTTTGCTGCAGAAACATAAGTGAGTTGGATGTGCTGTGGGCAGTAACTCTTACAGACAAAGCTCTGGTTTTATTACAAATGGTCTGAATGACTTGGTTTAAAGCAACTTTTAAACAGTCTGTCTGGGAGCTGATGTAGTGAGTATAATGTCTTAAACAGAAAGCTGGCAAAGCAATTGTAGCTTGTTGAGCTCTTCCACAGAAATGCTGTAATCTAGGCTCTCACTTTTTCCCATGCAGTACTGTGGAATTTTGAACCTTATGCTCTTCTAAGAGAGTGTGGTTCTCCTGACTTGTTTGGGAACCAGTTTTTCAGGCTCTATAAAGGTATGAGTGTAAAAATTGTTTTAATTGCGTGGCACTGATCTATCTTTTCCTTTACAGACTACATTATTCTATGAAGAATTATAGAAAGAATTATTCTGGAAAGAAGCTGCTCATCTGGCTTTAACATCAAATAAACTATGTCAAGAAAATGTTGGTTTGCTCTTTAGTTTTAATTTGAAAGCTACTGTTTTGTAAAGCTTGAGAAATTCAGGATTGGTGCACTGTTTGCACTCTATTAAAATCTTTTCATAATTAAACTCTTGCTTTTGAGTATCAATTTGAAGTGAATCAGAGCTTTCTACAGGTATTAGTATGACCTAATGCTAAGCAGGCAGCGTTAGTTCATGGAGGTGGGTATGCTTTGTCATCTGGTATTCAAACTGTGATTTGGAAAGTACTTTTAAGATGTGCTTGTTTGACTGCCTGTGTTATATAGATATGTAGAACGTAGCTGGAGGGAGAGCAAAACATGTAGATAGAGATACTTAGAGCTGCATACTTCCACAGTTAAGGTATTTGCTAATGAAGTCGGGTATGGTTTCTCTTTTGCTCCTGAGTGGTCAGGACATGCTCTGGGGTCTGTCTCTGGTCTGCAAACTGTACAGTACACCCCTAACTTTTCATCTGGTAGTGTTAGAGTCATTTAAGATTGGATTAGTGGCTGGATGAGGCGTGCTCTGTGCTGTAAGTGTGGACATTCTGACGCAGGTGTTTCAAGTAGCAAGCAAATAGAAGTCTTATACTTCAAATAGGACTGAAATGCTGGGCAGCTGTAGCAGCTGTGCTGCTGAAGGCTTTGACTTGATTATTATCTACAGTATTTTCAAATTGTACTGCCTTTGTACTGAGGCAGCATATTGTAACACAGGTAAGGCTTTTTTAGTGTTTGGGGGGAAAACCAACAACCCTATAGTTAAGAGGTGTTAAAAGTGGTTGGAAGGGGATACTACTGTCCTGGTAACTTCCATGCAAGATCTGGTAAGTACAGATAAAGGCCATAATGCCTCTTCTAGTACCTTCAGTCTGAGTCTTGAACTAGTGGTGTTGCTGTTGTCTGCATTCATCAGTGTCACACTTCTAGCTGTACAGTAAACTTTCTGTATTTCATGCTATATATAGAGTTTCTGCTTTTATTGAGGTTAGTAACTAGGATTAGTAGGGAATTGCCCTGGAGAAAGGATAGGTACTACAGTTTCTTCTAGACATAGATGCACTAGTGATGTTAGACTAAGGGGATGGTGAAATGCAGTAATTGCTTCTAAAATAATAGTTTTGATTCTGAAGTCCTGTGGAAGTTAAAAGGCTTTTTTACTTGGCAGACAGACCTTCAAAGATAGGTACTGATTGGATGTTCTTACCAAAGGTTGTAAGTATATTACATTCTGAATAATTGCTAGAGGGGTATTAAAAATGGGATTTGTGTACTTAAATACAGTATGTGCACTGAACTCTTGAGTCTGTAGATAAGTTTTGAGTAGGTGACAGTAAATTTGACAGCCGCAAAGGTTGTATGGGATATGGAGCGAACGTTGCGCTCGTAAGGCTTAGAGTTAGAACCGAAACCTGTTCTAAAGGAAGTACCTGCAGTAAACCCTTTCCATATGTTATATTCAGTGTCAAAGGAGAGAAGAGTCATGCTATTAAATGTAATTGAACAATCACTAGGGGGTGGTGTGAACACAGCAATACAAATACAAGGAAGACTTGTATAGCAGTTTTTCATGAAATAGGCTGAAAAGAAGCCAAACTGTCAAGGAGGTCGACTCCTTTAAAAATATGCATTAATAATAGTTGTGTTTAGGATCTGAGGCTTTAAGTGATACTTTCGCTTCACTGGTTCTTTTTTGAATTGAATGGAAATGATCTCTTTCAGTGAAGACCATACAGTTAGTGTTTTCCAAATGTTCACTACTTTAAAGCTCGAGAATGCTGGCACCAATTCTAGTTGCTCTTTTTTTTTGAAGTGTCCTTACCTTAGTTTTAAGCGATTAACAAGCGATCTATAAATATGTGCTGGCATAAAGGTATATATATGTCTTGTGGAGTGTTCATGTTTTGGCTCTTCTTGAAGCAGAACTCAGTTCTGGAGTTGGTGTATGAAAGGTTCCCTCCTTCAGTTTTGTCATGTCTTACATGCTATTCATTACAGGCTCATTTATGAGGTACAGTAACTTTTTGAAGCAGATGGATTTAAATAGGCTGTCTTATTGCTTGGTGCCATAATTTGGTATTTGATGCCCCATTTTGATGATTTAAGACTGACAGCAAGAAATACCTAGTGAATCCATAGAACAGTTAACTCTTCCCTTGCTGCATCGTTAGGTTATAACTACATATCCATAAGCTGTACTCTTGTCTTGCGAAATGAGGCATTAAGCCCCAAAAATGGGGAAGGTGACAAAATGACATTAAGTGATCTAGAATTAACTGATCAAATCGGATTGCCCTGAGTTTTTCCACTGTTCTGCAACACTCTGTTGATGTGGCTAACCTTTTATCTTACTGTTCCACCTGGAAAATGGCATGCGACTGAATAGCTGTCATCTGAAATCCTGGTGCTTCAACAGTCTGGAGACATAAGCAGCTCTTCGTGTGAGATCCTGTTCTGCCAACATTTTGCCTTCATACACTACAGGCTAAGCAATGTGTAGCAGATGTTCTGTAATTCAGAAGTTTAATGCACATGTCATGCTGTGCAGACTCTAGGTTAATCCCCTTTCCTGTGGGAGGTAAAACAATTAAGTGGAAAGCATTGATGAACAGGAATCTTCACTTCTTTCCCTACTGTGTGTGGAAGGTACCCTTTTATTTCCTGCTGATCTTGGCACATCCCATCATCTGTAGGTAGTAGTTTTTGTCATTGTTGCCTGCTTTTAGACTTTGGTCTGACCCTTATGTTTCGCTATTAGACTTTGATATGGCCCTCATGTTTTACTGTCTCAAGTATTTTATCTATTTGACCAGTCCAGAGCCCAGATTAGACTGTGAAGGATTTTTGGAGAAGGAACATGTAAATTAAACCGTAGATGAGTAAAGCCTTTCATTAACTCTTTACCATTGTTAATGGCTAGAACTTGTGTGTTTTTTACAAGGGATATAGTTACTGTGGAAGATGTTTGGGGTTTTTTACAGGAAGGACTCAAAACTCAAAATTGTATAGCTGGACTAGTAAGAGTAAATGAACTCTTCCTGTGAAATACTTGAAAGGCTGTGCAGAAGCCTCAGGGCTTGACTTAATTGAAACTGCATCAAGGAGTCCCAACTCCTTGCTGAGGTTCCACCTCCATGTTCAGTGAGGTATGTAAGGCACAGCCAGGTAACGATGGCTTCTGTCTGAAGGAGACTGTCGTCTAGAAGGCGAAAGACAAACTACAGCGGATCAAAGACAGATTTACCATGGAAGCAGAGTCTTGAGGAGAGATTAGTGTCTTGGCATCATAGAAAAAGATAACAACTGTGATACAGATGAAAGATGGTAAAACTTGGCATGACCTGGTCAATGAGATTGTTTTGTCTAGGGAGCAGCCTGTGACAGGCTTGAGAACAAATGCTGAGGGGAAGAAATGAAGCTTATATTGTCAGTGGCTTGAAATAAATGAGGCTTAGTAGCCTATGAGAAGACTGCAGTACCAACAGGCAGAGGGATAAAAGGGTGGTGTGGGGTTTTTTTTTTACATAGAAAATGTGCCATTTAAGGAATAAAGTATGGAGGTCACTAGCAAATCTATCTGCAACAGTCAGAAGAAATTAACTTGGCCATGTTCTGGTCAGTTCCTGTACAAAATTAATTTTCATGTTGTTAGTTTCCTATGCAGAGGAAATAGAACATTGTCCTGTAGCAGCTGTTGATACTAGGTTTGTACAGAAAGTTTGAAATTCTAGTTGCGAATGCTCCTTGCTCATGTGCTTCTATTTGAGCGAAACTAGATATATTGAGCCTTTTTTTGGATGGATATTTTGGTGGTGCTAAGAGACCAGATAAGAGTAGTTCATCTTTTTGCTCTGGATGTTGGCAAAGTTCCATCTGAGCAGGAGAACTTTCCAATACAGGTGGCAAAGGTTTCTTTTGTTCATCATGTTCCTAACACAGTAACAATAAGACTTACGTTATTTCTGTGAATGCATTTGTTACAATGCCTCCAAGATGTAAAATGGAAAGGTTTAAGGAAGTTTTGACAAGTTGATGGCAGGAGTAGGCACATCCTAGTACAATAAAGCAAAGGAGTCCAAAAGCATTAAAGGCATTAAATGGAAATGTAGTCTTATGTTTGTTGCTAACATTTGTGAACTGTAGTTATGTCTTAAACAACAACAAAAAACTCCACTGTGGAATTTTATCCTCATATGGAATTCAGTAAGTTTCATCTTAATTTTAGTCTTTGCTCTCTGTAAAGGCGGTGGCTAATGAAACGGCTGCAAAAGTGGCTAAAAGACATCCTGTGCGCTAGAAGATAATGGTGTTTTTTCCAAGAGCTGGCCATCAGCCACCAGTACTACTAATAAAAAAGCTCCATCTTCCTTTCCAGTTACTGCTGTTGATACACAGAGATCCTAAGTAAGGTCAAGTAGCGTGCTGAGGCAGAAGGACGTTCAGAACATCTGTGGCTTCTCCTAACGCAGATGTTACACAACCAGCGAAAACTCTGTGCGTGCCATGCTTCACTGGGTAGATGGTAAGGGTTTGTACTTGCGTTCATTGGGTTAAAATACAGCTTGTTACCTAATGAAGCTGGCCAGACTGCAGAGTGACCCATATTAGCAGAAACATGCTTCAATGCCTTTCATGATGATGATCTGATTTGATTGTACTGAAGCTGCTACCCTGCTATCGTCTTCTGTCATTTTTTGCTAGCCTGTTTGTTAAGCCAGGCATCGTTTGTGTTGATTTGATAACAGGTTTCAATCACTGATAATAAAACTTTTCTGTGACAAATGACCTCAGATCCCTATCTCCTGCACAGTGTTGGCTGCAAGTAGAAAATTGGGACTTTTCTTTTTCAGTGTTTTCTGTCTGGTTTAACAGCCAGTGTAAAAATCACAATGGGAATGCCTTAATATTTTTAAATTAAAAGGGGAAAAAAGTTGATTTTTAAAATGTTGGTCAATAGTTTTTGCATAGTTTGTTTCACTGCTTTTTTTTTAATAGTTTGATGGATCCCACTACAGACCAAAAGTGAAATTAAGCCTTTTTTGTTGTTTTTTTTTTTTGTTTTAAAGCCGAGTAGAGGGGTATTATAAAACTTAAGTTCTGTCAGAATGAATGTTTTAAGTATTTCTTTTAATTGATCAGTTCTGGTTAGTCAAGAAAGCTGGGTGGATCTAGGCCCTACTTCAGGGCTTTACAAAACCAGAGACTAATGTAAGGACTAGGATTGGGAGAAATTTTCACATTCACACACAAATATTAAACTTTTATATTTTTGAGGAGTTAATTAAAATGAGAGTATGTTTTGCCTAGCATTGAACTCTATAGCGTTAGTTTAAACAAACACTGAAGCACTGTGCTAATGCATAAACCAGAGAAAACATGGTGAAATTGAATTGTCCAGACTCAAAAGAAATGCTGAAAAGTAAACATCTGGTGTTAAACATGGACTAAGTAAAATATGCATCAAAGTGGGTTTTTTTTTCTCATTTTTACTAAATGTGAAAATCTTCAGAGGCATAAATGTCTGCTAGTTGCCTTTTGTGACTGTGGCTTGTGGTTTTGAATTAAAAAAAAATAAATCTCCTTTCAGTGTAGTAAATGATTGCTTTAAAATACTTTAACAGTATTCTTTTGGCTCCTGGCAGTACTTCATTGGTATGGCATGTCTGGTGACCTGGGTGAAAGTCTCAGTGTAGGACCAAGATACTTTTACAGAAGCTCTAACGCAGTGCTGCACAGACCAAACCTTGGAGAGTCTCCTTAGAAACCTCTGTGCTGGTATTGAAGACCGGCGCAGGCACGCGTGTGGTCCCGGCAGGATGTTACCAGACAACCCTACACATCCCTATGAGGCTGGAATGTTCCAGTATTCCCACTTCACAGACGGAGCACAGAAGGATGAAGTAAGATGACATTTTTTAAGTACCTGAGTGTTTCAAAAGCATAAGTACAAATGTACTTGGGTAGAAATAAATAGAATAGACTATTGCAGTTGGAAGGGAACTACAACAATCATCCAGTCCAACTGCCTGACTGCTTCAGAGCTCTCCAAGTTAAAGCTTGTTACTAAGGGCATTGTCCAAATGCCTCTTAAACACTGACAGGCTTGGGGCATCGACCACCTCTCTAGGAAGCTTGTTCCAGGCTTTGACCACCCTCCTGGTGAAGAAATGCTTCCTAATGTCTAGTCTAAACCTCCCCTTGTGCAGCTTTGAACCTCTGGTTAGTATAAAAATACCTCCTGCAGTAGCGGCTTCTCCCCAGGTCAGAAAACAAGCAAATGTTGTGCTGGGGAGTTGAACCTCAGTGTCAAGGGAATGCTCCTGCTGACTGCTGGGCCAGCTTTCTTCTTAGCAAACCAGGGATGGGGACTTGCTTCTGTGGAAATAGTCTCAGTGAGAGGTTCAATGCATGTGCAAAGCCTCAACCAGCTCTGCTCTGCCTTAGTGGTTTTCTACAAGACAGTCTTTGAGTCAACAGCTGTGCAACTTCAACCCAACAACTAGTCCACATTTGATGTTTCAGCCAGTACTGTCAGGCTCATGCTATGCCCCTACCTAGGAGCAGGTAATGCTTTCTGCTGGCCTCAGGTAGCTCATGAGATGACTTTCTTCTCTTCCTTTAAAAGCCCTCTTCAGAGGTGATGAGGCTAGTTGGCAGTATTTTAATAATTTCTGCTACAGAAACTCCTGTGTATCAGGTGTCTTGAAAATACATGTCTGTGTCTCCGAAATGCATTTCCAATGGCTTATGTGGGGATTAACTTTTGCTTTTGTCAATGATGATAGGCCAACGTAATTCGTTACGCTTTTCATCTCACAACTCGGCTGCACCCATAACTGGCTGCTTAACTAGTGGCACTCTGTTCTTTACAACTCATTCAGGATGTATGTCCCTGTGTTCATTAGCAAAGTCCATTACTGCATAACATAATTTATACTTTAAACTAAGTACTTTGTGTGATCACTACTGCTTATAATGTTTCAAGAGGTGGGGGAAGGTAGTTCTTCAATCTTCCATCTTTTGCTGTCCCATTAATGAAGCCTGAGGTTTGTTTAACCCACAAGATTCTGCTTAGTCAAGAAAATATCTTGTCTTCATTCAAGTTCCCTGTTGCATGTGGACGATGCTTCTTTCTGAAACCTGTTTCCATCCTTTCCACTCACTTTTAGGAAGTGCTACCTCTGTATGGCTTTTACACTGATATGAGTCTCAAGGCATATATCCTTAGTGATATATCTCCATGTTTCTCGTGTTTCTACTTTGCATCCCTTCCTTTTCCATCCCAGTGGTGCCTCTTTATTTCTTAGGTTTGTTCTGTTCGCAGATGATTTTCTAGCTTTACTTTCCCATAGACTTTATAAGAATGAACAATAATCACATAGCTTATATAAAGCAATTTATCAGTCTCTTTCCTAGGGGTTGATCAGTGCTTCACTGGCACCTTTGTGGGTATGAATGCCCAAAAAACTGGAGGAACCTGAAGTTGCTGTCTCCAGAGTTAAGGGAAGATTGTAAAGCATTTTATATTGCTGCTGTTCTGTGGATGAAAGGAGATAACATTTCCCAAGTGTATCAAGGTGCCACACTTCAGTCCGACATTAACCCTCTTTCTTTAGTTAAGATACAAAATAAATTCTGGAGGGTTTCTCAATTAAAAAAAAAACCTGAAAGCCAGCAACCCCCCCCAAACCAACAGAACAAGCTTTTCATTGCCTCACTTTTATTGGAATTAGAAAATGGAAATAGAAGAATACTACAGCAGACACCTACCAAGTGAACACGATGCACAAGGTACTTCTGAGGTCCGTTCTTCAACTAATACTTCTCGGTAACTTTAATGACAGTTACAGTAACATTACAGAGAGACCAGATCCTCCAATCCCAGATGTGGTGATGCTTCTCTTGCTTTTCAGCTTAGGTCTCCATGTACTTATTAACCCCAGCCTCTTTTTTTTTTTTTTTTTATTATTTGTTTTACCATCTAAATGGCTGTCTTGGGTTGTGAAGTGCAGGAGCACGTGTAAAATACTATTCATGGAGCTTGCTGAGTAATCAAAATGTTTTTATCCAGCCATTTTCAATCTACACAAACTTGAGCAAGTATCTTGCTTTTCAGTGGATGCATACAAGAAAACAGCTTAGATTCCCAAAGACATTGTGCAAAGTAATCCTTTAGCCAGCAGAGGACTGTAGAACCACGTATCATGCAGTTATTGATGCAAAAATGCTCAATCACAAAGCGTAAGGGGAAAACCCATGTAGCAAACTATGTAGTCGAGAGAGTCTCTTAAATGTGGTAAAATACTGAAAGGGGAGGGCTCTTTTCTTTGTTTGTTTCTCATTAAAGTATTTAATTTGCCCCAGGTTCCCCTTGTCAATGAAGATCTATGGGAATTTTGTTTACATTTTGAAGCACATTGCCAGGAAGACTACTTCGTATGGTGAGTATACTGAACCTTTTGGGGGAATGACAACACTACAGAAATGGTGGCGCATTCCCTAAAGGAAAACATACTTCATTTGTAATGAACATTATGTCTGCAGAAACTAATGGCACAACCTCCTATTCAGTTTATGTAAAATAAAACAGGCCCATATGTTGCTGCTTTTAGAGTCTGGGTGTTTAAATTAAATGTTGTTTAATGAATATTCAAGCCCATTTGCTCAAAAGTTGTGCTCAGCATAGCATCTTTTTCCTCTGTCTTCGATCTTACCTAGAGTATTAAGCCATTACAAGAGGGTGCTAAAGCTGAGGCATCTGTTTCTAACTAAAACTTGGATATTGAAATGCCAGAGCAGATGAGACGGTAAATAAAGACATACAGTAAGAGGATCATATTATTTTTTGTTTTGTAATTAAGACTGAGAAGAGTTCGCTATGCATGACACCCTTTAAGAAATGGGAACATTCGCTGTGTTATTACAGCAGCTGCAGTTTGGGTACGTTATGGTGGCATATTCACTCTACTCCCGGTTTCCTATAGGAGTTAATTCCACTTTTTCAGTATGTGTGGGCCAGATGCCTGTGCTGGGATGCCTCAGCAGACTGGTTTCTAGAGGCATTTGCGTCTGCTTGGGGCTAAAGGCAGCTTGTAGATCTTCATGCCTGAGTGTGGGCAACTTGACTAGAGGCACTCCGTGAAAGCTGGGATTCACGTACCGCCGGTAACAAGGGTTTGCCTGTATCATCTGTCCCCAGCTCAAAGTCAAGTAGAAATGTTAGAAGGCTGGAAGAAACCCTCTGGAAGTCAGGTCTGTCCTATTGACTTCCCTATTGAATGCTCTAGACCGTTCAGACCTGAAATGCATCGGGCATTTGTCATCAAAGGTCAGGAATTGCACTGTGAGAGGTTACTTTGGTTTGGGAAGGAACCCATGGCTACAAACAGGTGGCTGAACTCAGTCTCGCTCTGCATTTACTTGCATCTATTAAACCAAGTTGTTGTCAATTCATGAAGGCACTCCTGTGTATGTTTAAATCCATGTCTTTTCAGGAAAATCTCTCAACAAGACAAAACCTGAAATAGGTACTTAAATGTTTTCAGGAACTTTATCTCAGAGTCCAGAAATTGACAGCACTAGCCTCTTTTTTTTAATGGCTTGGAAAAAAATCTCATTAGAAGACAGCTGGAATGTAAACACAAATCACAATAATTGGCTTTTACATATTTTCATGAGGGTTCTTCAGATGCTTGTTTTTACTGCACAAGCGCAATATTGTAGATATACAGTGAAGCCCTCTTCAGAGGGTAATTGATACATGGATAAAATACTTAAAAACATTCCCTGATGCTGTAAATTTAAATGAAGGCCAAGACTATTACATGAGAAAAACAAATATATAAACCCTCAAGTTCTTTAAAACTCTGTTACTTGCTAGAGCTTGCCTGGCCTAACTAATTCCACTGTCTCTACTGAGCTGCGTTGTTAAGCATCCATTACTACAAGAACAGAATCAGAAATTGCCTGCCCAACGAGGTGTCACCTGAAGATAGTTAACCTGTTCTGGGCATGTTTGTAGACAGAAAAAATCACCATTTATCTGCCTCTTTTAAAGTATTTGTTAGGGATCTCGAAGTAGAAAAAGAAATCTCTACATAGATAAATTTAATGAAGTTAACAATACCATCTCTTGTCTGCAATGTGAACTTCTGGGATGAACCACACTTTAACTTCTTGTCCTTCAATGGGAAATTACACTGTTCTGGCTACTGTACAATAAGCAGTGAGAGATAGTCCTACCCTGAAATACTGATTTTATTTTGCATCTCAGTTCTGAGCTCCAAAAACTTGCGATACATAAGAAAATAATTTTTTCTTTTAAAAACCTGATATGATTGAGAAAGAATTAGTAGGATAATTATTTTCAAAATGTAGCTCTATGTTAAACTTATTTCTTATGCAATCCTCTGTGCACGTTAAATGAGTATATCTACTCACTGGAGTGAAAAAATTCTTTCTGATTTTAGCATTTATTATTTCTACGGAGCCAGCCCTGATGACAAAGGGAAACGAACTGTCCCTTGTTTGTCATCAGGGGGACTGTTTGGTGGTTACCATCAGCTACTGTTTTCTAAACCCTCTGTGTGCACAGGGGTAACAAAAAAAACCCAAACCAAAATGTTGGAATGTATTTGGAGTCAGACTGCACAGCAAGTGAGTGTATGTGTGTATGCTGAATTTGCAGATAATGTTCTCCTTTTAGATATAGGATAAATACAGTCTGAGCAATTTTATGTTATGTCAATAGGATGACTAAAGTATAGGTGGCTCGAAATCACTAGCAAATGGCTTCCCCAGTCACCAGTGTCTGTTTGACTTCAAGTTTCTAGAGCCCTCTATCAGACAGCATCCTGGCCAGTTCAGCATTCAGAATTTAGCCCACAATTCCCATTTTGTTTCCCTATGTCCCTCCTTTTGAAGGACTCCCACCCTTCACTACTTACAATCTGTTTAAATTGCAGAGAGTAAACTATTCTCCAAACACCAGTAAAATATAAAAGACTTTTTTTTTTTCCCTATCACGCTTTAAAACACACTAGCTCTTTCTTCCTCACCTTTCTCTTGTCAGCTATAACAAACACAAATTGTCCCTAAGGAGAAAACAAACACTTGCTATGGTATGCAAACACTCTATGAATTCATGACATCAGTGCTAACGTGGCTTGTTTCAGCATCAATTTAAAACCATTCTCCTGCACCTTATGTCATTTCTTCCTGGATATCTATCCAGCTTCTTCCAGGTTTGTCATATTAATCTGGCATCCACCCTTTTGAATGCTAAAATGTGTTATCCCCCCCTTCTACAGTAGTGTGCATGTTAAAACATTGAAATATTTTTGCATCCTCCTTAACGTTGTATAGGAAAGATGAAAGAGGCCGTGGAGAACAATTGTACATCATGGATCTAGCCCTCAGGACAGGAATGATACCGATGACAACCTGTCGAAATGCTGAATTTGTGTTGTTTGGATGAAAGAGAGAATGCAAATGAGGAATAAGGAGAAAATAAAAGCTTCAGGATGGGCAAGGGGGATTTTCCAGCAACAGAATAGCAAACACTGTCAGAGCACTTGTGATTACAAGTCATATAGCCCTCCGCTATTGGGAACCAGAAATGTCTCTGCCTCATTTACACTCCTTCCCAAAGACATTACAATGCCTGAAAGAAAATAAATCTAGACAGATTCCACAAGCTACAGAAGGAAGATTTGCTTTATTAAAGTCTTAGAAAAGACTCTTGGACTCTGCTTGCGTACTACCTGCCAGGAGCTATCTGGGTGTAGACTATGAAAGTTAATGCATTTCCATGACATTTTGGATTTGTATATATGGCAAATTCACATAATTAAAAAAACTGATAAACTGGTTAAGAGGCATAACCCCTTCATGTAGATATTCTCACCTGGTTTCAGTTCATCTAGTAAGTTATCTTAGCTTGATTAGACAGTTAAACCAATGCTGTTTTCTGTTACAGCTGAGACCTTTAGGACTATATCTAACGACTGATGTTAGTAGCAAGGCTGCAGTTGACTACTTTGGGGGAATAAGAGATAAAATAGTGCCCAAGTTTGTGGGAGGTATTTCCACGCTTTACTGTAGACAAAGAGCCAATGTGCTGTAAAACCTATACTTTTTTTCCTCGAAGATAGCCAGTAATTATGCTATGTATGAAGAAACCCATTCCCAGAGCTCACACAGGTGTTTTGGGGGAGGGAAGAATTCTGTTTTCTACCCAGCAACAGAGTGCAAGTATAACAAAAAAAAGGTAAGCAGCACTAGGTAGAATCGCTACAAAGAGGAAAGCTGATTCTCTCCAGTCCTGTCTTTTCCTGTGCTATCCCTCCCCCTTGCTTCCCCCCCATTGCCTTGCAGGTAGGACATTAAAAGAAGTTGTGTATGAGGAACTGCAAGTAATCGGAGCACAGCAGTCTTTCTTGATTTATTACTTCATTCATTAATCCATATATAAAATGCAATTTAGGACAAGGCTCAGAAATCCTCACTCTGACATGTTCTCACATATTTGATAAACGATTCCACTGGAAGAGGCTTGTAGGGCATCTGCAGTAAATTCTGCCGAGATCTATTTCTCAAAACATTTTTACGCTTTCATATCAAATTAGAGGATATCTCCTAGATAAGGGTAAGTGATGGAATTTCTATCACTTGGATGCATGTGGAGGAGCACAAGCAACCAGCACCGTAAGAAAGCCACAGCTTCAGGCCAGTCCCCTTGAAAATAATTCTCAGATTTGTTTCCTTTCAGCCCAGAGTTGATAATAGTCATTGAGATGTTTGAAGACATTGATATAAATATTGTTTTCTCTAATTATCCAAAGGAAGAAGTACTGTGGTATATGGATACCATTTGAGCTATTCCAGACAGAACGTGGATTCCTAATATTAATTTGGGGGAGCTGAGAAAAATTTTAATATGGCAGTCACACAATCTCCACATACAGGACCAAAATACCAGCAAGACTCTGTAAACTTGGAAACTGCATTCCTTTGATTAGGCCCAGAGAGGGGGTACAAAGCAAAGAGCTTAAGTTTTGGAGAACCTTCCTCTCTCTCCAAACTGGCTCCAGAACATATACCCATCACTGCACTGTCCTTAGGCTTTCCTCTCCCCTTCCACCCTGTGTTTGATACTCTTTACTTTTTCTCATTTCTACACATAATATTCCCTTCTCCTAGCTTCCTTCATTCTTCCCTAAGACTTTTTCAGGCTATCCTTCCAGTTGATGCCATGTAGGAAATAGTGAAGCAAAGGAATCTGTGGAACCAGCTAAGCGGGAAGGTGTTTACATGCACCCAGTCAAGGTAACTATAGTCATCTTCTACCTTGCTTTATCAAACAAGGATGTGATGTGGGAAAAAACGTTTGTGGACCTTGATTCTTCTCACACCTTGCTATGGTTTGTGTGCTCATTGTGTGGTAATATGCACACACATGTAGAGACATGTATACAAGTGCACGCTTGTGCTCCTGCTGTTTGAATGGCAAATAGGTCAGACAATTCCCAAGCTCCCACCGATACATCAGAAAAAAGGGGTATAAAGTGGGCATTCCCCTTCTGTTCTCTTCTGTGCTCTGCTAAACAACTCCTACAAATTAGAGAACAGAATCCATTTAGAGAAAAAGACTATTCTCAGAAACTGTTCATTTACAGCTACAGCAGAGACCTACTGTCAGCAACGGGACTTTCTGACAGGGTGGATGAAGCTTTAGTGCTTTATTTGTCAGAGAAAAAAAGAACTCAAGTTAGCAAGATCTGGTCTTGAACAAACAATTTTAGCTCAGAGCTAATGAGCTGAATTGATACCTATGTAAAATCTCAACCTTAAAAAACAGGATTACGTTGATCTTCTAGATATATGACTTAGAAGCTCAATTTTCTCTCTTTTCTTTGGCTTACGCTTTGTTGAAAAAGGAGCAAATTAGTTAGACTCTGAATTCTGATGACTGTTTCTTTCTCTCATTCTTGCCAGCCCTTTAGTTCAAGCACCTTTTGTCCATTTCTCCAAAAATTTAGTACAAAATATCTTCCTGAAGATCAGAAGTGAATTCAGAAATGTTGGTTTCTAATAGAAACTTAGCTGCAACATTACCCCTACATCTGTAGTGAACACAGTATGCTGCAGATCTCAATCATGTATTTAAATTCTCTGTGGATATATAGATTATTGCTGCTGTGCAAAGGAAATCTTTCTGCTACCCTTGAGTAATATTCTTTAGCCTTATTCAGCCTGAAAGTATTTATCAGAAAGTCATTACAGCTGTTTTGTTTGCATATAGCTTTCATTCCTCGTATTTTAATGTCTGGACAGCATTAGCTCAATTAGTCTAATGAACGAGGAGGTCTTCTAATATTTACTGTCTAATTAGTTTATTGGCCTAGATGTAATGCGCTAGGGCTAACTGCGCAATGTGTCTAGCCAAGACTGTTCTGAAGAACTTTGTGGTCTATTTCTTTGATATTTTGGCCCAGTGCTTTTTGGAAGAGAAAGAATGGGCCATCTCTCTGTTTTCCTAAAGGTTGTCAAAGCAATAAAGTGTCCTAGAAGAGGTGATACTCTTGCCCTACTAAAATCCCAATCAGAGCACTCTGAATCCCTTCTGTCTAGGGTAATTTGGATGGATTGGATATTGGCAACTGAGAGAGAAACTACAATAAAGGGCCATCTTTTGATTTCCAGCTGACATATAGCATGCAACAACAGAAATGGAGGACAATGCAGTGGAATGTATAACAAGGATCATAAAATGCTCTATTATATGCTCTTCTCTCTCCAAAGGGAATAAAAGAACAAATTCATAACAGTTTTTAGTTGTATTACTTATTAAACTACTTGAAAGTGCTGAGATCTTACCAAGAAGAGCTCATATCAAAACATACCAATACACTATGAATGTAAATGGTTAGAACAAACAGTGTTATATATAACTAAAGTAGCTCAGACTGTTTCTTAAAAAGTAGAACAACAAATTCAATCAGAGCTTTTTTCCCCTCTCTCTATTTATTCTATGAAAAAAAGATAGGTAGTTTATCAAAAGACTCCTTCTAGCAGGCTGAAGAGCCTAATAGGTTGATCAGCATTAGGCCTAACAGGAAGGGTTGTATCTAAGCCCAGCTGCAGGTACTGATTCTGTAACTGGCCCAGCTGATGCTCATTTTCTGTGCAGCAGGGTTAGCAGGTCAGTGGTGTAACACAGCTGCTTTTTATCAGGGCTGGGGTGGGGGTGCAGGGGTCTTTTTCTACTGCTGGCCTTCCAGTCTGGACTTCCCACCCTGATGGCTGCTCAGGATCTGAAAGCTCAGAAAAAGGAGGATCAGGAGCGGTTGGTTGAGTATTCCCAGGCTCCTTTCCTCTGGGTAAGAAGGTGGAAGAGCAACTGCTAAACTGACATGTGTCTGAATGCCCTGGGGATCATCAGCTCCACCTGAAATTCAAGGAGAGCAGCCTTCAGAAGTCTTGAACTTGGATGAAGGTAGGAAAACTCTGGGATCTCTGTTTAAAACCACTGGAGCTTCCCTACTTTTATTTAGCAATTGAAAATGCTTAAAAGAAAGAGCAAAAAGCTAAATGTGTGAGTGAAATAGTGTCTAACTGTATTTTTAAGTTAAAAAAAAAAAAGGGAATTTGATCTGTCTCTAAACTTGAAGTTGTCCTTTGCTGTGTCAAAAACAAATAAAAGAGAATACAGGAAAGTAAAAAGAGCACACTGTTAAATGGGTAAAGAAAGTCCATTAGAAACAAACATCTAGAAATAAGGTCTCTTTTTGTAATTACTTTCACTTATTAGCCCCTTAGGCTTTGACCCAAAAGGTGGCCTTATAAAAAGGTGTTCTCTGTTCTCTAGTTCAATCAATGTTTCCAGCTAGCCTAGAAACTAGAATTGGAGTATGGAAGCAAAATATCTTCCTGTTCACTTGGTCTCTGTTTATGCCATATGGCATATCCCACAGTTTGGAGGCTGCGTAGCTCTGTTTCTTTAAGTTGTGCTCTAGCTTGGTAATGCCATGCGCAGCTGTAGGGACTAAACCGAAGACATATAGGGCTATATAGCTCGATGCATTTGTGACTGTAAAGTTACTGGTTGCATCCCCTTTTCATTTGTGTTACTCAGTGTTACAAGGAGTGTTGTGAATTCCAAAGCATTCCCAAGGTTTACTACAAAATACCTGTACTTCTGCTTGTAAGGAGTTTGTCTCAAAGGGAACTTATACTGCCTTCTAGTCCCAGTTTACTCAAATGATAACAGATATCAAAGGCTTCCAAAGATGGACATTGGATCATTTCTTTAATGTAATATCATAGTCGTAGGGATTAAAGTTATGGTTAGGAGCTATAATGAATACAGGATTCTATTCACGGAGCTTGAAAGTGTGGTCTGAAAGGCAATCTGAGCATGGGATGCACCAGATATATTCCTCTTGAAATACTTGCTGGGGCAATTCAGTGATCCACCATGAAGGTGGAAAGGACACAAGGGGCTATTTTAGCCTTACGGCCTTTTTCTTCTGTGTAGCAGCATCACTGCTAATGATGCTGAATGGAACATCCCAAATAACTAACTACTGGAAGCTAAAGCAATTTGTGAAACATCTTAGAAATGTTTGTGGAAGCCTTGGGAAGATGTGGAAATAAATATGAAAAAAGTGGCCTCTCACTGTTTCATATATTATTTACAATTGTAGTATATGATATTGATTAGTGTGGTGTCAGCATGACTTGTGTGTGTTGTGTGTTAACTGAAAAAATGCATAACTGCAGTGCAAGGGTGGGAGGTGGTCTTTGGGTAGCAATTTTGCTTCCTGGCTTTCAGGAAGCTATTTACATTTGGGCAGGAGAAAGGAGATAGACTTGGCCTTTCATATTACCAGGTTTGAGAAGTCCTAACATGAATTATTTTAGAGTAAGTCAGTTTTCTGATTCTCTACCTTGCTAACTGCTGCTGTATTTCATGAAGATGGGTAATATGTACTGGATGCCCCTGCTGCCATGGGCAGTAGTAGAACACTTACTGTTACCGATATTCAAATAATCATCACTATGTTTCAGGATTAACAAATCATATTATAGTAAATGGTTTAAAAAAAAAAAAAAAAAAAAAGACATTTTAGACTGTCCTTGTAGCATTCCAGGGAACCAGACCAGTTGTATCCTGATTCACTATTGGAAGGTTCAACCAGTGAACTGAATCTTAGTTAGCAACTACACATCAGAGGGAAATTTTTGTCCCAATAACAGAACTGTCTGAAGGTGTGTGGATTTCCTAAAGATGCCAGTCTATATTGTTAAGCACTTCTAGTATATTTGGAAGTCTGGTGTGATATTCCATTGTTGTAGAAATATCCACTTGTATGGTGTACCAGCATATCGGAAAGCTGTTCTGATTGCTGTACTGGTAGTATTTATTGACTGTGATCAATAACGGTACAATCAAAAACAGCATGAGCACTGTTTACCCTTCAACTTTGGATGTGGCTTGTTGCAAAATGGAATATTTCACTTTCTGAAACTGCCTTTCATTCTCATCTAACGCTGCTGCTTTCTTCCTTAGTGGAGTTAGATGTAAGCTATGATGATGGACCTCTGAAACAAGTTTGAATCCTGCTTTGCAAACATTTATATATGTTTATAAATTGGTCCCAACATATTCTGTTATCTCATCTTTGAGCTCTGAGTGTTAATAGAATAATTTCTGATCCCTTCACCAATATACATTCACATAAATTCATGTGGCAGTTTAGAGCCAATTAAAATTTATAAGCCACAAGTACTGAGTGAAATTCTAAGGATTAATTTACTCACTGGAGTATTAATCTGTGTAATGTAGTAGGTTATCCTTCAGTAAACTTGGCTATATGGATATAGGGAGATACATTTCCTTGCATGTTTTACTGTAAATGCAGTAATTGGTCCCACTGGGTTGTTGAGCTTGAATGGTTAAAGCCAGCAGTACCACTGCAGCCTTGGTATGAACCCTGGGTAAAAGAACTGAATCAGCAACATGAAATCCAGTCGTGTTTATCTAGCTGGATCTGTCTTGCTTTTCATTCCCTGCTCAGAGTTTGAGATCAGGAAAGAAAAAGTGGAATAAATAAAATTTAATTAAAATTGAAAACAAAGACAGCCCTTGCTGCGAATATCAGAAAATATAACCTATTCCCTCTACCTTCCCCAAACCTTTCCATTTAAAGAAGGGATTGGAAGAGGAAGACAGTGATCATAAATTGCTTAATACATTTGGCAGAAGGAGCTTCCTCCTTAAGGCTTGTGAGTTAGGATGTTTTTACACTTGGAAAACCTAATTGATCGAGCCTAGTAAATCTGACTTTTGTTAATGGGTTTTTAACTATCATTTATTCAGCTAATGATCTTGCTGATAGGGAGCAGGGACAGAAAAAGATTGTGGCTCATGAAGGGCCACAGGAAAAGCTGGTGCCTGATCCAATGTTTTAATTTAGATCCTTTCCTCTGCTTCAAGATGTGCTTCCTTTCATCAGCTTCTGCCTTCCTCCTAAGTTAAGTGTGAGCTTGCTATGGTAAACCCACTAGAATTCATATGTGATTAAAAAAAAAAATCAAGTAAATAAAGCTGGAAAATAACAGGTGTCAAGGGAGCCTGGGAAGATAAATTATTTTCAGGGTTTTCTCTGGAAAAGCCCAGTCAGGACAAGAAAATGAATAAATAAATATGCGGTAGAAGCTTGTATCTTGGGAGTGCTGAGGTTTCAAGATGAAAAGTTGCAGTAAGAATTCCTCTCCTACAAGAGGCTAAGCCTGCTGTTCGGCCCTGGTTTTTCACTGCTGTCACTGGCTGTGGGTTGGAAAGCCAGCATCCCTGTTATCTCACATTATTGGATTTATCTATCATATTCCCTCTGACAGGGATGATACTGAAAGGCCAAAACCTGCTGAATTGCCTTTATCTGGATGACATGTGAATTATCCCTGTCCAACCTCCCAGTTCTAATTCTTGTGTTTGTAAATTGATGTGGAGCAGAAATACAGGTGGTGTAAAAAAAAAATAAAAAAAAAAAAAGTAAAATCCTTTCTGCAGGTAATTCTGTGTTGGTTGGGAGCAGAACACAAGTTTTCCTCCTTGGTGAGCCCTGCCCTGTCTCCTAGGCTGTGTATCCTTCCAAAACCTTTTTCCCAGCCCCCAAGCATGAGGTCCTCGGGGAACTGTCTGTCCCTTGGACAAGTTTAATCCCAGAGCAGGTTGTAACCTTGCAGGCTGCTATGTGGTAGTGAAAAGTAGGTGGAAAGCACGGTATGGCTACCGGGCTTACAAGTCACTGATTGCCAGCTGCATGTTATGCTAGGCTGTGCGTGAAGAAGCCATGTTAGCTCCGAATTTCGAGGAAGTGGGGAAGAGCTGGCTGGTTTTCACCTCTTCATAGGACCAACACTGGAACACAGCCCAGAATAAAGGCATAGGATTTAAGGTTTTTTAACTGGAAATCATGCCAGTGTGCGCTCACGTATGCAATTAAGCAAAAAGATCCTTATTAAGGCTGTCCAACTCTACAAACTTTAAAAAACCCGTGGAAATAGGGTCATATATAATGTAGGTGCTTGGGGGTGGGGTGCGGACAGAAACCAGCTTGAAAAGGTATATCAAAGAATCTGCTCTTAGGAGTAGAAATTGCCTTTCAGGTTTCATATATCTGTCAGAGTAACTTCTGTCTCAAATTCAAATGTGTATTATCTGGTTTTAATGGTACTTTATTTCATACACAGGTATGTACTCTGAAGAAAACAAAAAAACCCATGTGGTACATTTTAAACTAACTCATGGGGGAATGCACCTTGTTTCATACTGTATTATTTCTAAATTGCTAACACTAATTCTTTCTTCCACCTTTTTCTCTCCAATTATTGAAGCTTGTGTACATTCCATTTTTGTGTGCCCTGTTTTCTAATTATCTTCTATGAGGTATTACTACTATATCCCTACAGAGAATAACAGAAGTTGGTAGCGTTTCATAAATGCATTTAAAAACCCTCCAAAGGATATGTGAATGTGGGGGGAAACAGTGATTTTCTTTTTGTTCTAGCTTTTTAGATGTCTGCCTCTATTAAAACAATGGCATTCAGGAGGTAGAGATTTGTATGGTTTTGTTCCATGGCATTATTTTCGGGGGGGGGGAGTCTGGTAAGAATTGTCTTCCATAAAGGTCCCCATCATAAACACTAATGCTTGTCATTTGTTCTCACAATTCTCGATGATTTCTTTGTCCTTTTTTTTGTTACTCAAACTCGGTCACTTTTATAGTTTTGGGGTTTTTTTGTACAGAGTATCCAAAAAGGATCCTCACCTCTTCGAAATGAAAATGGAATGAAATTGCAAGTATCCAAGTATAGTTGTGAATATTGTGGACTTTATAACATAATTTACTCTTGCAATTACTATAGTCACTTTGTATTTGAAGGAAATGTATTTTTTGCATGACCTGAACTGAAATATTCCCATGCTAAGGACTTACTGAGATTTAACTCTGTATAAAACAGAACTGTGAAATAAACTGCCATAGAACGAAGACTCTTGCACGCCTAACGTTGGGCCTGAACAATTGGTTGGATTCTCCGCTGGGGGTGTAACTTGATTTTTGTTGGGTTAGACTTGAGAGGCTTTTACTGGGGAGTAGCAAGGCCAGCTCCCGGGTAAGGGAGTGCCATTTCGAGAGCCTTGGTTGGCCTTAAAGCCCTTTAAAGGGGCTGAAGGGTGCAGTCGCAGGTGGAGGTGTGCCTAGCCTGTACCTCGCTGGCACCGGTCTGTCCCTGTTCCCGTGGGGATGCCTGGGGCTGGGACTGCCCTGTGCCCTGTCCCGGGGTGATGGGGCAGGCCATGGCCCTCTGTGCCGGGGAGCCCTGGCACTGCCTGGACTGTGCCTGAGGGAGTAAGCCCTGGACCCAGTGTGATTTTGGTTTGGTAGTTGTAATAAGGGTGAATAAAACAACAAGCAGCTTTTAATAGAATGGAGAGAGCTCCACTGGCTTAATTAAGCTTTGGATCAGCATGTCAGAGAGTTGATCCTTTTTTCTTGCATACAAAAATGGAAGCCTTGACCTTATTTGCCTAAATACTTAGTGGTGCAAACTGCTATAGTGTAAGGAGCTAGTAGTATTGACTGTGAAACGTGTGACACGCAGGCTGTGCTCCAGTCTGATACAAAGAATATCTAGAACGGTGCACGTACTCATCTGGGAGAGCAGATTTAAAACTTGTTCAAAGCACTGGGAGGATAAAGCAGACTCTGATTTATTTCAAATCTGGATCTGTATCAAGAAGAGTGATAAGATTGCAGACAGATGGGGTGTTTTAAGCATATCAGTTAGAGTGGCAGGATTACTGGGTTTGGTTTTTTTTTCTTAGCCTAGTGCTGTGGTCCTTTTTGAGATATAATGACAAAATTACGCGTTGAGTTACTTGGTCTTTTTTGCTCCTTAAGTGACCTGTATATATTAATGTAAAACTGTTTGATTTAACTTCCTGTAATATATTAAACTACTCATTCTTATAAATTACCTTTGAGACCACTGTGAAGCAGCACTCTCTCTTCCACCCCAATGCCACTGATGTCTGACTGTCTCTCTGCTACAGTACCATTTCACATCCTGGAATGTGCCCTGCTATTTCATGGAGAAAGTATCGAGTTCATTAATCTACAGCTGCACCTTACTGAACTTCTGCAGTGTCTCTCTGTCTTCTGTACGTCTCTGGTTTGATCTTTCTCTCTGCCTGTTATAAGTTACTGTGGAAAAAGCTATTCTCTGCTGTTTAAAATGCAGGACAAGCTGGCTGGCGTTGCTTTTGGCAAACATTGCCCTAGTCACCAGGGTGGGGAACGCATGGAAAAATGAGATTTAATCCTTGTTAATAATACATATGAAACATGCAGGCCAGCTAGTCTTGGTTGTCAGGAGACCCTGATTTACCAAGCCTTGCCTCTTCGGAAAGAAGTGATGAAGACTGATCGCTGTTTTTTGTCCACTGTTGTTTACTTCCCATTTATTTTGTTCTTGACCTTTGTTCATCATGAGCTCCATCACATGTTAGCAGTCGCTAGTGTCGTCTCTTGCATGTCAAAGAACCGGCTTGTCAGGCAGTATTTATCTCTCTTTTTAAGATTGTAATTCCTGTTTGTGCACTGGCACTAAGTCTGTGCTTAAATTTGCGTAAGGAGGCATTTGATGCAGTATTGGTCTCTGGGTACTTGCGTGACTGTGTGTTGAGGGACGTGACACAGCTAGTGCCCATAGTATGAGCTGTGGGCTCACTCTACGCATGGAGAACCCTGAGACGCGGGCGCTTGCCTATAGCTGTTGGCCTGTGGAAGCTGTTATCTCAGGCTGAAAAGCCCTGGCTGGGTTGTGGAAGAAAGGGTGTAACTTACAAATTTCATATATATTTTCTTTTTGACCAGAGAGATGCTATAGATAGCGTGGGGCCCCTTCACCTTGCCCCAGGCCTCATCCCAGCTGGCCTGCGCCTGCCAGCCTCCCAGCTGCAGGCTGGCGTTGGAGTAGCGGAGGCGGAACGTACTGAAGCCTGGAGCTGTGGCAGTAAATTATCATGATGCTTTTGGTTCTGTGTCTTCTGTTGCCCTGGGAGGGAGAAGATGCTGCGTTAACCAGCTGTTTGGGCTTCTCTGCTGTCCCCTGGCTCTGCCGTGCTCAGCTGCTGCAGGATGGCTGGGAGGTGTGGGAGGGAAACTGCCCGCAGCGCTGTCCGGCTCCGCGTGGTTCCGTGTTCCTGCAGTTTGGCTCTTCTGCCGTCCTGTGTAGGACACAAATGAAGAGGATCCTACAGCCCTTTGCACTGTGATAACAAATGGTTTCCAGTGTTTCACATCTACTGAAGTCATTTAAGTGTGTGCACGTGGGAAAATGTATTTTATTGGAGTTTTCCAGGCAGTGTCCACACCATTATTTTGATAAAAATGTCTTTTTAAAGGCTTTTTAATGAGATTTTCTAGTAATTTTGAAGTAGTCAAGCACAGTGGTCTTGATCTCTTCCAAATGGACTGCACAAAACAATATGTTTTGGTACCAAACTGGTAGTGAAGGGGAGGGGAGGCCAGCTTCATTTTTGGCAGTTCTTTCTCAAGCTAGAGCTGCTTTTATTTATACCCGCCGGAGGGTTTAGAGGTGGTCTTATTTTACCGTAAGGCTGGGTCATGAACTGCTGTGTTAGATATCACCAATGGCAGCAGCTGTGGGTCTAATTCCCCAGGTTCTAGTTTCTTGTATCATAGAAAGACCTAGCCTTCTTTACGCCTTTCCTAATTGTCTAGGTGACTTACATTATTTAAAAAAAAGACAAAAAACAAAAAACAAAACAAACAAAAAACAAACCACCCAAGCCTGAAACTAGTTTATGAAAAAGAAGCATCAGTAAGAACCAACTCCTGAAACTTTTCTTCTTGATGAATAATTGAATTGTATATTTAATGTGAATAAATGACTTGGATTTACTGCTTGCTTTGAGTCTGCATACAGTGAAGAAATGAATATATTACTGTGGGATTACTTCAAAAGTTCTGCTTTAAACAAAAAACTTGTACACGCCAATGAGTGTACTACAACTTCTACCACAAGGCCCTATATAATTTTTTTTAAAAAATTGTGTTAGATGCTGGCAGAATACACTGAAATTTTAAAGATTCCTATACTACATGTAAAGTAAAGGTACAAATTGTATGGCTACCTTAGAATGGTAGGATACTTTGTCTTCTGTGGAGATTTAGTTATATAGCCACTGTTGGCTTATTTGTCTTTTAAGGAAAATGGTATGATAAGGGTCTAGCACCCGGGTACCTGCAGAATTCACAACTGCACATAACAGCCTCAGGCTCGCTCAAATGTCTTGTAATTATAGCAGTTTATAAGTGCGTTTGATTTGGTATGTGTATGTCTGAGGGAGAAAGAATTTATTTACTTTGGACATTTTCTTAATGAGAAGATACTGGAGGGTCACAATGGCAAAGTGGTGAAAGCATTTTTCTGTGGAAAACCAGGCACAGATGTAGATCCTTTCCCAGGCTCCTTGTGAGGGCCAGACCCTGATGGCCACCAGCCAGCAAATCTAAATTGCCCGAGGGCTGCTGACACAACATTTTCCTTTGTGCTGTAGGTTGCATGCTATGGCAAGCCTTAGCCATGCTAGCTCTCCGATCCAATTGGCTCAGAAGAAATCGTGTATTTGGTAAGAAGAATGTGCGTGTGCTGTGGAGAGACCACGAACACAGACAGTGAAGTCTTTGGGACAGTTTAAGCTGGTGGGTTTTCAGCAGCATTAAGCATTATCAATCAGTAGCTTCTATATTTGTGTGACTATTTACATATAAGAACTAACATCATTGCACCTGATCAGGTCTTAGTCTTCACTGCACAGTACTGGTATTATGAATGTGCATGAGCTATACTGGTGGGGAACTGTATGAAGGATGCAGAGTTTCACACAACTATGAACCTTGTGCTCTTGACATACTCTCCACAAACAGCAATGCATTTGGTGGGTAATGTACAAAACTATCTTGTTAGTTGGTTACTACATGGCACTCTCAAGGCGTCACACGTGCGACAGAGAAGTGTTCTACCGCTCTGAGTTCTTGTATCTGAACTCTCGGTTGAAAAAAGTCACAAAGATAATCTGGCATTCAGCTCTCATTGACTCTTAAAATATTGAAAGCTTAAGCTCTACCTGTCAAAAAATGCTGTTCCCTGTGCATTGTGGTTGTTGGTGAAGCTTGGGTGCAGTTTGAGCTTGAAAAGTGAGTTATGGCCTTTCCTGTGAGGCCTGTTGTGTCTCCCAGTACTAGTCATGATTTCTTTGCTAGATCCTCTGTGGATAGAATCACAATCCCATCTGCTCTTCAAGCTGTTTCTTTATTTTTAGGTTCATGCTGTACTTGGGGCCCCTTCCCCGGCAGCAGCAACTCTCTGACAGAGGCTTAAAATATAAAACTGGTGATACTGGTTCATACCGGGCAATGGCGACACTGCTTCTTTCCCTCAATGCTCAGTAAGTTCTGGTGGCCTGAAGTGCTAACTTATTGTGACAAAATAACTGTATGCTCACATATAGATGATGGTAAATGCTTAATTTGGTCCTTATTCAGAGAAACACAGGTTCTCATCAGTCAGGAAGGTTTAGCTTTTGCTTTAACTTTTTTTAAACCCTCTGTTGTGAGCAGACATCAGTGGGCAACTTGCAATCTATTAGAAAAAGGAGCTCACATGTTTTTTTATTCTTGATATATTGCTAAATTGCATATCTGTCTGCCTGCTTAATGCAGCTTTGTAAACAGTGAGCACAGTATGCTGTTCTGATGGTCAGGCTATATAGAGTGTGTTACATAAGGAAATAAATATGAATATTCTGAAGCATAAGGATTTGTCATGTTTCGGGAACAGGCAAATGTCTAGTCTTTATCTGTGTATGTACATATATTAAAAACATAAAATTTCTGTAGTCATAATTCTTGGTTTTATTATTGTTTTGGCATTATTAAAGAGGGGCTAACTCATTTTTTGGAACAACCTTAAGGAGAATGCAGTTTAAATGTTAATCGCTTTTAACTCCACGTTATGTGATTCGTTAACATTAATATTTAATTTAATGGAGTCAAAAGATTAACGCCAGTGTTTATTTCTAAAAAAGGCAAAGATGCTGCAGGACAGCATTTAGCCTTGCTGTAATTTAGAAAATATTACTGAGGAAAATATTCATGTTGCAATCATTCCTTTCCTTTCCCTTGCCCCTCCTGAAATCTCTCCATTCTCTCATTCCTTATTCCTAAAAATAAGCCATAGGGTTCTAATGGGGACACTGATTAAATATTCTACTCTGTAATTTATGCAAAAGTGAATCCCAACAGGAATCAGGGACTCTGAAAATCTGTTGTGAAATAATTATCCTGAATGACATTGTAGAAATGGTCCATGAGGATGTTGTCAATAATACATTACATAAAATCTGTTTGGAATAAACCTTGAAAATTACATGATATTCATGGGAACCTGAAAGAATTATCAGTAAACAAATTTAATCAGCTTCATGTTATGCATACCACTCAACCTCTTATTATCTGATCATCTAGGTTTTAGAATGCTATAGGGAATTGAATGACAATTAATAAAAAGATAGAGCTGTAGGAGCTCCTGTGGTGGCTGCAGGACTACCTGATTCTCTTAATTTTTGCTCATCTCTCTTTATTTACATTCATTTCTTGCTGCCATAGAGTCTTCAGTGACACCCACTGATAGTGACCTGGCTGTTTGTTGTTGCAGCCATTCCCTCAACAAGACGGCACTTGTTAACAAAGAATGAACCTGCTTGACAATGAAATCATTCTAATTCTTCCCACATACTGTGAAATGGTTATACCAATGTCTAGACAGTTCTAGTTGTGATATCCAGACTGCATAGTGACAATGGAAGCCAAACCACAGAAGTGCAGCGTAAATGACACACTAAATCATGTGCAGACTTATTGATGCTTTTTGCAGTAAAAGCGAGGACCATAGTGAACTCCATTGCAAGTAAGTTCAGAAGAGGTGGTACCCACTTCCGCTTCACTGAAGTTAGTAGATTTTGACACTGACCCAACAAAAGGAGAAACAGGATTGGTGTTTCATTACCTGAAGTCTGTTTTTTCAGGCTATTCGTTACTAGAGATCTACTGAGAAAGTTTTATGTAAAAGGCAAAAAATATACAAGATGATGGTGGCTTCAAAACTTCCTTTTAGTAAATAGGAAAACAGTGCAGACTTCATTGGTATGTCTTTCTTATTTGAGGTCATTGGTCATATATATGTTAGCATCTAGGACTTAACTTTAGTATACACTTTCAGTTTTATGCATGCATTGCTATTGTGGTTTAACCCTAGCCAGCGGCTAGAGCACTACGCAGCTGCTCGCTTGCTTCCCCCCAGTGGGATGGGGGAGAGAATCAGAAGGGTAAGAGTGAGAAAACTCATGAGTTGAGATAAAGACAGTGTAATAGGTAAAGCAAAAGCCGCACGCGCAAGCAAAGCAAACCAAGGAATTCATTCACCACTTCCCATGGGCAGGCAGGTGTTCAGCCATCTCCAGGAAAGCCGGGCTCCATCACCCGTAATGGTTACTTGGGCAGATGAACGCCCTAACTCTGGATGTCCCCCCCACCCTCTTTCTTCCCCCAGCTTTATATGCGGAGCATGATGCCATATGGTCTGGGATCTCCCTCTGGCCAGTTGGGGTCAGCTATCCCGGCTGTGTCCCCTCCCAACTCCTTGTGCACCCCCAGCCTCCTCGCTGGTGGGGCGGGGTGAGGAGCAGGAGAGGCCTTGGCTCTGGGTAAGCCCTGCTCAGCAGTAACGAAAACATCCCTGCGTTATCAACGTGGTTTCCAGCACAAATCCAAACCATAGCCCCATACTAGCTACTGTGAAGAAAATTAACTCTGTCCCAACCAAAATCAGCACAGACAGGTTATGTAGTTTTGTTATGATCATTTGTGATCACTTCAGTATGTTCCTGATTATTAAAGTATTTGAGAAATTTGCTACCAACTGAACTGGCTTTTATTATTTTTCCACTGATGTGTCATAGCTGGATTCCCAGCCATCTGTAGGATGCTCTTGGGCTATTGGCTATACAAATACAGTAGTGAACTTGCTGAGATGAGGCAGGACAGGTGGGAGCAGATACAGCAGCTGAGAAGGTGGGTGCAGACACACAGCTTATCTTGCTTCTAATTCCATATCCAAGCGCTGAAGTGAAATCTCCAGGGTGCTAAATCTTAACTTCAATTCTTGCTGTAAGTCGGACTTATTTAAGATGTATTTTAGTATGATGCAATGAAAACAAAATTAATATCCCATAAAAATTAAGACACTCTGTGCTTAGGGGCAAAATATGTTGGAAGAAAAGCATGTTGTAGTGAATTAGAGATGGTATCGGTCTGGTTCTGGTCTGCAACTCTTTTCTTAACCTAATCCAAATCCTCTTTCAAGCTTGTTTTTCTTCTACAGATCCAAAAGTAGGCACAGATTGTGTACAGTCTTTGTTAAACCCTGAAACCTGGGAGTCCAATGTCTGACGGTGGTAATGAGTTTTTTGCACTGTCCATGTCCCCCTTAAAGAAGGAGAGAGAAACTTAGTTGCGTATGTGGGAAAGATGTAATGTGAGGAGGTAATCACTAACATACTATGAGATACTCTCTCTAAAGCACTTTGAGTCACTGTAAGAGTATGTGATTGAATGGTATTTTATTTTCTAGCTTGCTGTTCCGTATGAAAGATGTCTCTGTATATAATGTGTAGTGTATATATTGAAATACACACACAGGCATACATGATGTCTGAACATACATTTATATGAATTCAGTTGAGCTGTTAGTGATGGTAAATACCTTGCTTTTTTTTTAATTTAAATTAAAACCAGGCTGTATAATTAGAAGGTTTTGCTAAGGTTTTGCTCAGGATGGGGTCAGGATTGGGAAATATTGGGGGTGAAACATTCACAACAATTTAAATCTTTCTTTGAATTCCCATATCATATAGCTTCTTCAGATGAAGGTTGGGTCAAGGTTTCATACAGAGTGAGGTAAAGCTAGCATGCTAAAATAAGGAAATGGAATGGGGGGAGAGGAATCAACAACAGAAAGCCAAACAGAGAGCATATAGGAAGTACAGGAAAATTGTATCAAAGAAAGGATAAGAAAACTGGCGAGACAGATAAACTGAGGAAAGGTAGTTATAAGGAAATCTATATTTAGGAAGGTCAGGGTATGCATGAATACAAAAAGCTTAATAATGATTGGATTAATTTTCTATTTTTAAATTAAAAATACAAATGTATTTATTGATGGGAGGGGGAAACACAGAAATGGTGAGTGCTGTCTTTGATTTCCAAAATAGCTTTTCACATCATTCTGTTTGCTTAAGTTTGACATTATGTATTTTGACTATTTCCGACAATGCATCAAGCTCCTGACTAGGCAAGTAGACTGCTGCTAAAGATATTTGAAGATTTCTTCTATTTCCCACTAGGTATAGCAGTTTACTATGTTTTTACCTTCAGAATGGTTTAGAAACGTTTGCTTTGAAAATAACAATGGTCTCCGCTTCCCATGATTGGCTCTAGTTGTTTATGTACCTAGCAGTACTTTGGGAATCGTGTGCGGATCCCAGCATAGTGCATGCACATCTCCGTGGACTTGAATGATCTCACTGAAGCTGGCAAGATTATTCTGATACTTAAAACTCGTTGGGTGTTTCAGTATCTTGTTCTGCATCTTGCAGACCTGGCATCCTGATATATTCCCACAGGTTGTTCTGGTTCACTGAACAAAGAAAATTATAAGGTGAATAGCAGGGCAAAGTAGATAGTTGTCTCGTATCTTGTTGTATACAACAATGCTACAGGAGGAATAAATCCTTTATGAAAAGGATAGTAATATTGCTAAAGGGCCAGAAGTCTGTAATACCTGAGAAAATGAATTGGTTAAATAAGAAATGACAAAATAGTTGGTATTTGAAGTTCACTCGTGCCTCTGAAAGGTCAGGTTTGATGCTTACTACTACCAACTGTTCTGGCTTTATTTTATGACCAAATCTATGTGTGGATATTTTTCTTTAGACTTGATTAAAAAAAGCTGAAATCTGAACTTTTCATGTAAAAGTAAGCTTTCTGATTCTAATATTTCCTAGTAAAAGTGCAAAAGAAGTGTATCTTAAAAGCTGAAATGTAAGCTGATGAATTGAACCACACAGTTGTTTATGAAATCAATCTTGGAAATTTTTTGTTTTGATCTGGATTTGTGATTTTTGAACTGTGGGATCTTCTAATTAAACCTGACAGGGAAAACTTTTTATGGAACTGTGGCTCACTTATCAAATAAGAATCTTTTCAGTGAAATGTGCTAGTTCTCATGCATTGTTGGCAATGTTTCTCAGTAGAATCTGGATGAGAAAGTAACTGAGAATGGCCCCTCTTGTTCCCCTCTCCATATATTTACCTGCTTAGGGCACTTCTCTGGGTTGGAGGTTCAAGCTCTGCTCTGTCTTTGACTTAAATTATTGGCAGCCTGAGGATGATCTCTTTCGTCCGTGCCAATTGTGTTAAATATTTCAATAGTCTTTGTCAAAGAAAAGCTGACCAACTCTAGTCTTGTGGCTAAGATCTTGCATGGCATATAGGAAGAATGTGAATACAATTCCAGAATTGGTGTATATGCTACATCTTGATGGAAAACTCTTTAGTTGTTTGCCTACTGGTTATCCACCAATGGTTCTGTCTGTCCCTATTTCTGTTCTGCTTGCATAAACATTTCAAAAGCTCCTGGAGTTGACCAAAGGCTGAAGAAATCAATTGAGAAAGGCCCAGAGTTTTTGGCAAAACACGCTTTCTGTTTTCACAGCTAGCCCTCCTGGCAACACTAGATTTCCTGGTTTAGAACGACGCTGGACTTGCTGTCCCCATTGCTGCTGATAAATACATTGTTCCTTAGGGCCAACAACTTGCAGTCCCTCAGGATTATTACATTCTCTATAGAGTTTTCAGAGTTGATTTAAATATGGCATATAAATACTAGTAAGTCATTAATCTAAATATTTGCATTCCACTGTAAATTTTCTACACAAACTTCTACTGTGAAGCTGTGAAGGTAATATTGCTTGCCTATAAGTTATGAAACATCCTCCTGTCTCCGCTGCTAAATTGCCATGAGCAAAAAGTTGGATAACATGTAGATTTAAATAAAATGGGAAAAGGTGTTAAAATGTCAGAGGGATGCAGAACAAGCTAGCTTGATTTCCTCCCACTTGCAACTGTGTACTACCACGGAGGTTGGTTCAGTGCTACTGCCCAGCAGCCGGATGGGACAGGGCCCATAGTTGGGCTGCCAGCCTAATCTATGCTCTCAGGGTACATCTCTCATCTGTTTGCCGTCTTGAAACGTGTCCTCTAGCAGTGCTAAAAGAAGCTGCAAGTCAATTGCAGACAAAGGGTCTCCTGCACCCAAGCCACACCTAATTGGAGCCTCATGTTGGCTTTCGCCATAGTTAAATCTGTACCAAAGTAACACTTTCGCCACTCGAGCGATCGAAGGCCGAGTGGTTTTTCTGTGAGCTCTAGAGGCTTTTGCCACTTGGTATAGCAAGTGAGATGGTAAAACCTGGGGGAGGGTAATCAGATAGAGAAAGAAAGAAAAACCTCCAAGTGGCTCTTGACAGATGGTGCTCGAAAATGAGTATCTCTTTGGCACTGTGAATGCTCCCTGAGGGGTTCTTCATTCTCCGACTCTTTCTCTTTCTTTTTTCCCTTCACTTGCTCCCTGACACTGCCCTTCATTTGCTGTAATTTAAATGAAAGCACAGAAAAGGCATATTTGGTTTTAATATGTAAAGAGCTGCTCCTGGGTTTGAAGCAGCCATTTAACATGCAGGATGAGTGAAAAGAGGAATGGAGGCTGGGGCTGCTGGCTGTCAGTTCTTGCCACAGCAGTCGCTGCCATTGCTTGGCTGCTATCAAAGATTCATCAGGGGGGAAGTCGCTGCTTTGCAGACAAAAATAACAGATGGTCGTTCGTGTTTGCCTTACTCCGGGGGCCTTGCCACAATGCACGAGGTCCAAGAGAATTTGCATTACTGGGGTTGGTTGCTTTTTCTGTGTGTGTTCATGCATATTTGAACAGATTTTTTGGTTTTGGGTTTTATAAACTTGCTAATGAATTTAATGATGAACCTATAGATTTCCTGAGATGCTTACAGAATGTGTTGGTTTTGAAGTGAGTTTTAATTAAATTTTCCAGCACTCATCCACAATTTAGCACTGTTCTGTTGCAAAACAAGCTTCTTGCCACAGGTGGCAGGGCATGGATGGGACTCAGAAAAAAAGCTCTCTGCTGCCAACCCAAATAAACATGGTTCATTTTGGAAAAATACTGATCACATTTTTTTTTTCTTCAGCAAACTAAATACTGTGTAGGCAAAATAAATGTCTGTTTCAATTGAAGAGAAATAGAGCAGAATGAAATAGTTAGGTTTTGAAATCTTTTATTTTTATATTCTTAAAGTTAAACTTACCATTTTTTTTTCCTTGACAGTAATTGGCTTTATCTTTGCAGAGAAGTTCTGTTACTTAAAACTTATCATCAAACTTGTCAAAATTGGGCATCTCTCAAATACTGTGTATGACCAAGAAATGTGTCCTTTAGCCTTTTTTGTCTTCATTATTTTGACGTTATGGTTTCTTGTTAACAATGTCTTGTTTGGTATTCAGACTTCTTAATAACTTACATTCAATGACAGATGACAATGACTATCTCTGAAGAACTGGCCTTGCAAAGAAGCAAAGGCATTAATGTCTATCTGTCCCCCCTCTTCTCACTGTATTAACAGTTTTCTTAGATCTTTTCAATTTCTTTTCGTGTCATAGGAGAGTTACCACTTTAACAACTTGTATTTCTTGCATAAAGAAAAATTCCACTTACCAGGATGGTCTGTGGGCTCTTGTTAGAGCACATGACCAGATCCTCCCTGTGCTGGCAATGAAATCCTTTCCATAGCTTGATCCCAGGAGAGGGACAAGAGCTCTGCAAAGCTGTTGTGCTCCTTTGTCCTTTGGGTTCTTGTTTTGTAAGCAGGTTTGAAGAAGGCTTGGGTTGATCTTTATAGTATATTTGCATTCTATGAATATTGCCTTTGTGGTTCAGGAAAATATTGTTTCTTCTGTAATGTGCGATTTGGCTTCCAGTGGTTTTGCTCCTGTTCTGAAGCTTGTAATTGGCCACAACTACAGGGGCGTGGTGTAAACCGGTAATTCTAGCAGTATTTAATTATCTGAGTTACCTGGCTGCTCTGCCCAGTTTATGTATTCAGATAAACTGTCTGTCCAGGTTGGGTCAGGGAGGACTTATTCCAGAAGACAAACCACTGTTGAGGGTTTATTTATCGCTGCTGGGTGTGTTTGATTCTTTAAGCTGTTTGAAATGATTTCCTTCTCTTTCAGAGATGCAAAGCATTTTGCAGTGGCCTCTACTCTTATTCTTTTCTGGTTGTGGTACTACAGACTTTACTTCTGCTATAAACATAGTGAAGTGATGATTTGTGTCCAGTGGAACATGGGGTATTTGTGGGTTGTTCCACACTAATGATAGAGTTCATAATTCTCAGCAACAGTACTGTGACACCATGGGTTTGGCTTCACTCTTTCCTTAGGTCTGCCTGTATATGACTCCAGCAGACAAAGAAACCATGAAACCTCTAAGAAAATATGGTATGAGAGAATTGTAATAATTGGACTTAATTTTTTGTTATGCTGTCAATGGTAGATTTGAATAGTACATAACCATACCATATTAAGGATATTTTATATAAAATGTTTTGGTTTTTTTCCTGATAGAAAACTAAAAAGAACATGGGACTTGGAGTCTCTCAAGTGGAAAACTTGATGTTCATAACTTTGACTCCTAGCCCACTGAACTTTTTTTCTCTGGTTAGAATACTTCCATGGAGATATTTTTCCCTTCATCATGATGTGCCATGTGGTAGGATTGCTGAAATATGTGAAGCATGCGTTATTTCCCTGGTACAGGCAGGCTGTAGTTCTGAGATTTGCATACAACTAATCCTCTGGTGGATGAATTATAGTTAGGAATGCTTCATACTTTTAAGGCAAGAGAAGGGTAATAAAACAGGGTGTTCCAGCCACTGAGCAGGTGTTTCCTGGACGTAGCAGAAAATTAGAGAATTGGGCAGACACTGCTGGGGAACTAGGTGCATGGATGCAATGGGTTATGAAAGCAGAAAATAAAAATAGTTGAAGACTAGTCTCCCTAGTTTTCACTGGCAACTACAGAGAGCATGCAACTCATTCATATGACAATTTATTTTTATTGCTGGTCTCAGTTTTAACTTGCCATTTTCCTTTGGCCATGGAAACAGGAGTCATCCATAGGGTGCAGTTGCCTTAAACTTACTCTGCTACAAATGCTTATCTTCATTTAATACCAAATTGTAACTACAGCTTTGAAATAGTTTTTTTTTTTAATCTAGGTTACAATGTTAGTCTGCTTATTTTCTGAAGATGTCGTTAAACACTTGTGTTACAACATGAGAGACCTTGATTTACTTTCTGTGTTAGATCTAAAGAAGTTCCTTATAAAGATCAGTCTGTCCACCTCAACTTTAGTGAAAGCTTCTAGTCTGGGAAATGTTACATGAGGTCTGTGCCACAGTGTGTTACTCCACCTCTGGGAACAGTCTTTTCAAATAGATTTAAAAAAAAAAAAATATTGTAGAGTGTATATGTGAGTGTGCAGTTCATGCGGAGTGTTTTTTTATATTCAGAAACTGCCAAATTTATCCCATTGCAGGAGCAACGATGAGGAGTAAACCGCAGATCTAGACCCAGTCTTGTTCGGCCCCAGAGGGGTTCTGTCTGAGAGAAAAGAATCTTGTATATTTGGTGAACTCGTGCACACCATGCTGGCAATGCGTGGTTGGTATCCACACATAGGTGGATGTGGTAGTAGTGTATGGTACACATTTCATACTGAGTGTGTGACAGGGCAGTGATTTTTCTCTGTTGCTTTAACTCTGAAAGAATACTGAGCAAAAGTTGGTAATAAAACCCTATGCTAAAAACTTTTAATTCGTTGTTATCAAAGAATGGCTATAAGGCTCTGTAGCCTGTCAGGAGCCTGTGGATGCTGACTCCTATCACCTGTCTGCTTTTAGAAACAGTCACCTGGGTCTGGGAATCATTCTGAGAAAGCTGTATGGGTAACTGAGTCTAAAATACTGTATCTGCATCTTATTGGAAGCTTTTAGTATGATGTAATTTTTCTTCTTCTCTTGAACAGCCCATATGGCCTCAACTGGTCACCACTTGCTTCCTGTGTGGCAGAAGAGGAGGTAAGATGTGCATTGATAACTGGGTGGTGGTCGGCTTGCATGAATTTAGGAGTGAGTTTCATGCTAATGCAATGGCTATTCAAGCATGACTGAAAATGCATGTAAATTGGGTTAGATTCTTTAGTATGGCTGGCTGATTCTCAAGTAAATTTTGCTAGATGAACTGTGTAATCAAGTCATTGTATTATAAAGCTACAAGACGTACTCCATGTATAGATGTCTGGTCAACAAAAATTATTACTGTAATTTTAAGCTCGGTAGACCTTTTAATCTTAGAAGGAGAAAGAGGCTGGCTCTCTGTGGTTGTCGTTGTCATGAAGGCCAAGATAACTTATCAGCAAAAGCCTTTGAGCTCTATTTTTAGATATGCATAAGCATGGTCAACTGGTAAAATGCATTTTGTTATGTTAGGCAAGTTTTTTTGAACTCTATAAACAGAAATTAGTTGACAACACAAAATAACATAGTTGGAGGCTTGTTTTTCCAGTGATGAAACTATAGCTCTTCCTAACAATGCTGATACACTTAGGATTTTCTTGTAATGCTTCTCTAAACCCTGCTTCTGGCTCACACACAGCTATGACCAAATTTAAAAACTAATGTAAATGTGACTAATAGTCAGAGTGATGCTTTGTAGCATCAGTGAGGGGCTACTGAGTGTTGCATATATTTGAGCAGAGATTTCAACTGTTACCCTCTATTGCATGCAGTTGTTGTTGTTACAAGTCAAGTATATATCCAAAACTTAAATATTTTATATTCTAAACCACTAGAATCTACAGTGCTTGGCTAAAAACATTATGTCCTGGTTTCGGCTGGGATAGAGTTAATTGTCTTCCTAGTAGCTGGTACAGTGCTGTGTTTTCAGTGTGGTA
>JAVKLA010000093.1:15861905-15877976 GCA_034782735.1 Sagittarius serpentarius | reverse complement strand
TTTTTTTCCTGATTCTCTCCCCCATCCCACTGGGTGGGGGGGGAGCAAGTGAGCGGCTGTGTGGTGCTGTGTTGCTGACTGGGGTTAAACCACGACACATTAGAAGGAAAGAGGTTCAGAGCTGTTTAAAAGCTTGATATTTCAGCAAGAAATTCCTGGAAAAATACTGTTTTCAACTTTATATGGCTATTTACAAACTTTCCAAACTCTTATACTGCGGAAAAAAAAAATTACTGACATCCTGAATTGCAGGAAAATTCAAGTAATCTTTAGTGTCAGTACTCATTTGATCCAAATATGAAGACATTTAAAAAAACCAAAACCAACATAGGACAGAGTTTTCAAACCTTTTTTTCTTTGTTACAAACTTGAGCTCCCTTCGTTCCACAGCAGAGCACATGGGTATGGTTTAGAATTCAGACACCCAGATTTCATGCCTCTCTTCAAATTAGGCAGGTTTTTGCTCCCTTATGGAAACTTTCCAAGGCAATGCCTGGGTTTTTAGAGGGTTTTTTTTTCCCCTAAAATACTGATTTTTAAATTTTTTTTTCTTTCCATTCCAGTTGGAAGAGGTACTACAACCATCTGCACGTAGATGGTTCTTCACTATTTCGCCTTTCTTATCAAAGTAGTGTTGTCTGTCTTACTGTTTGAATGCTTGTAGAATGTTTTGTGAACTTGAGATGAGAGCATATTAGATGTAGTTTGGTGTAACTTGGCCATTTATAGTGTGGTCAAGAGGATAATGCTTTGATATCCTCCAAGAGTCCACAGCCATTATTGGTTTACTTTTTGTCCTTATCCTATGTAGAAATCACTCTTAAATATGTAGAAATCACTCTTAAAAAAACCCAAACAAAACCAAAACAACCCAACAACCACAAAACCAAACCCCAACAACAAACACCCATCCAAACAATAAAACCAGAAGAACGCCCCCCAAAACAAACAAACAAAAAACCCCACCTGTGAAGGCAGTTATCAAGCTATGGATCAAGTCATGGATAACATTGTCCTGAGAGTGATGTGTGCCCCCCAAGCCTCCAGATACTGAAGGCCATGACCAGTGTTTATGTCATTCCAGCAATGATGTGGCAGTACCATTTTTAGTTGCATTATCTCTATAGGGACCCATGTTTGACTAAAACTTTGCTATTTTAAGGAAGAAGAGCTTTTCTTAATTAATAGGCCAGTTTAAAGAGTGTGATTTATGACTGTTGTATCCTGCAACATGTGTATTCATGTTGTAACTGGGAGTCCAAGCCTTATCCCAGAACACCCTGGAAGGCACTGCTTGGATAGAGTATATCTTGCCAAATGAATTTAGGATCTAGGCTGTAACTCTGAACCAGTTTTGTTGAATTTAACCAGCTGGCCATAACCAGTAAGTAGTAAGCTGGGAGGAATTTGAATCTTGCTGATGACTCGGCGTGTTTCCTTGCAATATAGCATGTTCTATGCAAGGAATCTTTGCTCTTCCAGTTTGGTCTGATTTTGGGTGGTGTCTCATGTTTTTGTGTCATCTCTGTAATTGCCATATGTGTTTGATCCAGCTGGAATCAGTAACTTGGAAAACTTTAGTTAATGGCAGATGCTTCAAAGGAATGAGAAGCCCTCCAAAAGGCAGAGAGAGAAAGAGTAACTTCCCAGGCAGTAGAATGAATGCTTGTGGTTGTGCTGTGAAGGAAAGCGGTTGTATATATGTCAGCAAAGTTTGTCTCTAGCTAGTCTGGGTTTGACAAAACCATGGCCAGTTCAAACTGGGGACCTTTTCATATACACTGAAGGATCTGAAATAACTCCTAGACAAAAATTATCTGTAGATACAGTTATCTTAAGATAAGCTTTGGTCTTGGTGTGTTAAAGCTGTGCTGTAAAGTCTCAGGTGACAGCAGTGAGAAGCAGCAGGGATTTTCTTCCCCTTAGAAAGGATTGGTAGCCTTTGCATCTAGACGGTTCTTTATAGGGTGCAAAAGGTAAGACTGGGTTGAAGGTTACACTGTAAGCACTTGCAAATAACATTATAATACAAATATTTGGGCTAGCAGCTATGTATAGTTACCTACAACAGTCCTGAAGCAGATCTGAGATCCTTAATATAATTTAAATATGAAAATAAACTTACACGCAGGGTATGAACCAAGACAGGTATGTGCTGGGAAGAGGTGAGAACAATCTGAGAATGAGCTGTAGAAGACATTTACTTGTGCTCAGGTTTGCCCATTATCTGACCACACATCTACCTAGTCAGTCTTTGCAGAATGTATGAATTGCAGCTGTTAAGTTGGGTGAATGAGACTGCGCTGTACCAAGGTCATTTTGCCAGGTTTGTTATTGACAAAGCAATACCAGCTCACAGGAAAACAAACCTTACTGCTTCTCCCTTGCCCCTAGACTACATCAGATCCTCAGGTAGTAGGAGCTGTTGTCTGGAAAGCTGGAGTCACAAGTGAGTGGGTGGATGTTGAAGTCACTAGGACACAAGGTCTCGCTAGTGGGAAAGGCTGGTCGAACAGTAGTAAGAGACAAGCAGCTATTGAACACTATAGGAGCAAAGCTATTTACCACAGGAATCAAGTACCTCCTTTTTGTGACGAGTGGCTGAAATTGCTTTGAACCAGATGTCTGTTGCCTAGTGTGCTGTCACAAGGCTATGCAGAAGCTGCTAGAAAACCTGAATTTAGAAAATCTATGACAACAGGTAAATTCTAAAATCTCTAGTAAATCTGGAGATTGCTCCCACGAGTTCTGTGCAGTGAATCAAGACTGAAGCAACAAAGCATCAAGTTCTTGTCAAACTGTCTTTAGAAAATGGTTTTATCAAATCATTTTATGTTCACAGTTGAACCTTGTAATAAAAGCTCCAGACTGGGGCTTGTCATCTTGTTTGCTTCTTGACTGCACCATAAACTTTCTGCATGTCCTTGAGAGAGCTGCTCAGTATAACCCTCTTGGTTATCTAGTGGTGAAAATATGGCTATACTTTTCCTCCTGTTCCCCATTTTGCCTGTTGAAGATTGCAGCTTCTTGACGAGGTACTATTTCTGTATTTCAATGATTTTTGTCATTTCACCTGCAGCTTGTATGAAATGATGAAAAAGAATTTTTTAAAAAATGTAATGAAATCACATTATTCACCCATCTGTTTTTATAAGGTCTCTTTAAAAATGTTAGCTTTTTATTCCACCCCCTACAGCTTTGTATACTGCAGTTTAAAGAAAAATGAAATACAAATGTATTTGTCACAATGGTGTCCTGTTTCAAGGAGTTGTGTTTAGTTGAGCTCTTTAGATGAACTGAAGAAATATGTAATTCTCTCTGCTTTCTCAAAGTGCTGCAGCTAGCAGACCATAGGAGTATGTGACTAGGTTGTCAAGAGTGTGAACAAGTTGATCTGTTCACAGAACTCAAATCAGGAAAATCAAATGTTTGGGTGTAGGAAAAACCTTTAGTCTCCCTGCATCTGCATTTTCCATAGTGCAATTGTTTCTGTCTCTTGAGGATTTTGAGAGGTGTTCAGGTGTTCGTTATAGACTGTCCTGGGTTCAGGTACCACAGAACACTGTGTTCATTCATATATATGGTTTTGAGATGGTACCTGAGACGGTATATTCTGAGAAGCTCACTTCAGTTTATGTTTATAATCTGAATGCATGGTGGTGAATGGTTCTGGCAGGGATAGAGTTAAATGCTTTAACTTCCTTTCTCTCGACCACCAGATGCTTTTCAATGTGCTAGCAAGGATGGGTGGATTAGCAGGTGCTTCATGCAGGAGGGCTAATGAGGTTCATTGGCAATTGGGGATATGAAACAGCAGGGGAGGTGTAGGAGAGATTGGGGTCTGGAGGAGAGTGATGGTGGGGTTTCTGGCTGAGTAAGACTACACAATCTATGCTGCAGCTGCCTTTTTCTTTTATATTGTATGACTAATAGAAACTTTTTTTAATATACATTTCATTTGCATGCTATTGGTGATGAATATTGTGGAGTTCTTTCTCCTTTCTTGTAAACACTGGTGTCTGGATTAATTGCTTTGTCATTTCTGGACTGCAGTTCTTACTGTGTCATTGCAGTTTTGTGTAACTGTAAGGCCTGTGCTTGTTCTGTTACCCTGTACACTCAGTTAGTAGCTGAGAGTGTCCTGAGGGAGATTGTGCCCTAAACTGCCAACGACTCACCTTAATGGGGTGGACCACAGATGGTGCAAGTTTCCCTTCCAATGTTCCCCTGCTCCAGCTGGGCTGTCAGGGTGAGTTAACCAGATTAATTTGGTCAGTGCAGCTGAGTCGACTGTGATGGCACCAAAGTTCGTGGAAGGCACTAAACAGAATAGCTCTGCCAAATCCCTAGGTGTTCAGGGTCTGCCCATCCTCTCCCTTAAGAAAAGAAAGTTTTAAAGCCTTACTTTTCAGAGGTGTGTTTTTTTTGGTTTTGTTTTTTTTTCTGAAATCAAATGAAATTGTTTTTGCTCTCTTCTCCACCCATGTAAAAGCAGAACTTCTTGCAAAGCGTTGTGTAGATACAGGAGCTTTACTTGTAGGCAGTAAGAAAATTTAGGTTGTGATAGGATCATAAGGTGTGCTGCTCTATCAAGCTGAAATGCAAACAGAAATATCTGACATCAAGAAAGAACCAATGTTGGCCTGATTTCTAGAATAAGTCTAGTATAGTTATTTGTTTAGATTATAAGAAATATTCTCTTAAATACTCTGAATCCTTCAATGTATAAGAGGAAGTATATCTCTTCAAATAGACAATGGTAATAAAGATGCACAGTTTCTCTTCTAACTCAGCCATACGTACTGTTCTTTTAATTAACTTCAGTCTGCCATATTGGGACTAAATCAATTACAGCTTTCTACCTCTTCTAACCAATAATGTTGAAACTGCTGTATCTAAATGGCCATATTTGGTTACAAATGAATGAAACTTTATGGAATTTTGGGGATTTAGAAAATAGGAAAGATTAAATTGTCATTGCTAAAAGAGGAAGAAAAAGGATAGTAGGTAAACCCAAGAGCAGGACTTGCCACAGCTTTGTCTGCAAAGAACTAGCAGAGTAAACAGCTGCTGTGTGTATATGTGTTCTCTTATTTTGTGTTTGTTCACATATTCCCTCTATGGCTAGAAACGTGCCTGGTGGTTCTGCATTTCTCTCTTCAAGGCATTGTGCAAATTGAGCAAATCTGGAGTGGCAGTGGGCCAATTAGCAAGTCTATAGTATAACTTTTTTCCAGTTTGGGATGTGTCAAATGATTTGGTTTTTGATTCAGACAGATGTTTAAGAAGTCTTCCAGGAAAAAATAATATGTAGATCAAACTTGGTTTTCAAATGGCTCCTCAGGCCCAGGTCTAGGTATGACAAGCCTTATAGAGCTTCCTGGTTACTGTTGAGATCCATGAGGTCCTCAGTTTAGTCTGAAGTCTTGTTTGTTTTTTAAAGCATTCTGGTCCAGGGATAGAGTTGGGGTAGGCAGAGTTGTCTAGGCTAGGATCTGATTTAATACAAGTAGCTGCTTCTGGGCTACAGTTTATCTCGGGCTGTTCAGATTCCTGAGATGACCCAAAAAGATGGGAGTTACCAACGTGAGGGAAATAAAGATGACACATGTGACCCAGCTGGTTCACATGACTTGCCCCTCTGCGCTGCATGGCAAGAAATGCATGAATCTGGAAAGTGTGTTGACAGACAAGGTTGATGTTAATGAAAAGCGGCAGTTCCACATCTCCAGTGCCAAGTGCGTTACTGAATAATTCAGTCCCTCGTACTGTACACTTCAGTTCTCTTGGAAAGGGATTTATTAGATGGCACAGTAATTCTGCTACTGTCCCCCTCACAGCTTGGCCATAGGAATGCAATAAGGTGTGCTTGGGAGCCGGGAAGATTTATAAGGAGACAAAAGCTACCCTGTGCTCCATCTATTGTCGATTCTATGATAGATCCTAGGAACTATTCTAAGTTACAGCTGAGAAGGGAAAAAGCAAGAATGCTTTTTCAAATCAGCACCTCGCATAGCAGTACTTCTTAATGCACATTACTCAGAATATGGGTTATTGTAAGGAGTTTTTTTTAGACTGTGGATAATCCTCTATTCCCAGGAGTTTGTCTTGGCACTATGTATTGCCATGAGCTCAAAATTCCGCCCAGCCAACTCTTCCCATAATCTTCAGATTTTGCAGTAAAGTTGGGCTAATTAACATGAGAACCCAGGTGTTTGAATAAAAAAAAAAAAATAAAATTTACTAATTCTTTGAAGTACAAATGACAGTTTAAATTTACTGGGCTCCAACTTTGGAAAAAGCACAATTGCTCCCACAATGGAAAGCTTCCTCATGCAGGAGCTCTTAAGACCTATCAAGTCCTTTTTCCAGATGCTGAGCACTTAGTGGAAGTACACCTTTTTTTTTTCCTGTTCAAGGCAGCTTACTGAGATCCTTTGGAATCAAGGAAGAAAGCAGGGTTTACGTTAAAGGTCATGGACTGAGTTCTTCCTGTGCTTATGTCACAGACGCCTTAATGTGCAGCAAATCATGGGATGCTTTTTGTGCCATCTTCTACTTCACAGAGGGCTTTTGCGAGGAGCATGTTCACTTAACTTTTGTATTATGAAAGTACAGCCTGTTTCTTTAGATGGTGTTGGTGTATCGCTGTTTTGCAAAGTAATCTCAATCAGTAGTTGCAAAGGGTGGGACGAGACTGGTCACAAGCACCTTGAGCTGCTTCCCTGATCATACTGAGATAATATACTTTCTCAGTATTTCTGTAGATTTACCAAAAGTTCCTCAAGTCATGGGTGTGTCTTGAATACTTCAACACTTGATAATATGGGAGCAATTATCTTTTCTCCCATTATGAAGCTCTGACTAATATTTTCAAAGCACTTTGAGAGCCACAGAATGATGAGTAGATACTATGTTTACTTGCTGGTTTATCTCATTAAAAATAAAATCTGTCACCTCTCTTTTCTTCCAGAAGTAATTTTTTTTTGTGTGGAATACACTTGTTTTCTGTTAATGCTTTAATTTTCTTCTGTAGAAGAGGGGTAAGTGCCTAGAGTGTATATAGTTGCTATTTCCCTAGAAGAGAAAGTGGAGTGTGGGTGGAGGTGAACCAGAATTTACAACGAGGATGCTGTTGAACTTGAAGTGGTAGGCTTGGTAAGCTATAAAGGAGACTTTTTTTTTCCTCTTTAGGCTACGTTTGAAAATATACACATACTTATTTAACATGACATTGAAGTCTTGCAGACTACTTGCAGAAGTAGCAGTAGGTGGATTTGTACCCTAGGCAACAACAGCCTGTAGGCTTGTATAGCCTGGCGGGTCACTCAACATGAGCTCCTACTGCAATGCTATTCTAACGGGGTTAGTAGGGCTACTGTTTTCTTTGACAATAGTGATAGGCTGTTACGTGCAAGATACAGCCTTGTGTTCTGCTAATGGCAGCATTTTGTGTGCAAGTATATCATTTTCTTCAGTTTGATGGAGTAACATCACTGCCCAGATCTCCTCCAGCACTTTTTCAGATTCCTGCCTTTTCAGCTGGCTCCATACATGCAACTTTGAGGATGTCCCCCTCTGACTTTGTTCAGTAAACAAGTGAGGAGGTTAAACTGAGTTAACCGGGGGTTGCATTTGGCCATCTGTTCAACTGAATCACTGGCTTACTGAGTTGCTCTTTGATTATGCAGGGGTTTTTTTTCAACTTTCAGATAAAATTTTTTCTCATAACAGGGAGCTTTTTACGCTAGGCATTCTTGTGTCTTTCCATATTGTTACAAAACTCAGAGGGATGTGTATAGTAACAAATAAAAGGGAGTTGAGGCAGCACATGAAATGACTTTAAGAACTTGAGATACAGAAGCATGGGGAAAAGTGAACAGGATTTTCCTACAGGTAGATGGAAAATGACTGGGGATTGGGGAGAAGGGTTATATTCCTCAGCTGGACTCCTTAGAGGCAAGATCGGAGTAGTGCCCCTTGTGCAGGGAAGTACTTTAAGTCTCATTATATTCGACTACTGCTGGCTGCGGAGGAGAGCAGAGGTAACCTGCTAGCTTTGAATGAGAGAGCTCAGGTATCGGAAGCGATCGAGGCACAGAAGCACACAGAGCATCATCCGACCTGCTGAGAGCAACCTTGTCCCTGGTACTAAACTGGAACATAGCTGATTAAATGCAAGCTCATGTGTTGCCCCACTCTAGGGCAGTTGGTAGTCTAGACTAATCCTCAAGCAAGTGCTTAAGTACTTATCTACTTAAGGGCCAAGTGGCGTGATAAACAGTAAAGAAAGGACAGCACTCTAGAGCAGCTGACAGCATGTGGTGACCCGTGTCTGTTCAAATAACTGTTTTTTATGCTGCTGGCAAGGTCGGGCATCTAGGGTTAACTAATTCATGGTTACCGAACTGGGAGCTGTATCCTGTCCAGCAGTGATTCTGCAGTCTCTGTAATGGATTAGTGACTTGGTGCGAGCTCTGAGTGAGCTGCAATGGCAGAATGTCCAATGTGAACCTTGAACAGGTAAATAGTGGAGAACAGCAATTAGGGATGACATTACGTCGTTGTGCATGGTTAGTACAAAATTCCAGGCTGGTACTGGAATGCTTCGTGCTTGATCGACATTTTCAATAGGACACTGAAGCGGGTGGAAAGGTGTAGAAAAGAACCATGATGTATTTCATGTCTGGTCTTCCATGATGATTTAAGGAACATGATATGTTTGTGTGGTCAGGAGGATTAAGCAGCACCTTAGTGGCTATGTTGTGGTACCTTCACTCAGAGGAAATTCTAGAATAATAAATACCTTTTTCATCTAACAGGAAAAATATAATAAGCACAGATGTCTGAAAGCTGAACCCAGGAAAATTCCAATTAAATGTGAAACACACATTATTGCTAGGTGAAGTTGATTAACTGTTGGATCAAAGTGTCAGGAGAATTGTGGAGTCTGTCTCCCTTAATTCCCTCAGGTTAAGACTAGAAAGTATAAATTGATCAAACAAGTGTCTGGCTTTAACATACAGGTAACTGGTTAAAATTTTAAGTGCTATCTCAAGCAGGAAATCATATTACTCTGTAATGGCATTCTCTGTTTTAATATGTCTGATCAGTTGGGGGAAAAACCAGAACATTTTTCTCTGTCACTGAAAAATTATATTTTATTAGAGTTTGATCTGGAGAATAAAAATATTTGATTTTTTTTAATTTAGCTTTTTGTTAAAGAAAAACTGGATTTCTTCATAGAAAGACATTCCTATTTCATGAAAAGGCAATGTCAGGAGAAAGTGTCTTGTGTGCGCACGCATACTGTTTATTTTGAAAATGCATTTCAAGAAGCTATGTTGTAGCAGTGGATTGTTGCATATCTGATAGCTCAAGATCAGGAAGAGAGGACTGAAGCTCCTTAGAGAAAGGTGTATGGTGTTTGTTTACCACCTACTGCTGTTCTTTTGAAACACATCTGTGAGCAGAATATTTTCAAGGGATATTTACAAAGTAAGACAGGAGCCTGTCAGCCACTCAGCCTTTTCTCTGTGTTCTGGTGAATAAGTTACATTTCCTCTGTGTTTTCCTATCCCTCTTGTAAAAGATAAAAATAATCTGAAATCCACAGCAATACACGCAATTATCTGGCAGCTGGGAACCTGGCTGCCATGTATCCTTCTATGAAGAGAATTGGCCCTGGCGAAGATCTTCACATGCTGGGGAACTCTGTTTGTGCTGTCTTCCTGGAGTACTGAGAGCCTCTTACACGCTTTCATCATGCAACTCTTAGATAACATTTGCTCATTATTGGAGACTCCTTCCTTAAGTCCTCAGCTTTGTGCCGTGTTTTGCAAAATGTTTCACCATGCTGGCCTTAGAGGGCTTTATTGACTCTGAATTTATGGAAGCATGCAATGAGTAAACTATTTCTGCTTACATACGATTCATTCTTTGCCGGTGTTTCTTTCAGGAGCTTTTCTGTTGCTGCTCCAAGAATAGTCCCTATTCTAAAGATCAACAATAGTACTTCATCAGAAGTGAAAAAACTGTCCCTCTTAAAAGAAAAAAAATTTAGAAAATCTAGTCAAATACCAGCAGTCAACTTTTAGGGCACCTCCTGCCTGATTGAAATAACAGTAATATGAGGCAGTACATTTGAGCTTTGAAATATGAATCTGGAGATCCTTTTTCAACTCTGGGCTTAGTTACATGTAGGCTTTATACTGGATTTCATTTTGTTAGTAAAATTCCAATTGAAAATTATAAATTATTGAATTAAAAAGGTTCTCTTGTGAAACTTGGCTCTGAACTTGAATGACTGTTTCAAATGTAGTTTATCTGCCTTACTGTAATCTGTAATATTGAAAGGTAACAGCAACGGAACTGTTTCCTTCATGCTAAATAAAATGGAAGTAGGGGTAATTATTTACATTTAGTGTTTTCTTTAGGCAAATGATAAATTTCATTTGCACCTCAGTGATACTCCATAACTCACTGGGTATTTTCGGTGTGCTGCTGTAGGCTTCAAGAGTGGAGAAAAAAACCCAAAACAAACAAATTAAAAAAAAAAACAAAACCCAAACCCAAAACCAGGAAACAAAAAAAACCCCCAACCCTAAAACCCAAACCAAAACCCCAAACACCACCACCTTGATCTGAAGTAGAAATGGGGAAACTTGCACGAAGTGGTGTCGGGGGAAGCGAAGGCTGCAAACCAAGAGGAGTGCTAGTTCAGCTGTTTGATGCCCAGGTCAGTAGGTGGCTGATGATTTAAAAACAAACAACCCCCCACAACCAAACAAGCAAACAAAAAGAAACAAACCCCAAAACCCCAAAGCAAACAAACAAAAACCCCACCACAACACAACCACCACGTGGCTCTCCCGAAGTGTATATTGGGCAGACTTGACTTCACTAGTTCCAGTTTTGCACGGACCCCTGTAAAACCGAGCCCAGGCAGCCCCAGCTTCCCTGGGTGGTCTCGGGGCTGTGTAAGGGTCTGCCATTTAAATGGCGATGTGCTGATGCAGGTTGGCTGTGCTCCTCCAGAAGAGAAAAAAGGAGAGGGGAAGCTGTGGTCCTCCTATGGGGCGGGCGGGGGGGCAGTGGGGAGGCCAGGGCTGCTTCATACCGTGCCAGAGCTGTGCCTGGCCTTGTCTGCGCCCTGCAGAAATGGGCTGGACTGGGCTTCCATTGACTTTTGTGGTGTAAACAATATTCAGTTGATAGGAATATCAAGCAGACAGTGAGGAAAACACACTCGGCTGTGTGAGTTTGAACACACGTTAACACACAGCATAAAAGAAGTGTTTAAGTTTTACGGAATAAGTCATTATGAAAACTTGCCTGTTGTTTTGCTTTAGGAAACAGACCCAACACGAGGAACTAGTTTGCCCAAATCCTCTGTTAGGATGTCCACTGTCCCACTACAGTTTTCTAATCCACTGGGCAAATGGTGAGGTGTAAAGGCTGCAGGCTGAAGTCCTTCCTACATGTGTACTGACAGTGTGTGTCACTGTTTGCCTGACCTTGTTAGCACAGAAATGGTTCATGAAGTGTACACAAAGAATGAGGTTTCAACCATTGCAGATGTAAAGCTAGGCTTTGCAGGGAGAAAATCAAGGCACTTAGGGGTCTTACAGTATTGTGGACAGTGTAGTGCTTTTAACTGTCTTCTGAGCATTTCTGTGAGGGCACTTCTGCAAGGGTTTGGTGCGATGCCATGTGCATAGTGGCAGTTGCTGTGTGAAGCTTCGTCCTGCACTTGCCCATGTGAATTTGTGTGTGATATTGAATGCCATAAGTGCCAACTAGGTACCTATTGGACAATCAACAGTACCAACCACTTGGCTGCTTTGTGAAGCATGATTTCATAATAACTGCATTGGGGTCATGGTTTTTCACTACATTTGTTTTGTGATAATGCATTAGCAGCGACACCTCACATGGAGTATTTGAAATGTCAAGCTTTGCAAAAGTTCTGGGGCAAAAACACAGTAACATGTCATCTTTATCCTGTCAAAAAAAACCCCCCAACCGTACACAATATTAAGCATTCGGCATATTGCAGGATGGAATGAGAAATGTGACTGAAGGGTCATGGAAAACAGTCTATGAGAGTCTTTGCCATAGATGTTGGGTGTAGTAACAGAAAATCAGTGGTCTTAAGCTTTTCTGCATCTCAGTCCTCTCATTTAGTCACCTAGGATCCTGATTCTGTGCAACTGAAGAATTTCAGGGCTGTATTAAGGTGGTGTATCTACACTACGTGCTGAACATAACCTTAAGTTTTTTGCAGGTCTACTAATTTTTACTGAGGGGAAGTATATAATTTTACCAAGGTTTACTTGGAAGGAAGCAGTGCATCAGTCTGAAGTTTGCTGGATTAGCGAGGCTCTGATGCTGCTTTGCAGGTATGAACCACATTAACATCCTCTAGGTAGCTCCTGCTAGGGTGGATAACTGCACAATACAGGTTTTCCCATTGGAGTGTGGGAAATGTTCTTTTGGGGGCCTTAAAAAGGTTTAAGCAAAATGTACTTGTAGTCCAGACTTGAAATAGTGAGACACTCTTTTACGTTGTGTATGTGTACCTGCCTGCAGATCCTATTGTACACAGAAAAGCTCCAAACAGAGTAACTGCATGGGTGTGTACGGATGGTGATTCGTGAGAAAACTCAAGATCACGGACAGATTTTCCAGGAGAAAATTTGGTGCTTACGTAGCTAAATTAAATATTTACTTAGCATTAGGATCTTTCTTGTGTAGCACTGAAAGAAAGATTGAGCGTTCTGTGTAAGCGGAAGAGCATATAGTATTTCTTCCATTTGAAGATGCTCCCTGAACTGGTGGATTAAATCAGTTGCATTGTCTGTTCATCATGCTTTGAACTAAAAGGTACCGTGAAGTCCAAAAACGTTCTGGTGACTTGTTTTCCATTGATCAGTCACCATTTCAGTATGTAGTTGTAGCCTATTGTGTTGTTTCAGTTTACGAATGCTTTACATGATACCCAATATTTAAGGTTGCAGCTGATAGTCAGTAATTTATTTTCCTGTAGTTTGAAATGTTTGTAAAAAGACTTTTGATTTTGTGTGGTTTTATTTGACATGTGGTGTAGGAAATTCTGTTTTACTGTATGGAGAAAATTTTATCAAAACAGCAAAAAAATACAAGATGACGAGCTCCTTCAGGAGTTAATTTTGATGAAGACTCAAATCTTTTTTTTCCTGTACTTTTGACTGTAGTATATCTAAATTGTTGGCAGTTAAATATAATGATCTTTATAAACCTTAAGACTGATCTTTCTTTTCCTACAACTCACCTACCCACCTAAAACACAGTGATAATAGAAAAGGCTACTCTTCAACTTCAGTCCTTATCAAAAAAGTGTCTTTTTTTTTTTTTTTTTTTGGAAGTCAGGTGCAACTACTGTTGCTTCTTGGGCAATAGTGTAATAGTGTTTGTATCTAATGACAGAATTAGCCTGGCATACTTAGGAAACAGTTGTGAGAGAATCCATGGCAGTTAAAGCTCCCAGTACTTCAAGTCCTGCAAATCCAAAACAAGTGCAGTGGCAGTCTGGATCTGAAGGTGACAACAGAAAGGAAAAATGGATGTGTCTGCCTCGAGTCGATGTCTGCCACTTTCCCAGGGTTCACTGCTATGAAGAACACCATATTCACACCCCCCAGTCCCCAAAGGACCTCAATAGTACGTTCCTGTCACATTGTTCCTGCTGTACCTAATCTGTAGTTTGCATCCATTTCATCATTACCTCTTCACATACAAGGCCGTTCAAGGTATGTGTATGTAACTCTAATTTTTGTTGCTGAAGAAATATTTTAATCCATACACCTGGTGATACGTGGTAACTTTTAGCTGCTGCTGGAGGCGTGGGAGGGGATAAACGTTCTGCCTTTAGAACAAAATATTAATGTGGTAACCAGTAAATGTCCCAAAGCTTCCTTTCGTCAGAGAGAGAATACCCTGTGTATTTGAACAGGCAGAATTTAATCTTGCCTACGGGCCCTGTATCTTTAACGACGCTCCTGGCTACAGCACAGTCAGGCCACCAGCTTTGAGGTTATCAGACTGTCCTGTTGGTGGAAAGAGAATAATGTTTGAGACGAGTATACAAAATACCTTTGTAAATTAGCAGACTTTTTTGCTTAGAATTGTTGCTCCTGCACATAATGGCAATCCCCAGGGTTCCCTAGAGCAGGACCTCCTCCAGATGTTCTTGCTGGCTGCAAAAGCCAGCGTTGCACTGAGGGGGCTGTGCTCCTGTCTGGGAGACCCAGATGGAGGGCTGAGAGGCAGAAGCTACTGTTGCAGTCAGCGTCGGTTCAGGCAGAAAGAACTTGGATCAAGGGTTTTCCTGTTTTAAGACAACTCCAGCTGGTCATTTGTTGTAAACACAAGCTCTAGGAATCTTGGGTGTTTTGGCATAACAGCAGTGATGGGCTGGAGCAGAGTGGGCAGTGTGCCCGTGCTAGATGAAGAACCTTGACACAAAGGTTGTGGTATCATAGAGCTATTCTGATAGCTCATTTGATTTAAAGAAGTGTGATACACAAGCTTCAATCTGCCTCTGGTTGGAGAAGTGCTTCTGAGTGCAGTAAAGATGGGAGCTGATTCCAGCAGGTGGAACTAGGAAGCTGAGGTCATTCTCTGCATCACAGATTCTGAGATAAAAGTATGCTTCTGCAAGTCTGAATTGGGGCAACTTCTGAGCAATTTGGTACATAGAAAAGCTTTATTGTTTTTTCTGACTTGGCAGCATTTCGTAGTGGTCTGCATATAACATGCAGATCAAGTCTGTGTGAGCCAATTAAACAAAACAAGCAAACCACCACCCTCCCCCAACACATTACCACCTGTGTTTTAAAATATTGCTGGATAATCTATGATTACTTCATTAAATACCTTAAAACTTATTGTGGCCTAAGAATCCAAAATGATATAAGCTATTTTATAGTTGAACAAGGTGAGCCATAGAGCATATCTGTTTCAGAAGTCTGATGTGACCTAGAGGCTTACCTCTCACCTTTAAATAGTAATTTAGGAACTTTATCTCTGTTAACTTCTCACTGGATGACCTTCAGCTTTGAAAGACATTTCAATGAGAAATGTTAGCTGTTTGTTCACTGTTCTATAGCAGTTCATGCTTCCCAAAGTAATCTGAAGTTTCTAAACTCGTTCATTGATGCAACTTTTTCACCGTTGCTTTTATTTCCCACTGATCCTTGAAAGCATCGAGTAAAACTGCTGTTTGAATGTGGGCTGTGAATTGGCTTCTGACAGCAGAGGCTTCATTAAAAAAACTGCTTCACAGGTGTCAGTGGGGTGGTGTAACTGGGAAGATGTAAATGAACGGTGTTTCCCAACTATTTCATCCACTACAGGTAGCTTAGTCATTCCATGTGTCTCAAGTTTATTTCTGCTGCCCTTGGCATTGTGATTAGGGTATGTGGAAGACTTGTATCATCTACAACACTTTAAACGGTCCTTCTTGCAGAAACAGATAAAAAAGAGATCTTGGATTACCCTTCTGCTTTGCAGCTGTTTCTTGACTAGTTTCTTGCACAAGGTATGCAGATCCAGCCCTGTGTGGTCCTTTGAAAACACATACTGGTGGGTTGACCTTAGCTGGATGCCAGGTGCCCACCAAAGCCACTCTATCACTCCCCTTCTCAGCCAGACAGAAGGAGGAAAAAAATACAATGGAAGGCTTGTGGGTCAAGATAAGACAGGGAGAGATCACTCACCAGTTACCGTCACAGGCAAAACAGACTCGACTCGGGGAAATTGGTTTAATTTATTACTAGTCAAATCAGGATAGCATAATGAGAAATAAACCCAAATCTTAAAAACACCTCCCCACCTCTTCTTCCTGAGCTCAGCTTTACTCCTCAATTCTCTACCTCCTCCCCACCAGCGGCGCAGGGGGACGGGGAATGGGGATTGGGGTCAGTTCATGACACATTGTCTCTGCCGCTCCTTCCTCCTCAGGGGCAGGACTCCTCAGTCTGCCCCTGCTCCGGCCTGGGGTCCCTCCCATGGGAAACAGTCCTCCAGGAA
>JAVKLA010000093.1:15838624-15861575 GCA_034782735.1 Sagittarius serpentarius | reverse complement strand
TTCCCCACGGGCCGCAGGGGAATCTCTGCTCCGGCGCCTGGAGCACCTCCTCCCCCTCCTTCTGCACTGACCTGGGTTGTTTCTCTCACATGTTCTCACTCCTCCAGCTGCAGTTCTGCAGCAGTTCTTCCACCCCTTCTTAAATCTGTTATCCCAGAGTTGCTACCACCGTCGCTGATGGGCTTGGCCTTGGCCAGTGGTGGGTCTGTTTTGGAGCCAGCTGGCACTGGCTCTGTTGGACATGGGGGAAGCTTCTAGCAGCTTCTCATAGAAGCCACCCCTGTAGCCCGTCTGCTACCAAAACCTTAGCATGCAAACCCAATAAACATATCGACAGAACAGACTCTTCAGATGCCGGACTGGGAAACTGGATAGTGACTTTCAGTGGATGAAGTATGTCGTTACATCGAAGTCCTCTGACATGTAGGTTTGGAAAAGAAATCTAGTCCTACTCTGTGTAAAGGCAGGCTTAAGTCTGAAAATAAGAGTTTGATTTCTTTGTTTTGCTCATTTTGTGTGGGTAAAACTTTGACTTTTGGACTTGAAAGATCAGCAAGCCACTGTCAGAACCTGTTGTGTGTGCCTGTTGATTCTCTGCAGTCTGTGGCCTCTCATCTTGGAAGTGAAAACTGGTAAAGCATCTTTCTTTGTTTACTAGAGTGGCGGGAGATCATCTGTAAATGGTGTCCTCTGGCGTAATTTTAAAAAACTTACTCTCCCTGAAAAAAACTTCCCTTTGAGAAGCACCATTTTGTCCAGCAGGCTTCTACAGAGTTATGAAAATAAATAGATTTCAAGTCTGCTTTCTATAGAAGTGTGCTCATGGGAGATATTTTCTGTGTTCATACGCTGGACTGAGGAGTTAGAAGAGCACCGTCCCTTATACTCACCAATCCTGTTTATTGCGCAGTGGTCCTAGGGCTAATTGCTTGGCCAGAAGGACTGATGTGAGCTATCCTTTGATATTAGCGCCTGTCCCCCAGTGTCTGTGCTGGGCGTTCTGCCACGATTCAGGCACGCTTGCTTGTTGAAGGTTTTATAATTTCAGTTAAAATATTTATTTGTGATTAACATCTTGCCACTTAGAACTTTACGTGGAAAAAAAAAAAATCTTTGTTCCTACAGAGGTTTGTTGTCCATCCTTACCTTACGAGATGTAAATATTTTGATCCCACGCAGCTGCCACACTGCTTAGTTCCTGTTAGAAGATTTGTGAATCGAATGTGTTAGCAGCAGGAGTGTCAGTGTTGCTGTGGCTGCTTTGGAAATGTGTGCTCTCTTTGTACCTTCAAACTGGTGTGGTTATGTATGTACAGTGACCACATGTCACTAGCTGAGAAGCAAAAGAATGTAGTGTAGGTAGAGATGACAATTAACATGTTAATTGTTTTATTTTAGTAATTTCCTCTTATTTCTCACTCCTATTTTTTTCATATTCAACTCAAACTTAATTTTTCCTGGATGAAAGGCATGAAGATAAAAGCCAGAAAGGAGTCATCTCAGGGAAAAAGAAAAATCTCCTTTCTCTTAGAAACTACCAGTGTGTACATTTAATCCCAAATTGTTTGAGAGAAATCTGGGCAAAAGAGAAAAGACTGGATGAGGGAAATTGAATCATTGCATTCTCCTGCTCAGTATTTGTAGTTAAGTGCAGCTTGACAATACATTGCTGCTTCAATTTATTGTTTGTTCTGCTGAGTGTGTTGAAGGTGCACAGCACTTCAGGATTGCTCTGTGGGATGATCTGGCACTAATGCTTTTGTTGGGGTGCCAGGACAATATATAAAAAATAAAAAAATTGTATGTAAACTTAAAAATTAGCATTGTCATGGCTTAATTGTTTATTGTGTTATTTGCAAGTTAGACACATACTTAAACATAAAATCTCCATAAAATTACGTAGTTAGACAACTAAACAGGAAAAAAAAACCAAACCAGAAATGCTTGCTTAACGTTAATAGACAGTTATTTATTTGATCAGTGATTGGTTTAAGCATGTCTGACTAAACTTTTCTTTATATTCAGTGCTTCAAGGCCATTAGACAAGTTTTCACCCAGTGGCAAAAATGGTGGGAAAACACATCACTTAGAGTAAGAAATAGTGCCATAGCATGGAAAAGACAGTAGCATCTTGGTGATTAAATTGTGTTTGTTTCCCCAACCCCTGCTTCAAAGCATTTTTGTTTTTTTAATGTGTTGCACAATGCTATTGCTCAGCCAGAGGCCGAGAGAGGGAAAGTAGGTACAGCACATAGCTGCAAGAGACTGGAATGTTCCATCTCAAAAGCAGCATTTGTATCATAAAGACAAGATCCTACATCTTCTGGCCCTGGTGTCCTTGTTATTTGCATCAAGGCACCAGCATGAATCAGTTGACTGCGGCAGCAGTCCAGCTGATGTGACTTGCATTACTATGAGGTACCTGATTGCAGTCGCTGGATGGATGGAGGGTTGGATGTGACTAGCATATCAATACGTGTGGTGGTGCTGCTGCTGTGTGATAGTAATCTGTGATGAGGACAGAAGCCCACTCAGCCCTGCAGAAAAGTTCTTTAAGGACACAATAAAACTCTTCTGTGAAATTCTGATAGTCACTATGATTTTGTACTCCTTGATGTACTGCCAGCTTGTCCAGAAGAGGCTTTGACAAACATGTTCAGGCTGTGTAGAACCAAAAAGGTACAGAGCTTCAGTTCTGCACCTGCAAATATTTTCTTCTGACAGAGAATTAGTTTGGAATTTGAGACAAACCTGTGTGGTTCCAAGATTAAACTGGTCCAAGTGTTGGATTCCAGCATAGTATATCATGATTTTTCTTTTCGAAACTCTTTAATTTCCTGTTAACGTAGCTGTGTGACTTAATAAAATTTTGGACAATGCTTACAACTTTTTATGTGCTGTGATAAATGGTTCAAACACAGGGTCTTGTCTTTCTGCTTATCGATCCTGAATCTCCATGATCTTACTGTTTTCAGAGGAGCAATTCCTGACCTGTACTAGTTGCAGATTTTACAGTGTGATAATTAAAAAAAACGCCTTTCCAAACTGAATCTGATTACCAAAACAAGAACTTTTCTTTTTAAATTTGTGAGGGGTTATAGTAGAATAAAAAGCCTGACATAAGGTCTTTTCCTTGACATTCCTTTTGTAAATGAAGACAAATTGATAACAAGAAGAAACAACATGCAAAAGAGATAGGAAAAATATTCTGCTCTGAATAAGAAGACCATAAGAAGCTTTTCAGATATGTACAGCAACAGAGGAATGACTCAAACTCAGAAGTACAGAGATCCTCACCGTAATGGAGTCCTGCACTTACTCTATTGGCCCTGGGGAGCCAGACAGTGAAGGGTATTTGACTTCCAAATTGGTCCCTCAATTACCTGTTTAAGAAATAGCTCACTGAGCAAAGGGAGGACAATCCAAAAAACTTGTATTTACAGACCACTTAAACTTTGTGAGCTACTCACTTTGCATTGCAAAAAAACCCTTGTATTTTTCGTGTGAACAGATCTAACAAATAATATTAGATACTCAGTATGTGAAACAGTTATCTGGTAGAAGGAAATAAATATTTTTACATTTTATTTTACGGTCTCTAGACTTCTGCAAATTATTCAAATGCATCTTTTGAAATGATATGATCTAAGGCAGTTTGTATTGCTCTTTGATTGCAACAGAAAGTTGTTCGGTGGCAAGTTTTCGTCTTCTAACTTGTGATTTTTTTTTTTTTTAATTATTTTTTTAATTATGTTTTTAAGTGCTCTCTGGGCCAATCTGAAGATGACAAGGAGAAACAGAATTGCTCACAAGGAGAATATGCAACATATGGCACGGACCGTTTGTTTTGAAAGGTGGTAGGCAGTCGTCTAACAGACGATAAGTGGTGCAAATAACGTGGTAACGGACAAGATTCAGTCATAGCCCGTATATTATCAGGGTGAAATGATTGGACTGGAACTGGGAAGTTATCATAGTCATGCTACTAGTGTTCCTTGTTGGGCCGATAACAAATTTCTTACCGTTGTTATGAGCAAGTTTGTTTTTTTTTTTCTATTGACTCTGGTTTGCCTTCAAATATTTTCAATTTTGTCATTTTCAGGAAGGCTTAGTAGTTGCCACTTGATGAACATGACAGTGTTTGGCCTGCATTACAGCAGAAAAATGAGAAAGCAGTGATCTGAAGTTGTTTCTGGCATTTTTAGTGAGGTCAAAGCAGTCTGTCATGGTACCTAAATGATCTTAGTTTGGTCTGCAATGTAAAGTTTTCAGATCCCTTAGAACGTGTGTATTTAACGTGTTGGTTTTTTTTTTTTTGCTTTGATACAACTGGATTTTTTGACTTTGAGAGCTGAGGCAGAAGTGAGCATATCCAAAGGCTTTAGAGAAGAAGCTTTTCTCTAAAACTTGTAGCATGTTTTTGCAGAATTGCATAGGTTATAGATTTGAGCCTGAACAAAACCCCACTTAATTTTGGAGGCATTAATTTTCAGATCTCTCTGAGTGCAAGTTCTTGGAGATCATGATGGATATGTTTTTGAACTCTTCAAAATACAGTACAAATAACAATTGGAACGGAGAAAAACTGAAGTTATGTTCTTTTGAACAGAAGCAGGACTACGGCACCTTTTGCACTGATAAAAGTATACTGTATTGCAGTGAGCTCCCAGTATCATCTATTCTGTGAACTATCCTTTGTTAGCTTTTTTTCTGATCCTTTGCTGAATTATTTGTCTTTATTTCAGCATCCCCCTTAGAGGAGGCACCGGAAACGCCAGGACTTCTCCTATCACGTTCTTAGTAATAAAGTGCATGACAAAATGAAGTGAGTCTTTCATAGTAAAATGCTAATTTACATTCCAGCAGGGAAAGGAGAAATGCATACCCGTTAGGGATGTGAAGGAGAAAATCATGTTCAGGTGGAAGAAGTTTTTAATTTTTGTTGGACAAGACCTTATTGTGCCTGTAAAAATCATCTAGTTTCTGAAGATGAGGAAGGTGTTTCAGCAGAATGTCTTATTCAAAAGTAGACTGGTGCATTCAGACACTCAAAACTTACTAGTGTTTGCTCTTCACTTTCTCAGTTTTTACCTGGTAAGTTATTTGAGATGACTCTCAATGCTTCCCTCTAGGCTGATAAGCTGATGTTTAGAAACAAACACACGCAAAAGAAAACCCTCCCCTCTGTCTTCAGGTTGCATGAAAATATGACCAGGCCCAGTGAAGTTTCCAAAACAGATGGTCCCAAGCTTAGGCATGGATTTAACCTTGGATCTAAATTAAACCAGTAATCAGGGGCTAAGAAAGACAAAATAGGGCACCATAATTCAACAGTAAAGAATACCAAGTTATGTTAAAGCATCTGAGAGTGTCTATACTTTTATTCACCTATGACAGTAACAAACTGGCCTTATGAAGCTGAAAATTAATTGCTAGTGAAGTTTAATGGCAATACAAATATATTAATACTTGTTTATCTAGAAGCAGAATGCTGAAAAACCTGAGGTGTGTTAGAGGGGAAGCGGAAGAAATAACTTGAGGTATGGAAAACTCCTCTAACAGTGAGAAATGACAGGACTCCTAAACAGCTTAGCAGAAGGAAAGTTTAGTAACAACTTGCTGACATTCTGTAACTATCTACACAGGAAGAAAAGATGGGATGATGAACTTGCAGAAAAATACGTAACTAGTTTGTAGCAAGGCACTGGAAGCCCATGTAGTTCAAACTACTAACTAGACATAAGTTTTTAACCATAGGGTATGAATAATTAGAGCAGACTTTCATGGGCATGGTAAACTTTGTTACTTGGAGCCAGTATATAAATCAAAATAGTATACGCTGGTAAAAGAGACAATCCCTTTTGACATAGATGAGGCAGGAATGCCTTCAGGAAATCATAGGAAGTGTAGGTTAGTGCAAGAGACTGTAGTTGTCTCTTATCACTGTTAATCTCAGCCCTTTATGAATATACCATTTTTTGACATTTACAAATAATTCATGCAAAATATTTCCTTCTCCAGTCTCATAAGATATTTCTGATAAGCCTTCAAATGCATTTATGATGAAGTATAAGGCGGTATTACTTTTTTCTGATTTTGGGAAGGAGAAGAGAATCTTTCTGGAGCACCTTGGTATTGCTGGCGCATATCCTGTAGAGGAATTGCTACCAGTAGATATATCATGCTGACAGCTGATGAGAAATCAGGAGCAATTGATGGTTTTTGACTTGCCAGTGTATGTAGACTTAACATATTCGGTACTTACGTTGCACGTAAAGGGAATTTCTTTCTACAGTCCGAAAAATCTTTTGAACTACTCAAATATTTTAAGAGTAAAGCTCTGATTTTTCGGGAATCCATACTGTGTTTGATCAGTGTTGGACAGACATCTTTGAGCATGATACTCCTAATGTTGCAATGTGGTAATGTTACTTGCACAATTTTTAACTGCATGTATTTGTATGTGACCTTCCTAAGTTTAAAAAAAAATAGTTACTAAAATTAATATGATTAGATAAATTCCTATTTAGCTAGCATGGTAAAAATACCTTCCTGTACCTCACTGGTCAGGCTGACAGGCAAAGAGAAAGAATTCACAAAGTAAGTGAAATATTTTCAGTTGCAAAGTCATTTTCAATGGTATACATTCTGTCTGCTAGGAACAGGAGGAAGGAAAAATAGGAAGTGCAATATACAAAAGGATTTTTGTGTTCCTAATATTGGCTGATGTGAGAAGCTTGCAAAACAAAACCAAATCTTGTCCGGTGGAAATGAAGTGCATGTGCAAAGAATACAACCGAGGATGAAATGGAAAACAAATGAAGTCAATCATGTAGTCCATGCCTGCTAAAAATGAATCCCTTTACTTTGAATTTAGGAACAGAAGTAATCTTGTTGTATGCTTGAAGAATCAAGACTAAAATTATGTGGTCTGTTTGTAGTGGGAAGGCAAAGCGTGTTAGCTGGGATGCCCTTTGATGTAGGGCAGGACAAGTTGCAGTAAAGCAAACGATTGAAGACCAGTGCAGCTGGCTCCTTATGGGGATTCTGACAGGTTTCTGTCTGCTGTCACGCTGCAAATACTCTTTAAACAGCTGCAGCTTTACTAAGCTGTAGGTATTTCCCCAGCCTTCCCACTGCCTTCGTGGTGTGCCTAACATGGCAGTGAATGAGGATTGTTCGGTGCTTGGAGTTGCAGATAAGAATGCGTGTGCTTTGTTTGAAAAAAACAAGTTCAAAGTTCTGCAAAAAAAGGCTGTTTGAGTATTTGGTTCATATCACTTGCTTTTAGATAGCGTAGTATAGATAGACTACTCCTGAGTGTAGTCTTATATTTTCCCTTGAGTTGTGCAGGCCTTATTTCTGCCGTAGTTAATTCTGGCAAAAGCATTCTGTTTTTCTATACATGTGTAGCATTCATGCTTGCTTTGGGCTTTTAGATGTTACTGGCCTCGATAGCAAGTGCATGTGACAGCATACACATTCTACTTTATAAAGAAATAAGCCTGTTAAATTTGGCTGTACCCGATGTAAAAATGTTTTAATTTGTTTTGGGCAGAAGAAAGAGTTATTGGGTCAATTACAATACTTATCTGTGGCTTAGATATTTCTTTTTTCAAGTGCTTATTCTTTTATTTATACAAGGTACAGTTTTTTAAATGACCATAATCATTCAGTCAAGCAGTATCCATGCAATCTCTTTCAGTAGTTTCAGGTCTTCTGAGTCCCAGTTTTCTTGTGTAACAATTCCAGTAGCACTGATAAAGCTCAGTTTTCTTATTTTGGCACAACTGTATCTTCTTGAAACTTCTCTTCTTAACTCTAAATAGTAATAACGTGGCTATTTGCATAGCATAACTAGGTAGAGCCAGTACAGAACAATCTCTTCTGAATGCTATTTCCCTCTTTGTGTATTGTTGTTTTGGCTGCTTTGGCTGCAGCTTCTAGTCTTTCCCTAAATCATACGTTTTAATTCCTGTGTGTCACACAATGGACCACAGCGCAGCCAGCCCGAGGTTCTTTAGCCAAGTCGCAAGAATGAGCAGGTTTTTTCAGCAATTTTGCTCATATGCTTAACAGAAACTAAGTATGTCTTTGCCTTTTCTCTCTCTTCCCTTTCCCATCCAAGGCCAGGCTGGACGGGGCTCTGAGCAACCTGGTCTAGTCGAAGGTGTCCCTGCTCACCGCAGGGGGGTTGGACTAGATGGCCTTTGATGGTCCCTTCCGGCCCAAGCCATTCTATGATTCTATGATGATTCTATGATTTTGTGCTTGCGTTTCGGTGGTGCTGGATTTTTCTGGTGTGTGGGGTAGTTTGGGGGTTTCTTTGAGTTCTAAAACCTGTTCTACTGGGTGATGTCTGCAGTCCTGAGTGAGGACTAAAGCTGGATAGTCTCTCACTTGCTATATATTTGTAACAGATTAATTTTGACCAATGGCTTTGTTCAGAAAACAGCAGCAGGTTGTTGTCTCAGAACACTGGAGTCTGACTGCTGAGCTCAAATTCATCAGATTCAACAGAAATATTAAAGCTTTCTGCAGCTGGCTTTGGACTGGGAGATAAACTTTTGCAGATAAGCATTTAGTAGGAATCCCAGAGGGTAGGATTGGCCACTAATGAATACTTGTGATCAATAAGAACAATCAAATAATGAATTAAAAATATTACTTTTGGTATGCCAGTATATTAAGTGAGGATATTTCATGATATGGATTATTACTCAAAATAAGATTCTTTTATGCATCCACTACTCTTACTGTGCTCTAGGCCTGAACTGCTATTCACAGTATTGTTACGTGGCCCCTTAAGGCCTCCTAGCACTTGTGAACCAGGCTCTTAAACCCTGTGCCTTATGTTATAACTGGAGTTTCCTGAGGTGCGAGTAGATGCTCAATAAACATCATTTTCTGTGTCAGCTTACAACAGGATACCTAGATCTAATTCCATCTTGTAGCTGACCAATTAACAAAAAATGATTGCAATACCCTCCTTTGAAAAGCCTTAGATCGTTTCAGTCAGTCTTGGACAGCGAGCTAATATGGCAATTGAACTCTTACTTTTGAGGGGTATGAGAAGGTATCTCTGGGTAACGCTCGCAGCTTCTGGATGGTGCAAAATTGCATACCCAATGGAAAAAAACCTGAAGCTTCCTGATTTCGGTATAGATTAAAAACTTGATGTCATCCACTGTGTCCATCTAATTCTACTCTGCTATACTGAGTTTCTTTTTTACAAATTAACTGCAGATCGTTAGCTCAGACAGGAGCATTTTGTGGCAAGTAGAGGTAAATGTCTCCAGGAGAGAAGAGCTAAACTAGTATCGTAGATGCAGAATTGTGAATGCATAAAAATGAATAGTTAAGGAAGTTATGTGGGGTAGTATCTTAAAACAGGAATAGCTTAAGGTTGTATTAAGATGTATTGCCTAAACTGTGTGATACATTCAAAGAAACTGCCACTAAATCTTTCCAGCAAACATCTTATTTAGGTTTTCCTTCTAACAGTCTGATAGAGATGATTTTTAGTGTTCTTATTTTGAAGAGAAAAGGTTATCTTTTATGTCTTAATGATGGGTAGAAATTTCGTCTGAGACGTGGGCACCTTACAGTAGGTGGTAGACATACCTTGAAACAGAAGTAAATAACCCTTAGTAGAATACAGAGGATGAGAGCAAATGCTGCTTTTGTTGAGTGTCAGTCCAGTGCCTTTGCCACAAGACCACAAAAATTCATCTTGTGTGGTGTAGATAAAACAGTGGAGCAATAAGCTGGGTTTTTTTGGACACACACACACCAGGCTGAACTGGAAACAAAGAATACTTCAGAGTTGTTTTATTGTTTATCTTGGGGAACAAATAGTTCACTGCAGAATAGAGTGAACTTCAGATAAGAGCCCCGACAGTGATATAGTATGATATAGTGTATTACCACTTTATTTTTATAGCATCTTTTGTAGAAATGATATCTCAAAGGCTTTACGTGGTTAGATAATACAGATATAAAGCTAAATGGTAGCAAGGAGAGAGAAATTAAGATATTTAAGGGAAGAGGGGACAATCTGTTTCCAGATGACATTTGTAAGATAGATGTTAAATCAGTATGGCAGAGACTTTTTTTATAAAGCTTTTTCTAGATGGCAGGTAGTGTGGGAAAGTATCTATTTAAAGAAAGGCTGGGCAGAGAAGCACATGTGTAAAATTACTGCTGAATTTAAGTTCCCTCTTGCTTTCCAGCACCTACTTTGCAGTGCACAAGCTGACATTGTGACAGTTGTTTATGTAAATACTTGCACTTAGACCTAGATTTCATTGGGTTATATTTGTATTGATTATAGTTAAATTACTCCTGATGTGTGCTGATTCAAGTGAAGTAAAAGTAAACTGTTGGAAGCTTTTATTTATGTGTGTCACTGTTTGTGGGGACTTTTACCTTTTGCCTCCCTTTCTCAGCTTTTTGGTGGACTTCCCTACAAGACTGTCCTGGGAGAAACAGTCTTCACTTGCAGTTTTTACTTAATTTGCTGCTGGTTAACACGAACTGCAGTTTACACCTGGTACAGACTATCCTATTCCTTACCTGTAGATTTTTTCCAGAAGCTTGGGCTCAGCATGAAATTGCACTGAATGTGGGAAAGCCTCTTCAAAACCGAAGCTGGATTGAGTTGTGGGATTTGACTTGGAGAAAAGTGCAAACAGGTTAGAGTGAGGAATTTATTTACACTGCTGTTTCTTGTCCATTTAAATTGATCCCAATCAAATCGAGTACTCACATCATCAAGGCTATTGCAAACAGGATAATAGCCTTTCAAGTTGTACAAATGTGCAAAGTAAACGTGATCTGTATATGTTTATGATGTGCACAGTATTGCCTTCCATAGTGTGGCCAACTGATGTGCAGCTGTGACTGTCCAGAGGTCTGTTGCTGGCTTTTCTACAGAGGTGAGGTTACATGGGGGACCCTCTGTGTCACATGCCTGTAGGAGAAGTCCCCTTCCTTTTTTGCACTGGGTAGGAGCATCACAAAATGCCTCTGTTCATAAACTCTCACCTGAAAGATCACCCGAGGTTTCAAACAGCTTCTGAGCAAGATTACAGTGGTTTATGCGTTCCTCCAGATGAAGAGGCTCTAACTGACTGGTTGGTATAACATCTGTCTGAGTACCAGGCTTGAATCACTGGCAAATTGCTGGGTAAGTGCAGGGAAGTCCTGGTTGGAATGACTCTGGGAAGCTCTGTAGTAATAGTAGGAGCAAATACTGTGGATTCCTTACATTCAGAAATTAATGCATTGGTTTTGTGTGTGCTTCACTCTTGCAAACTATATGTATGTATACTTATATATAGATACATATATATACACACCTGACTAATTTTTCTGTATTAGCTAAGCAAGAAGGGTTTTTTATGGTGTAGAATCTACAAAATAAGCCTATTGTGTTGCAGTTTCTTGTGGGGAAAAAAACCCAACCTAAGAAAACATTTTAAATGCTGTTAATTTGTTTTAGATCTGGTCATTATCTGCTGCCTTACTTATTCATTGCAATTGCTGTGTCTCTTTGACATACGCCCCGAAAGATTTTCAGTGAACATGTTTTTTGTTTATCACATTACTGTGTTCTTTAGATGACCAGGAATATATACTGATGTATTTCTCAGGCATATGTGCAGTGTAGACCAGTCACAAGAATTCTGATTGGAAGACTGGTTTTATGGCCATATTTGCTGGTCACTTACAAGTGATAATTATCAGCTTTAACAAGGACTGATTTACTTGAAAATCACTTGTATGAAAAGGCTACACCAGAGGAACAGAACAAGTAATATACACTACCAAAAGCTACAAGTAAGTAGTAAGGAACATAGATGAATACAAGATAAAAGGATGGATAAAACTGAGAAACATTTACTCTGGAAATAGAAATGTAACTCAGATCTCTGACTCTTCTCCTACGTTCTTAGCGATAACCGTTATTTTCCTCATGAAATCAGGGACGCAGGTTTCGGGTCTTTTGAATGTTGTCTTTTTGATTTTTCTTTGTTCATGGAGAAGTACTGTTCTCTTCAAATATGCTCTCCTTTCATTAAAATATTTTAAGATTTTCAGCAGTTTAATAAACGTGTAAGTTGCCTTTATTTTATTGATTTCCAATACACTTTGTACCTTTGAAAAACACCGTATGTGTTTACTTTTGAATTATATTTGTTTTCATTGTTCACTTACAAGCAGTACATTAACACCTTCTGTCACTACCAGGTGGAGAATCACAGCTACCTTATAAAATGCCTTCATATTTGAAAATAATTTTTGAGAAGATTGGCCATGGAAGAATTAGAATATGCAAGGAATCTCGTTATGTTAAGGAAACATTTCAGTGGGTTTTATTAATAGTTCTGTTGCTCAGTTCCCCCCCCTCTGTCTGTATAGGAATAAGATTGAATTTTCTAGCTTTGGTTACTAAGCTTTCAGCTCTTGCAACTGCAGTTATTAATCAGCTGTCATGGCACACCATAAAAAAGTGGTTTTAAAAACCATGTTTGCTTTTTAGGCTAATAGTGCTAGGACGTAAAGCTGAAAGTGGTGCGTAATGCATATATTTTAATGTGCCTGTGATAATGTCGCAGTCTTTAGTTTGAATGACTTGTATTAATTCTCAAAATAAATGTCCAAGACAATTTGCCAACAAAGCTGATTCTCCCCTCCCCCATTTAGCTGACTTAATTTGTGTGCTGTAGCCTGATAGATTTGCCATGGCCTCATTTAAAGATTTCTTTTATGCCTTTTGATCATTTGCTAATAAGTATTACGAAGTAACAGATAAGGACTCAAGGATTTGCTAGACATGAAAGAGTAACTTGGACAAAAATCCAAATGGGGGGAAAAAATCCACAGAAATTCCTCAAGTGTTGTCTACACTGGGGTTTTAGTCTGCCTGCGAATTTGTGCTAGTATGATGATCCTAAGTATGTGCAGGCAAAGCTGCTGCCTCTCATGCTTCACATCAGTGGAGTTTCCCCCCGCTTGAAGTTTGTGCTATACCCCAGTGCCTGTCTATTCTAAGTACCGAGGCGACTTAAGCCAGGGCAAATCTTCAGTGTAGACAAGACCTTAACATTAAAATACTAATGTTTTTCTTCAACATCAAATTTATGACTCGTGTCAGGAGTCATAGGAAGCTGAGAAATTAAATTCTCTGTTCATTCACAGAGTAGTTTCTGCAAAAAATGTAGCAGCCAGGCCCTGACACTGTGCCTCAGATGTCCTGCAACAAAAGCCAGGCCCCAACACCTGTGTCTCACAATTGTGGAATCAAAATGAGATTGATCATACTTTCTCACCAATTTGTCTGAGTGTTTTTGTTGACTGCGAGCTTTCTTAGCTTTAGACTGCAAAAGAGATGAGTAAACAAACTTTGCTTATGATGTACCAGTTCTTTGGTAACCTGCTTGCGTGAACAGCAGTCTTTCTGTTAACACAAGACTTTGGAATAGATGCTTCATTGAAAAAAAATCTCTTAAGAGAAGCTTTTCTGCTCTGCACCTTACTGTCCCAGCTGCTCACTTCTTCAGTATGTGTTTTGTGAGAATGATGGCACTCTGTGCGCTTGAACACCGTGAGGGATTCTCATATGATTTAGTGGTAGGAAGAGTGCAGCACACTCAAAGCAAGGGTATATGAAAGAAAATTATAGTCTCTGTGCTATTTTAAGCAGTAGAACTACGATTTTGTGCTATTTCAAAGTTGTAACTCACTGTTAAATAGCCATGGACACACATTATTTGATATGTAGCTGTTTCGTGCTCATTGAAGGCTCATTTTGGACAGCTAGGTGCCAAAAGATTCAGTGTGTGCTAATATAGAAAAATAGTTCCTAAAATAAGATTACTGTGTTACTGCTGATTCTCAATGTTCTAATTTCTTTATTAGCTATATGTTTTGCATTGCATATAGTGTTTGTTCATTTTCCTCTGTCTTCTCAATCCAATTCCTGCTGAATAATCATGAAATTTACTGGCATGTCAGTCTTGACATTAAACCTTATTTAAGAGGTTGTGTTAAAAAATGAATATCCCATTCACTCAAATTCAGATACCAGGACTGTTGCGGCTTCAAAGTGAGTCCCAAGAGCCCGGCTGGCTAAGGATACCTAGGAGAGATTAAGTCAGGGTTAAGTCTGGCTGATCTAACCACATCTGTAGTCACTGACTGACATCCTAGTTCCCCAGCCCTTGGGAGATACTGACAAGAGGGTGAACATAGCACGTGTTTTGTGCGGATGATTAAATCAAACCTTTTGATGATAGTCTTAGCAAACTAATGGGAGAAAAAAGGGTCTTTTTCCTTTTACTTCATGTTATTTTACAATAAGACTCTCTAGATTTGAAAAGCCGAGCATAATGTAAAAATTAAATTATTATTAAGGTGTTTTTTCTCCTGCAATTTATTTCCAAGAATAAAAGCTTAGGATAGAGGTGAGAATAAACCTTAATGACAAATGGATAGAAATGACATCAAGGTCTTCTCATTATTAAAAAAGTATCTGTTCAGGGTTTAACTATAAATCTTCAATGCTCCTAGGCTCTTCTTAGGAATTCAGCTGTTAATGCTGTCTAAGCATTAGTGTTTTAGCAATGCAGAAATGTACAACCAGGCCTTAGAAATGAAGGTGTCAAACGATTCTCAGCAGCGGGGTTGGTGGGGAAAGAAACTAGTGACCGAGAAACCATTAATGAACCATAACAATACCAGATTGCTGCGTATATTCTGTTGAATATTTTCTGGTTTGATTAACACAAGAGATGGAGGGTTTGAGTGTTCTACCAAAATATGAGTGGACAGTTGAAGGGATGTAACTTGCTTTGCTAATATCTGAATATACTCTGAATATGTGGTTCCTTTCATACCCCTGTATATATTAGTAACATTCATAACTTGCAGTCTGGATTGTGTTGAAAATTTTAAGATAATCTGTCACCATTGCATTAGCTCTACTATAGCTATGTTGATGCTGGGATCAGCATGAGACGTGAACATATAAGCTGTGCTGGCACTTTTTTTAACTATCATGTTTCTTAGGTCTATCTCCAAGTTTCAGTGTGGCACTGGAATTAACTAATGTACACGGCTTTATGAACTCTGCAGTTGTAGCAATAAAGCTAGCACAGCCTCAGGAAGTTTTTCTACAAAATGTCAAGAGATTGAGCATGAGTGGTTTCATGTGGGCTAGAGTAAGGGATGCTTTTTGGAAGTTCTGCCCACAGGGGAATTTGCTATTGTTAATGCAGTTAATAATAATCTAATGTAGAAGAAACTCAGTTGCTTCTTAGAACAAAACACCTAGGGAAGATTAAAACATTTTCTTTGTGGTTCATGCACTTTCAAACAGTTTATTTGGGGATTTTCAAAAGCCTGTGCAAACTGAAGAATTCTCGATGTTTCCATTAGTCCCTTGCTCTAGATGCCTAGTTGAAATACTCCTGGTTTCAGAAAATGTACTTCTGTTAGCCAGCTGTCTATCATCAGTGATGGAAGTTTACCCCAAATGACTGAGTTTGTATACAGAATGTTAAATAAGCCAATCCTAGTGTAGTACATAAACAAAAGCTACTTTGAATGTCCATCGTGCTAATAAAACCATGTTGAGGTTATGTCTGAAATGACTGATGTCTTTTTGAGATGATGACACCTGTGCTCTGGAGAACAGTCAAAATAATGAGTGTGTAGACGGTATCCTTGCACATTCTGTACAAAAACTCTGTCCTTGGGGCTAATTGCTATTTGGTGATAAATGATTTCAGATGTCAGAGCAGGATCTAGATCAGAAAGTAATTACTGAACAGTCTCATTCTGGAGGCGTCTAAAGAGGGTGTCCGAAACGCTGAACTGTTTGAATTAGCGGAGTATGACAACTGAAAAACAACTTGAAGTTGGCATGTTATAGCTAAATGATTAAATATAGCATGCTTAAGTGACAGTGAGAGTGGTTCATATGTGTTCCTAAATTTGTTTAGCACTTTTATTCCAACTCCTAAACATTGAATAAGTAATGCTGTGAAAACTTGCCTCTGAATTCAGAGCCAAAAAAAAGGACACTCAAGGCAAAAGTCAAAGTGCACTATTGATAAGGAGAGCTGGAAAGTTAGTGAAAGTTAAAATAGTTATTGTGCATGTTACTGTGTATCATTGGAAGGCTGTGTTCTTCTGGCCCTTAAAATGGAAATATAATTAGCACAATGATTATTTTTAAGACTTACTAATTATTTGTAATGCATAGACGTAACTGTTGGCTCCTTGATAATCTTCCTTGACTTGATGTTTATAAGTTAAGGATACTACAAAAAGTATACTGTTCATCTTGATGAACCATTATGAACAGCTCCAGAAATAGTATTCTTGTGAAGTTGACATTATTGGTAACAAATCTTAGAATCAGATGCATGGTCTAGACAGAAAAGCAGCTGTTATAACACTATGGTCCTCTGTGTTGGAAAGGACACAAACTCTACTTCACAGTCTTGCATTAGGGTCACATTCTTTCTCAAGTTCTTAACTTTCTCCAAGATCTCATGCAAGCAAATGAATTAAACTTCTAAAGGCTGGAAAAGTACAAAATTCCCCCAAGGATGCAGAAAGGAAAAGAAAAGGAAGGGTTCAGGGGAGACACCTTGGAATAGAATGTAGAGGGAGATCTGCTAGGAGAAAAGAATGGCAAGTTTTGATCGCAGGGAAGATAAGAAATACAAAAAAATAACCATATCTTAAGGGATCCCAGAGGGAAAGACTGGCTTCCAGTACAGATCTACTGACTTGAAGAGGTTTGCCTATAATAAGCAGATAGGGCATTGTCACAGAGTCACTTGGCTATATGTTATTTCAGTCATGTAATTCACTGTTCCCCCTAATAAATTAAATTAATCATAGTTGGCTGACACAAGCCTTGCAGCCATAAAACTCAAGATCCCCCCTTAATAGGCAGATGAGGGACTTGCAAGCAGCGTGTAGCTCATCTCCATTTTTGACCTTGTGCCTAAACAGAGAGCTGCTAAAAGGAGGAGGGGAGTAGGCGCTTTGGGACACTAATTCAACTTAATGCTGAGTATGATTGAAGCTGTCTCTGTAGGCAGTAAAGTATACACTCTGTAAGGTCTAGGAATAATGACGTGTTGTAAATTCATTTAATTTTAATTTTGAAAGCTTGCTCAAAGGTAGAATTACTAGAAGCACTTCAGCTTTAGTGTGGATCTTGGGTCTGGATTTTTTTTTTTTTTTTTTTAAAAACCTACAGCCTCACCAGGCAGCAGTTACTTAATTGCAGCTCTGGTTTTAAACATCCAAAAGCCTGGACACAGATTGTGTTACCATTGTGGGATCACTCAGAGCAGAAAGCATGTGAATTGCTTTAGTGGCTTGTCATTTTCCTTTGTAATAAGCTCAGTTTTTAAAACAAAAAACCCCAACCTGTTTTTTTTAATATGTACTGTCCTGTGTACTTGCATCTTTATAGCGTGTATTCTGCCCATACCATGGGTGTGCAGGCCAGTAGTAGAAAAATGAAATGTGACCCATTGTCATAGCAGGCATGTGCTTGCAGCCCATGTAATTACCTATCTCTGGCCAGGCTGAATAAATCTGTAACCTCAGAGTGAACTCTAGCCCCTGACCTCTGCACTAAGAGTAGAGAAATGGTGTGCTCCAGCTGTCACTTACAAGCAACACAACATCAGAATATACTCTCATAGGCTGATTTCCTCCTGAAGGCATGGACATTGGTTCTTACTTTATATTGGAAATGCAGTTTTCTAGAGATTAATTGTCTTAGAGTTCCTCTAGGCTTTAAAGGGCATTATTATGCTATTTTTAAAAAATGTAAAAGTAAAATTTGCTATTAAGGGCAATTATTATCTCTGCTGTCTGAAAAGTTGTGCTTAGAGCCTACTAGCACCTTAGATATTGCTAGTGCTGCATTTCCGCTAACAGAACTCTCACTCATCCTATTTCTGCTTTATCCTGTCTTATGCAAGTTGCTCTACACTGTTTTGATTCAGATACATGAAAGTCTTTGCTAGTAACTTTGCTTTGTTTTTGGGGAAAGACCCCTGAGCATCTTCTTTGTCTACCAGACCCAAGTGGTCATTAACTTTGACTAGTGACAAAATCAATTTTTCCGTATAAGTAATTAAACCTTTCTATTTTTTTGCAGTGTTCCTCAGCTAGTCTGCCCAGGAGTGAAGGAGTTAAGATGCAGCAGTACAATGATTCTACTTTGGATTTTCTAATGTGATCAGATGTGGAAAGAGGCATGTTGCTGCATGACACAGGCAGTGGCCTCAGAAAAATAAAGAAATTGGGCAGCCTGGGCCAAAAGGGGCAGGTTTCTTGCCTCCTTCCCCATGCCAGCAATAATGCTAGTGAGGCTATGAATCTGCTTTTATCAATGGTTCTCTGCAATTCGGACGGGTGTTTGCCCAAGAGAGATGATGGGACCCTCCACTTTGAGGGTACAGGGATTTTGAATGGCTCCTCCCGGAGTCTGCCCACACTTTGACCTTCAATGAGCCACCTTTGCTTGGACTTTTATGAAATTAGGGAGATGCAATTATCTGCGCAACTTCCATGATTTTTCTCTTCAGGATAATGTCGTGAAGCAACATTGTGTTACTTTGTTGCAAGCAATAATAGAATGCCAGGGGAAAGTAATTATTTACCTGATTTACTTCTGATTAGGCTTTTAATTAACACTTACAGAAGTTCTTTTTTTGTTCTAAGAATATCTGCCGAAAAACATTGTATGAACCTTTTCACAGCCCTACACAAGCAGGCTGCACTGAATCTGAGGTACAGCCGTCATTACAGTTCATTGTGAACTGTTTCAAAGAATGAGGTATATAGACCAAAGTTTTATAACTGATAAATAATGAAAGCAAAAATCATAGCAGAAAATTCATGGGCAAGTGACAGGTAACGGTACCTACTGTGGCGAGAGGCTGTGAGGAGGATTAGGTAACTCGGAGAATTAGTACTTATATGCTTAACCTGTTTCCTGAACAGAGATGAACTTATTCATATGCTTTTGCTTCTTAAACATCCAAAGGGAGTAGTATGTCACAATGAACGTAATTTTAATGGTGGCCTATAAACCTTTCTGTTAAGGAAGGACCAAGAGGCAGCTGCCTTTTAAATGCAGGAGACTCTGCAGTAAGGAAATGTATCTGAAAGTAATTCAATAGTTCTTTTACCTCTAGCACCAACCCCTGATATAAATGCACTGCAGGGAGGTAAGAGGGTACTTTGGTGTTCTCTCTCTTCTTTTTTTTTTTTTTTTTAAACAGATTCATTAAAATATTGCTTTACACTAAGGTCTTGATGTTGTTACACTGGTAAGTTTTTCCTTAACGCGTTCCAAATGTTAAGATAATTTTGCATGCATTAAGAGTTACAGAATATAAAAGCTGGTATAGAATAAGTTCTGTCAATCTCCTAAACAAAACCAGTGCATTTCCAATAGCCTGGGAAGGTATTCAGTCCGATCTTGCGTTTAAATGGGAGCTATGCTCCTACTCTGATTCATTAGTCTGCCTCCTGCCAGGAAATAACAGTGTATTGGCCGCTTCCTGGGGAAGGCGGTTCTCGCCTATGGAGGCAGAGAAGCATTAATAGATAGCTGGGGAGCGGGGGGAGTTGGTGTATGTGTCATTCTGTGTCTGCCAAGAAGTAGTTCTCTTTTTCATTAAAGGGTATTTGGAGATCTGCAAGTGTCTCTTTTCTTGGTTTCACAAAAGAGAAAAAAATCTTGTTCTCTTCTGTAAGACGAGGTTAACCTGATGATGAGCAATCTACCATACCTGCTTTGTCCTAAATGCCATAACTAATTTGTGGGAGTATTATTGGAAAGATTTTCAAATATGGTTTGTTCCTTAAGCAGAAAATCCTTGCTTATCTGTTAAAAATTGGTATTGATCCCTGTTATTGAGGTCTAACAAGAGTCAATACTAAGCAAGTCTTTTTTTGCTGCCCCACTCCTCTGGTTTTTTTTGTCCTGTCTCAATCGCTATGAAGAGTGAGTACACCTACCCCATTCCACAGTGTGTCTTTCATAGAAGTGACTCAGCAGGGATGTTAAATTCTCTCTGACCTCTGACAATCCCTTAAACTTGTGCAAAGGCAGAAAAATCTCCTGATACGAACGTTCTTGTGGTGGATTTTTATAGCTGCTACTCTACATGTTTCAAAATGGTAAGTTCAGTTCTTAATTCTACGGAGAGGATCAAGTGACAAGAGAAGTGAACTCTGTACTTAACTCGCAGCTACCTTCTGGAATAGTTTTTCCACAGCTTGACATTTCCCTTATTGTAAAGTATATCACTCCCCATGCATTAGGCTCTTTTAATTTCAGAAGCCTGCCGGGTTTGACGTTTCGTAAATCCATCTACATGTGTAATCCTTCCCTATTACTCGGATAAATACTTTGACTCTCCTACTCCAAACCAGAGAACTAGATTAAAAAGGATCAGTTCTTTCACAGGGAAAGAAAAATGTTGTCTATAGCCAGAATCAGTTATCTTTCTAATCTTTTGAAAACATGTGACTGAGTAATAAGCATTTTTTTAGCAGAACTGAGATAAAATCAGGAAATTATTTCTTAAAAAAAACCAAGACCCGACCTATAAAATTACAGCCAGAGTATTTTGCTCCAGTTTAAAGGGATTTTAGATCAGGCCTGTAGTAGCGCAGACATTCTGGTCTAGTCATCCCGTTGTTGCTACAAGATGTTGAAAGTGTTCACCAAAAAGCTGACATAATTTACGTTTGTCTGGGCTTTTAAATTTGAACTTCAGAGTGGCTTTGGGGTAGCTAAGTATATACTTAAGTTGCAAACTGGTGTACCAGAACTGTGTGGTAAGCAAAGTCCTTTCTGTTAGTGCTTACTAATTTGTGTTTATGTAAATATAAACTGAAAACAGTCCAATAGTGAGTTGGAGTATATCTGTAAGACCATTTTATTTGCCTGTGCTTTATAATTTGCATAATTAAAAATGTCAAATATTATCATAGAAATTGTAATACCATATATTGTAAAAATCCAGGTTTTCTCAATACTGCTTTCTGCAGAGCAAATATTTACACAAACCCTACCCTAGGCAAAAAATGGCAGAGACAAAGCAGACTACTTGATCACCTTTATAACATGATTGCACGTTAGAGTTTGTCCTTGTATATTTTTTTTTAATAAGAGTAGAATAAATAGAATAAAATCTGTGACTACTTAACGTTATAGGCTTCCAATTCATGGCTAGAGTTCCTAGTGGCTACAATGATATAAATAATAAAAAATAAAGTGGCAATATGTACGAGGCTTGTTTCATTAGTCATGTTAGTTGTGATGTGGACATCAGAGGGACTAATTCCTAATTAAGGTTAGTGGGTTTTAAAAATACTTTTTTTGTTGGTGGAGTTTTTGTTTTAAGGCTTATATATCCATTTGTGTCCAGATGGGGTTTATCCCAGGAACACTTATTTATTTTATTTGCGTAGTAGTAGGTAGGCAGCTAGAACCTCACTTTGCTAGACTTTGGACAAGCCTATATTAGAAGAGAATTGGTGTCACAGCTGAAGAAATCCACAGTCAGACCTGTCAATCTTATTTTTTAAGTATAAGGTTCACTTGGCCCCTTTCTCCTTGCTGTGCGGTTCCAATACCTTGTGTCCTTGTGGTGCGACCTGTAGGATGCTGGTTGGGGAAAAGAACAAGAATGTTACAGGCCAGCTAAGGGAGAGCTTTCTAGAGAAGACTAAATAAAATGGAAAGGATCTCACTGCAGGGCATGTTTGCTGGCAGCAGTCTGCCACTGTGGTTCCGCCACTGTCCTGTGACCTGGTTTGACCAGATGTGTCTGCTTCCAGTTGCTTGGCCTTAGATGGGAAGACTTTTATGCTGGAATTCGGGTAGGCAGGGAAGGCAGCAGGGCAGGAAAAGTGGTTTGGTTTCTGGGACACTACTCTAGCACATGTGACACCTTGTGCTGTCACATCTTTCCTGTGGCAGAGCTGTTAAGTGTCTTTTGAGCCACCGGGTTTCAGGCTGTCCATGTCTCCATTTCTCTGCTTGCAATATCAGTGAGGCATTACTTATATGGCTAGAGTGAAGTTAAGCAAATTAAATGAATCGCGTGTTTCAAGTGTGCTTGAGGACCATGTAAATATCATAAAAATGAGTATGATGTGCCAAACATCTATGGAAAAAAGGGGCAATCTATTCCACAATTGCCAATATCTAGTGTCTTATACACTTGAATAGTCTGCCTGTACTGTATAGTCTTTCCAGAATTTGCTTTTGTGCTGGTTTATAGGAACATGCAGCTCTGAAAATGCAGATTTTTTTTTTTCCTAGATTCCTGTTTTTACCTGTATTAACGTTTTATGAAACAAAATAAAAAACATGTTAGTAGTTTGAGGGGGGATATAATTTTTTGCTAGAGGATGAAACATTCCATTTCTTCTTAGGAGATCTTATAAACCAAAGAAAACATGAGATAAATGGAGATATAATTTTATATTTACAATGTACAACACTCTTGCCAAAAGGTGCCGCTTCTTTAGTCAACCTCCTATGCCTCAAACTGACAGTAATTAGGATTACTGTAATAAAGGGGACCCTGAAGAATATTGGAATGAAGCTTGTGCTAAAATATGCCTAAGCTTTATAGATCAAACCTAGCACTTTGAATATCCTTTTGGAATGAGAAGAGTCCTGTAATATATAAAACATCAGCTTAAAAAATGCCCTCTGGTGAGAGAGCAAGCTTGGATGTTTTGCTTTTTATTTTGATTTCTGTAAGGTAAAATACTGTGAGCAAATATGGGATCTGAACTGCTGCTCTGGGAGATAAAACTGTACTACTCTGTTCAAAAGTAAGTTTTGGTTTTTTTTGTCCTGCTGCAACCTGCACCTCCCCCC
>JAVKLA010000093.1:15811140-15838524 GCA_034782735.1 Sagittarius serpentarius | reverse complement strand
TTAGGTATTGGAAGGCCGCAATAAGGTCTCCCCAGAGCCTTCTCTTCTCCAGGCTGAACAACCCCAACTCTTTCAGTGTGTCTTCATAGGAGAGCTGTTCCAGCCCTCTGATCGTCTTTGTAGCCCTCCTTTGGACCCGCTCCAGCAGGTCCATGTCTTTCTTGAACTGATGATGTCTTATGAAGCTGGTTAGAGACATCTCATGTTATGTTCTGACTTCACTGGCAGTGGTGATGATTGGTTTTAATTCCATGAACCAGCTCAGTTTCAAGCACATTTTGTGTGCTGTAGAAGTGTAATGGCAGGCCAAAAACCTATTCTCCTCTGTGGGTCTGCCAAATGTGTAATGGAAGCAGGTTGTGCTATTGCTTATGGCCTGATTAAATATTTGATTTTTGTTGTGCATGTGTGTTATATGATAGTCTTAGTAATACAGCGAATCTGCCAAGCCTTATAAATTCACCATCCCACCAAGAGCAGTGGTCTGTGTTTATCAGCAGGATAAGATGGTGGAAAAAAATCCTTCTTACCAACTTCTTTGTATCCTTCTGAAATAAAATTGTTTGCTGTCTTGGTTTGCTTTCTAAACCACAGAACAAGATTCAAAAGGTCACCCAGCTACCAAAACCTACATGTTAATCTTGCCTGAGTTGAAAAGAAAAATGGTAGAAGACCATATGGTCATGAGTAGCTGCTTCCCTTATGATGCCTGTGATTTGTGTATTCAGCACCTGTTTTTTCTCAAGCACTAAACTTGCTAGAGTGGCCTTCTCTAGTTTTTGAAATAAACTCGAGTTTCAGCCTCCCAGTATCTGTGTATCTTGCTCTTGCCTTTCATTGTTGATCGCCTTTCCTCTTCTGCTCTTTTAGTCTCTGGAAGTGATGAATTCTTATCCAGTGCCTTGCTTGCGTTCTGCTTCCTGAAAATATTTCTCCCCTTTTTTTCTACTAGCTATACTTTCTTTCAGTTTTTGTCATGCTTTTTGTGATGCATTAGCCTAGTTATGCCTGTAGATTGGTAAGGCTCTATCCAGTGAAACCCAAAACCAAAGAGCAAATATAGGAACTAAAGTGCAGCACAGAAAGCTTTCTTATGGTCCTGAATTGCAATGAAAAGCAACACTAAGAAGAAGCCGTAAAGGTTTCTTGGAGAAAAATCTCCTAACAAGTGCAGGATCCCTGGGGGCAGATTTGGGCAAGGCAGTTACTTTGTAATGCTGTTCAGTGGGGCTGAAGGTTGCACTTGGAGTGTGTGACAGAAGATGTAGTTACAGAAAGCAAGATGATCTTACTAGGGAAAGCCCTAAGCAAATCATTCCAGATTTTACGCTCTTTCCATAGGCTGGTGTATGTCTGTCTCTCAGAATCCAGGGAGCTTCTGTCCCTTCACAAAACTGTGTAGCTTGTTGCCTTCAGGTAAAAATTGTGAAGACAACAGCATAGGCATGAGTGAAAGTAGTACTGTGATTTTTTGGAAGGGATTCTGCTGCAAGGTGGTGGTGAAAGTAGGTGGTCACACAAAAATGTATATTCCCTGAAATATTGTTGTCAATACAGATATTTGGATCAATGATGGTTCAGAAAAAGTTGGTTTGGTGGTATCTGGTATGTTACCAGTTAGTGAACTACCAAATTTTGTGGCAAGAAGATGGAAGCTACTTCTATATTCCTGACTCTGTAAGCACATACCCAAGCAAATAACCAGTTAAGCATCTGTCAGTAAACCGACTTGGTTTTCAGTATATGCAGAGTAAGAGTTTTCAGAACTTGATTCTGCTTACTGTGAAGACACTGGTAAAACATTCTCATTGATGTTTTGGTTGAGACTTTGGAAAGGTTTATTGGTGTTGTGGTCCAGTCCAACTATGTCAGAGGGAAGGAAGATCCCCTCAAAAGGCCGAGGCATAAGGCAGTCTGTGCTCATGTTCTTCGAGCACATTGGTAACACAGAGTAAAGAAAGAGGATGGAAAATGGGAAGAGACCTGACTGAACTGGAGGTAGTAAGAGGCACCCTGTGAGGCGGTGACACAATCTACTTCCCTCCCAGGACCAAGGGGCTGATGAATCTGCCCTAGGCATATGTGTGGGGAAGGTAGTAATGTACTTTTTCACTGCTGAATGTGGGCGTGTTATTTGTCTATAGCGTGTTCCGATATCGATGAATACAACATACCTGAAATTCCTGGGGAGATAAACCTGTACCTGTATGTCCTACTGACAAAAAGAGATGGGCGAGATCTAATTGGTCTGATCCCGAATCCTGTAAGAGAAGTGTTGGGTGGGGCTGATGACAGGCTACTGCCTTACACCTTCTCTATCTAATTTTCCTAGCTGGGACAACCATTAAACTCTTCCAAACTCTACAAGCAGTGAATAGAGACAAAGTGTCTGAAGCCTGAACTGCTATTATTTTCAGTCAGTTTCTTTATTTGCAAAAAGAAAGCTTATAGACTAACAACGATTTTTTAATAATTTCATTAATATTCATTATAAAGAATGCTAAGCACCTAAAATGATCTTTTATTCATATGACGTATTTTTGTTTTAATATTTTCTTTCCTATTAGCTGGTGACAGACTGTGAGATTTACCACTTTGTGCCATGACCAACCTGAGAACTTCCTCATCTTTCTTCCTGATTTACAGCTCACAGAAGGAGGACAGATTAGTCACTGAGTTGTGATATATCCTCTGACTGACCCTTCTTTGGCAACTCAGCTTTGTTTCAAGGCTTTTTGTGTGTGAGGCTTTTTGGGAAGGCTGCTAGCAAGGTGTAGCATCACATTCTTCTAACTCAAGCAGTTCTCTCATGTAGTTTCCCACTGCGGAGCAAGCTGTGCCTTGGAAGCATTCGGTCCTGAAAAGATTAATAATAGTAACTACAATTTTTATTTGCATTGTAACAACTTAGATCTTCTGATCAAGTACTGGAGCCCTGTTGTGCTCGGCACTGTATGTGTTTAATAAAGGAGTAAGTCTAGCATCTGATTATACATTGAGGTCATAGGTGAGTGCAAGAGCTAGAAAAAAATGCAAGGTAATACACAGATGATAATGGCTAGTGTAATAGCAATGGTTAAAGAATGCTCATTGCCTGAAGGGTAGCAAGCACTAAGAACAAAAGTAGAGCCACATTACCCTGGAAGCTGCAAAATGAAATCTGAAGCAACAGTAGTATCTTTCTGTTGCTGTCTCTCACGGGAAGTAGCAATGAGAACTGATGCAGAGGAATGTCGTGTATCTTTTGACGTGAAGTCTGTCTTGGCCAACAGCCAGAGCAAATGCATAAGGGGCTGTGTCCTGAACTGTTCAGGTTCCTCAGGGACCCTGAAAACATATCCCTGGAGGATTGTGTGATTTGATTCCCCCCCCCCCCCCCAACTCTGGAAAACCAAGGGAGGAAATTACACACATCACAGCTTTCTTCTTTTGTCACTCTTACTTGTTTTTCCTTTGAGACAGTTGTTACAGCTTTTATGCCGTGAGCTTTATGGCAGCTGCCCAGTGATAACTTGAGCATTGAGCTTTTGGTCATGTTAAAACTGACTGTATTTCACCTCTGCTTGCATACTAGTTGAATAATAAGAACTAATGGTAACCCTAACTTAGATGTTCCTGCTAAGTTTTTAAAACTATCATGTTGAGAAAGGAAGCTTTTGATTAAATTATGAAAGACATGATCTCTGTGCAAATTTTATGATTTCTTGCATTTCAGATCAAGTTAATTCATTCCTATGAATGCCTCTCCCTTTAGTGTCCTGGAGTTTCACAGACATAGTTTTGTGACCATTTACATAATTATCTAAATGGGCAACTCTTTGTCATCCATCATACTTTTCCCCTCAGGATCTCTTGATTCTTTTTCTGCAATCTTTTGAAGTCCAGCCCACGATTTCTGGGGTGTAGGTATTGGCTTGATTAACTTCAAAGAGACACACCACCGACCATCATATTAGCTTGTCAGATGGCCTCCAGCAGACACTGTGATTGTGAATGGAACTGAGTAGCTTTACTGTAGGTATCTTTTTTTTTTTTCCAGGGCAATGCAAAATAATTAAAGATGAAGGTTAAACAATGTCCTTCAAGTATGTTTGTTTGCTAGCTTATAGTATCTGCTGTAGCTTTAAATGGAGAGAGGTATGATATGCCAAAATATTTTTCATGTCTGTTGTTCACCGTTTTGCTGCCCCAAGAAGAATTCAGAAGAATGTGGAGACGTGGCAGAAATGTAACCAAATCCCGTTCCCAGGACTTCGGGTTTTTGAAATAGCGTAAGATGTGGAATTATACTGTCTGGTTTTGTTTTTCCTTTTTTTTTTTTTTTTTTTTTTAATTGAACTAAAACTTGACTGACATTTAACAACTCTGTGTGTCCCCGTTTTCCATGCAGTACTAAAGATCCAAAGGCCAATGCAACATTTCTTTTTTATGATGATAAAACTATAAATTGTCTGTCATGTATAATTTGTATAAACTGCATCGTCTTAATGTCAGTTATGAGATACAATTATTTCTTGCTGTATTAGTTTCCCTACCTTATTTTTGTAATAAGAGATCTAAAGATATCATCTGGTACTGGTAGTAGATTGCCAGAACTATTTAATCATGAAGAGATATCTGTGGGAAGTGAAAAAAAAATTCTTGACATTTTGATAGAGATAGCTGAGGATTTTGAGGGAAGGAGGATACATTTTCTTGGTAGAGACAGTCTCAGTATGCTGTTTGAGATGATACGGTTGCATCTTATTTTTCCTAATAACTCCCTTTTCTGCCTTTAATTTCTGTATGCGGATGATAGATACCCAAATGTAAGCTCACTCAGACATGAGATTGAAAGTTAAACCTTTCTCACAGTCTGTGCATATTTGTTTTTCTGAGATCTAAAGCAGAGTTGCTAGTGGGCAGCATTGGATTTAGATATCCTTCTTACTGTGATTTACAGAAAGACAATATGGGAAAACATATATTTAGAGCTCCAAGAAACTGCATACGTACTGTATATGGGAGACAGTGTTCATTTTGATAGTAAATACAGAAACATTTAGAGGAATTACATATGTCAGACAAGAGACGTGTAGGTATTGTCAGAAGATTATTTTCTTAGCAATTAGAAAGGAATGGAACCTGAGTTACCTATAATGTCACAGATTAGTGATATGAACAAAGTAGACCAATAACTTTTTATAGGGCACTATTTCAGATATCGTGATGATACAGATACACCATGACTGCATCTCTGTCAGCCTGCTACGTATTTGATATATCTCAGTTCTTTTAGAAATGCTGTCTTTTGCAATGCAGTTGAAAGCACTGCAATCTGTCGTCTGTACAAATAAGACTGTACATGTTATGCAGTAAAACTCTGATATACATAATGAAAGGAGAAATAAGAAATTAAGAATTCAGTCCCATGGAAGCACTTGCATGTCGTCTTCCAGAAACCAGACCTACCCATAAAACATCCCAGTTAATACTGAATATTGCATACTATTTGATTACAATTCAGAAAACTATCTTTGGTAGGTCACAGTAGGGTAGCTTGATTTAAGTCACCAATTTTAACCATGATTTAAGTTAGCAAGCAGGAAATCTGTAAATAGTTAATTTTAATCTGTACTTAATTATTTTCCTAAAGTTTCAGTCCTGTTGGTGCGTATAAACAACTAAAACACTGATTTACAATCGGATATGAACTTATGGTAACAATTGGTAATGTGTTTTGCTAACAGGGAGGGTATATTAAAAAAAAAAGTAAGTAATTAGATCACTTCGCATATTTATTCATATTCTTAATTTTTGCATTTTATGATATTAGAGAATGATGAATGATGTGTATGTTGTCTGCTTTGAGGATACTTTGTTACCTAGGCTTTTTTCAAGACGTATGCCTCACTTCCTGAAGTGAAAACTAAGTGATTCATGAAGTTACTTAAGGAGAAAAACCTCTAATGAGATGGATACATAATTCTAAAAAGTACATTCTTAAAAAGTTTGACTTCTATTTTCAACAGTCACTGAACAGAAGAGGTATTAGCTGTAGTGAATTACCCAAGATCAGCACACACTGAATTTTCAAAAGTGTTTAGATATTTAAATGACTCTCAATTTCAGTTTAGTTAAGCATTGACTACCCAGTTTAAAAATGGAACTGGGCACTCAAATCCATCTTTAGATGTCTAAACGACTTTGTCTTTCCCCATGTCTTTCAGAATTTTAGAATTTGCAGATCTTGTATTCTAGCTGTGAATAAAAAAGATGCATAAGAAGAGAACACCATCTCTCTGTTTTCAGCTTCCAATTGGGCTTTTCAGTAGTGAATTTAACCCAGTGAAGAATATACTAAGGCCATTTTTAGTAGATTCAAATGTTAAGAATAAATATTAATTTAAGTAAAAATGTGGCTTAAATACGACTGATAAGGTTAAAATGACTTAACATTCTGTATGAGAGAAAAACAGAGTCAAGGACACCAAGAAAACATAGGTTTTCAGAAGGATGAAGCAAAGGAAAACAAAAGTTCCTTCAGGAAAACAGCTTTTCTACAGCTTTGTTTCTCAGGGCAGTGGCTAAATTGACATATTAAAAAAAAAAGCTTCTAAGGAGCCATTATACCATATTAGATCTGTGACCTATGAAGTAAAGGCTCCTGTGTGCAAGTGACAGAGTTGCATCTAAAAAGTCATCCTGGACAGTGTGGTTAAAATAGATAAATATATGATCTGCAAAAAATATTGTGATCATGGTTTAATGAGTAAAGAATACACTCTCTGTGAAGTCTGTAATTATGTAGTTATCTCATCTGTAATTAAAGAGATTTTGAAATATGTATAACATACTGTAGAAGATCTTAAAACAAAATACCCTATGCTCATTTAACAGTCAATGTTAGATTAGCAACCACTAGAGCAAGGGAATGAGTTAGATTTTAAAACCACGTTTTACTGCAGGTCACACCTTTGAAGAAAAGCAATGGGAGAGCCTGTGTTACAGGCAGATGTGCTGCATTCGGTTGTAGGCTGAGCTGTGGCCTCTGTGGTGAAATGCTTCCTTTTAAACTTTCTAGATGGCATCAGAAGAAATAATTTCTTATTGAGTTTGGCTTGATAACAGAACGGTAATTCAGTGCCTTGTAGACTCTGAGATGCGCTAGGTCCTAGAGAGGCCTCCACGGAGCTGGCACTAAGTTTACAGGAGTTGTGTATTTTCTCTGCAGTGATTCACTGTGGGAGAAGTTCCCCCTACCAGTCGGTACCCCGGAGGGAGGGTGTGCCGCAGGGCTTACTGCCATCATCGATAGTGTCTGCGTCTTACGATCAGCTTATTTCTCTGCAGTCTTTGCTGGCTGAAAGGAAGTGGATCCATGACACCTGTCTAACCCTTAAAGTGCCGCTCCGGCTACACAATTCAAATGACCTTTCCCTAACTCGGTCTTATCCCTGCGTTAACCGCTAAACAGAACCGCTAAACTCTGGGGGGTTTGAGCAAAGCTGTGAGGCTTGATAATAAGGAACTTGTCTTCAGGTTTGTGGGATTTACCACCCCAGCAGGAAGTGTACCTTTTTCCTACAGCAATGCCATGGGTGGAAAAAAAATTTCATCCTTCTTCCCTTTGAGGATAACTTCATGAGAAGGCGGTCCAACTGGTGCTGATTTGAACAGACCTGTGATGCAGGGAGAAAGGCAAATCTGCATTCTCTGAGTAAGACCCTGGGAATGATCTTGACTGTCATGTCAGATGAAAATTCATGAGTCTATGCTGTCACCATGTGAGGCAGCATAATAGAATATGGTCTCATTCGTATAAATTTCTGTTTTCTTCCCCTGCCACTTGTCTTTTTAGCTATTAAACAGGGTTAAGGGCCCTCTTGTCACTGTTATTAATGCAAAGAATCTACATCAAGGAGGCTTTTGCCCTTCTATTCCTTGGGAAGTTTCTCTTAATGCTAGAATTAGAAGTGAAGATGAAAGCTGGAAAAAAAGAAAATGGAGACTGAGGAAGGGCTAGATATTCAACAGTGCTTTTAGGAGAGAAAACTCAGGGGAGATTATACGTGTAATCAGATAGTTTAGAGACATTTCTCTTCCCTGCTGATATAAGAGAGGGGAAACTAGATCTAAACAATAGATCTGTGGCCTCACCATGGAGCATGTTAGAATAGGCTACAGCTAAATCCTTATCACATGATCTTGAATGTTAGGGGCTTGTTGTTGTTGATTTTTGGCAGCTAAATGATTCCAGTTACTACAGGGATTTGCTCTTCAGGTTTCTTAGTTCAGGGAACTGAACTTTCCCTTCAGGAGGATTACCACTAGCTCCTATAGACCTAATCCGCATAAACCTTCAGCCCAGCAGGCAGGTGTCACAGTAGCAGTTCGTTTACAAGGTAAGTACGTACAAGATGTGAGAAGTTCAGAATTAGTAATGCAAGTCTTCTGTCATTTTTATCATTGGACCCTGCAGGGAGGATCTGATTAAATGGATATTCAACTCTTTGCATTAATGTGCACCCAATTTTAATTTGCATATAATTAACAGCACAAAAGTATAATTTTATTATTTGCTGTTGGAAAGATCATCTCTGGTAGCAAGGAGCTACATGCAGTTGCTGAAGTGTGATAGAAAATACATTATCTCATACCTCTTTCTTTTTCTCTTTCCTGCAGCATATTAATTTCAACATCTATTTTGTTTGGTATAAAATGCAGCATCCAGGTTGTTTCCTGGACTAAGTTGCTTCATATGTTACTTTTTCTTGTAGGTCCTTTAAGTAAAAATAACCTTGTAGGCCTAGCAATCTGCAAATGCCCTATATAGTTTCATTGAGGCACATGTTTGGAGGTAAGACATGTAGTATAAATCCCAGCCTAGGGATGTGATCTGGATTTCAGAGGGCTGTAGTTTTGTCCAAGTCTACTGACATCCATCTGGGAGGTGACAGGGAGCAAATCAGTTCACCTCTCTGCACCTTTGTTTCCCCTCTCGCTGTTGCCTAGCTGGCCAATTTACACTCTCTGGACTGGGGTTAGAGTAAGATGGGAAGAATAGCTATGCTTACATATTCACTTGGTGGGTCTGTGGCTCTTGTTGCGCGTAAATTGCTTCCATAATGATTGAAAATTAAGCTCCCTAATAAAAGTTTTTTTACGAATCAATAAGTTATATATGCATCTACATGTTAAATATACAATTATGTGATTTTTTTTTTTTTTTAATGCTGAGCAAGAATTAATCTATCCTAGGATGAAATCTTAAATCTCTATAGTTGGTAACATCCTGAACGACACCATTGGCATGGTGAGGCTGCTTTTGGCTAACTACTAATTTTCAGTAGTTACCATCCTCAATCTCTTACCTGCTGCTTGCTGGAAGGTTGGTGGCTGTATTCAAAAGATTATACTGTATTTACTCTGTTTCCTGTATTCTTTTTCTACATGTCATGGTTTAACCTCAGCCAGCAACTAAGCACCACACAGCTGCTCACTCACTTCCCCCCTGCCCCCACCCAGTGGGATGGGGGAGAGAATTGGGGGAAAGAAAGGGAAAGCTCGTGGGTTGAGATAAGAACAGTTTAATAGGACAGAAAGGAAGAAAATAATAATGGTGATAATAATACAATGACAATAATAGTAAAAGGAGTGGAATACACAAACCAAGTGATGCCCAATGCAGTTGCTCACCACTTGCTGACTGATGCCCAGTTAGTTCCTGAGCAGCAATTCCCCCTGCCCAGCCAACCTCCCCCAGTTTATATACCGGGCATGACATCCCATGGTATGGAATACTCCTTTGGCCAGTCTGGGTCAGCTGTCCTGGCTGTGTCCCCTCCTCCCAACTTTCTTGTGCCCCTCCAGCCTTCTTGCTGGCTGGGCAGGAGAAGCTGAAAAGTCCTTGCCTGAGTCTAAACACGACTTAGCACCAACTGAAACCATCAGGGTGTTATCAACGTTCTTCTCACACTAAACCCAAACCGCAGCGCTCTACCAGCTACTAGGAAGAAAATTAACTCTATCCCAGCTGAAACCAGGACACTACAACATATGCTACTGTGGCTGCACTGGGTAAGATAAATCTTTATTTCAATCTAGTATGGCAGTTCTCATAATATCATGTTAACAAATGCGGGTCCTGCTACCTGGTGACTTGTGAGCATGACCTTTCTGCTCAAAAATCATGCCCCAGAAATACATACCATCAAGACTTCTGAAATGGACAGCTATAAGTAATGCTATAGAGTATTGTATGCTCTGCTCTTCCAGCTGTCTTAGATCTATAGCAGCATTTGAAATACTGTATTTCATTAGATTGTACCATTTCATTTCAGTAATGTAAAATCATTTAGTATAGGCTTCTATATGCTGGTTACACATGAAAAGCAGCACATCACATATGTACTGTTGAACCAACATATGAACCAATACATAACACTGGTTCATACAGTTAGAAGTGTTAGGAATCAAAGTGTTATGAGATTTGATATATTACTGTGCAACTAACTTAGATTAATTGAATTTTCTAGTACAAAACTCTTCCACCAAAGTTTATTGGAACTGATTTACACCAGAAAATTGAGTTAGCCAGAGGTTTGTGTTGAATAACATCTCTACCCAGATTTGGAGAAATGCAGCCCCAAAAGTATCTTCCTGTTAAATTGTATTGAAGCAAACCATCATTTGGGGAGTGAAATAATCACACAAATATATGGAATAAATGCTAATTTCAAAACTACATCATTCTGAGGTAAAGCTTACACTTTTTTCTTAATCCCTAATTTGAACATTGCTCATGGATGTGCATTTCCTTGGCGTTTACTTTAAAGTCATATGAAAGGGAATAGATCTTAGTCCAGTAATTAGCAGTTATAAGAGCATTTAGAGTCTGGAATCAGGTGGCCCAGTATTTTCTCAGTTGACTCTGGATCAGAATGTAGGTACATAATGTTTCTTTACTTAGCTCCAGTATTTCATGACTATTTTCCTATCAGAATAAGATAGATACAAACCTTCAGCCATACGAATGCTGTATCATGAGACTTTTGAATGCTTATAGCTGGCAAAACTTGTTTTGCAGTGTATTGGAGGCTGAAAAGTCGTAACACATCCAATTTCTAGGCAGAGTTAGAACTAAAGAAGTTCTTTGAAGGGCTCAGAGAACAGTTTAGCAGCTGTTGCTTTTATAATTGTACCAGGAGGCTGAAGCTAATTATGGTACCGTGGCGTGAAACTCTGTTATAGTCTGGTTGCATTGATTATTTTAAGAAACATCTGTAACACTACGCAGGATATTGTTTTAACCTATTGAGGCAATTGAAATCTTAATTTGAGCTGTCTCTTCCTGATTTGGATACCTAGTACATCTTTCATACATTAGCATATGGTCTTTCTATCCTGTTTAGTATATCTTTCCTTGGGCCTGTGTGTGCCAGGAGAAAAGTTTCTGCATTTTGTGCAGTCTGTAAGCAGCAGCAGATCGCTGCTGGAAAGGAATTACAGTAATTGACTGGTGTGGTCACAAACAGTTAACTCTGTGGGAGAGGTGTTAGGGCTAAATGATGTTATAATGGCATTTTTTTCTCAAATAAATGATACCAGCATAACAAGATTTAGAAGTAGGTTCCAAATGACCAGGAAATGGAAGTAAGCAAGGCATAAATTAGCGTGTACGCTCTGTTAGGAACAACCTGACTGTGTCATGTGCCGCTAGTGGGGCTTCAGCAGTGAGCAGTAGGGATGACTTGGCATAGGAGAGGCAAGTTTCAGGCTTACTGACAAGTGACAAAAAGGGCAGAAGCTGAACTCAGGGTTTTCTCTAAATATGTGTGCTGGAAGTATTTACAGAAGACAGGACTTTTCCATGTGTTGTATCCTTAAAATGGGTTTGTTTTGTCACAGGCAGCAGAGTTTCAGTGAAGCACTAAGGCCCAGATTATGTCAAGAATAGAGGCACTTAGTTCTTATTTAAGTATTTCTAATCTTGCTGATGAGAAACTGGTAGGAGTGACACTGATTAGACTGATGTCATACTGTTACTACTGTTTCTACTATGGCTTTTCCAGAGGGAACACTCCTCTACCAGGTCCCTAGTGCCTCTTATTATTGGAATAATAAGGCATAGATAGTGCTGTCTCTATATGTATCAGTTTCACACGTATGTGCCTTCTATCTATGTCCCATGGAAGGGAATGGAGTGCGACTGAAGCACGTTTCTTGCGCGCTTATGGATGCTGTACTTTTTGGTCCAAACAACTGCCATGTACCTCTGTAAACTTGTCATGGCTTAACCCCAGCCAGCAACTAAGCACCGCACAGCTGCTCACTCTCTTCCCCTCAACCCAGTGGGCTGGGGGAGAGAAGGGGGTGTGTGTAAGTAAAACATGCGTTGAGATAAGAGCAGTTTAATAGGACAGAAAGGAAGAAAATAATAATGGTAATAATAGTAAAAGAACTGCAATATACAAACCAAGCGATGCACAGTGCAATTGCTCACCACTCGGCAACCAATGCCCAGTTAGTTCCTGAGCAGCGATCTGCGCTCCCCGGCCAGCTCCCCCCAGTTTATATACCGGGCATGACATCCCATGGTATGGAATACTCCTTTGGCCAGTCTGGGTCAGCTGTCTTGGCTGTGTCCCCTCCTCCCAACTTTCCTGTGTCCCTCCAGCCTTCTTGCTGGCTGGGCGGGAGAAGATGAAAAGTCCTTGCCTGAGTCTAAACACGACTTAGCAACAACCAAAAACATCACAGTGTTATCAACATTCTTCTCATACTATACCCAAACCACAGCACTGTACCAGCTACTAGGAAGACAATTAACTCTATCCCAGCCAAAACCCGGACAAAGCTAAAGAAAGATTTCCAGTCCTGTCTGTTGCAGCTCCTGGGTTGCAGCTGTGTACGGAACTGAAGGTGGAATAGTTAGAGATTTTTATTTGCAGTTGCCAGTTGTCTTCACGAGCCTAATTCCTCTGTCTGATGGGACTATGGGGGGAGCCATAAGTGGACATGCTGGATGTGATAACCTTCTCTTTCTCTGGTTACGGTAGGACATCTGGAAATTCACATACCTACGCTTTGTCTGGTTCATGTATTTGAAACCATAATTTTAACTGGAGTGCTTAATAATTGGTAATAATTAGCATATTAGAATGGTATTCAGAAGGTGTTTCTTTCCTGAGGCACCTGGAAAGCTGTATAATGCGATGAACACAAATTGTAATACAATAAACACGGTAAAAATGTGAATTTGACGAAGTAAACTGCAAAACCCTTATATGCCTTTGCCCACCAAGTAGTCAGGCTGGCTGTAATGTATGTGCTAATATACTGTTTTAATGTACCTCAGTGAGTGTTAACTAAATAATGTGAGATTATCATAGTGGCTGACCACACCGAATAAAAGCAAGATCATTATAAGTAATTTACATGATTACAAGACAGAAGCATTAATACAAATTGATAGGTGTACCTTGTACCTGAAAGATGGATTGTAAACTCTGAATCTGCTCTAGGCAGTAAGAAACCTGCTTGGTCCCAGGAAGGTGTGACTATGAATAGGAATTTATCGTCTTTGCTTATAGGCATGGTGCAAAAACTGGGCGTGCTGTATTCTTCAGTGATGACTGGTCAAGTGTCAACTGTGTTCTTGAGGTTTCCGGCTCTTCTCCTGTCATGCGCCGAACTGTGACTTTTGGTCTTTTGTTACACATCATAAATTTGTTAGCTTTTGGAAGTATTTTGTGCGGCTTGTAGCACATGTGAAAGGAATGTTCTTTGGACTCTTCTAAGCAAAACAGGGCACATTTGCTTGTGGTGAAGGATGTCCTGGGGGAACGCTCCCAGGTATACATTCTCTAAAGTTATCTGCCATGCAGGATTTTCAGAAACAACAAAGTGATTTGTGAAGATGGAAATCCTTCAGTTGAAATTGTGTTCCTTGATTCATTAGGTGCTCTTTGAAAATGCTGTTTATAATGGCTGCAAATATTTTTTTTTTCAACAACAGGTTCTTAGGTGTATCTTAATGTTTGAGAGCTATTAGTTTAAAATATTTTAAAATATTGTTTGTTTTACTTATATTATTTGCAATGTATAGAATATCTGCAGTTGCAGACCATGGTGGCAAACTCAGTGTGTTGAAATATGTCTGCAGAAAAAAATCATATTGAATTTGGAAATCAATAGAAACCAAATACTACAAAAGTGCTATGTATTAGAACTTGGAGGTACATGAGATAAAGCAAGTGTAGTTTAACTGCAGAAAGTCTAAGGCTCTGGAAATCTACAAATGAAATATAATAACTTATTTTCAGGATCTGACTGGGAAAAAACGTATTTTCTGCAATAGTCACTATTCTAATTTAGTAGAAGGAAGCTTTTATACGGTGGCTGTTGCCAAGGTAACCACTTCCTTCATATCCATGTGTTCAGCATATGTGTATCACTTTATCTCTTAGCTCTCGGAGGCAATATCATGGCATTGCATTTGGGAAATTATTATTTTTTTTTTTTAAAGCATATAAAACCTCTTAATATCTAGAAGATTCATTAAATGATCTCACTCGAGAGACTTCAGTTATTCTTTTGGGGTTCTTCTATGCTAAAGTTCTGAATGTGACTGAGTCTTGTTACATCTTCAAACTCAGTGCAGAAGTAAATATAAAAAGTAAACAAGTCAGTGTCAGTATTTTATTTCAAATGCATACGTAGAATGATTTATAGATTATGCATACACACAGGCATATATATAAATGGATTGTGTTTATATATGTATGCAACGTGGATTGACAAACCTAAAAAGGTCTTGCCATCTTTATCTTCCTTATGGTTGATACATTTTGGTGCTAAATTCTATTAACTGTCCAACCACCTGGACCCACTTGAGACTGGGTCACTTGACCTGTTAGTATCAAACAGAAATATTCACAACAGGAGTATTTGTGGTGCTGTAGTGACTTTAGAGAAACTATTGAAGACTTGTTCCTGTGTCGCTTGTGTGGTGACAATCAAAGACCGAGTGGTTTTGCTATTTTCAGTATTTGCTGATAATCTCCAAAGCGCTTGGCAACAGAGCTAATGTAGAGGATTAAAAACCAACCAACCAACCAACCAAAAAACCAACCCCCCCCCCCCCAAAAAAAGGTGGGGAGGGGGGAACCGGACAGACTAAAAATTATGTCATGGATAGGTGTATTGCATGTCTCACTTTAAATACCAAGTATCATTTTTGGTGAAGTTCAGTGACTCCAGTTCCTACAGATGTAGTAGAACCAGGAGTATGCAGCTTTTGGAGTTTGTCCTTCTAATCTTAATGTTAACCTCGCAAAAAACCCTGATATATCAGAAACTAGCAAACACATGGACATTTCTTCTTGGGTAAAGTGTTTTGCACGAGATGGAAGAAAATCCCGAAGCTGCTGAGCTGTCTTCCTATTGGCACATATACAAAGTTTTAATAAATACATAAATAAATAAGACTGTGCTAATATACTTATGCAGATGTTTTAAGTATGTCTTGGATAAAATTCATCTTTTTATCACACTTCATAGTTTTGATGCTTTTAATGTTTTAAAGCTTCCAGAAAGTATGTTTTTCCTTTATTATTTGTATCTTTTATTTTTACCTTAGAGCCTTGAATAACTTTTGGCTTATCTGGTGATCATTAGAGAGGAAAAGATACTGATTTAACAGCTGTTAGATAAGATCCTTTAAGTAAGGCATGAGTGAAAAACCGTCAAGTTTGTCCATAGTAGCTGAAGTGTAAAACTTGGCATATTTCAAAGCCCACCTGTGCTCATTTTAGACCTCACTCTCAGCATTTGCCATCCTTATACTTAAAAATTTTGAACTGAACCCAAAGAACATGGAAACAAATGGAAATACTCTAATTGGATTGTATTTCTATATAATGTAATTGGTACCTTCTCTATTTGCGGAGAGTTTCTTCATACAGGCTTCATTAATTTAAGTTTCCAGGCAAATGGCTTGCTCAAAAGAGGCAGTGCAAGTGGCTTGCCTCTTAAAACTCCTTGCCATCATAAGCCCACCAGATACAATCCAGCAGTGTCTGGTGGTGCTGCAGTGTCTGAAAACTGCAAAAACTTTAAATTACTTCAGGCGTTTTAGTTCCCGCTTGCAGAATAAATCACCAGGTCAGTGGATGTTGTACTTTCCAGAAGTCTCATTCAAAGATCGTGCATTTACGTCTTATGCTGTGAAAGCGCATCTGGCATTTTTAAGCCCATAATGAAGGCAAGTGTATTCATTCTCACCATCACCTCTTGTTAGCACTTGAATAAGTTGCCTACTTTAGTTACATGAGTTTAAATGAAATAAAAGTTGAATACACAATTTATATGAACATAACATGAACAAGGATTTAAACCTGTATTTTTGCTAGTCTTCATTTTGCATACAAAGACACGCTTTTTCATAGTCTTAAGACTTGTGTTACAGAATTAGTACCTTTCACAGAGTTGGACTTCTGTGTTTTTCCTTTTCCCACTATGCATTAATGCCTCCACACTTCTGTGCGCTTCAAACTTCCTCCTGATAATTCCTTATCCACTACCTTCTTTGGTTTATGGCTCATTAAACTCACCGTTCTGTAATGAGATGCACCTTTCATTTAATCCATATTTGATGCTTTTTCCACTTGATCTTTTGACTGTTTGTTTATATTGCGACACACAGCACCCATCTCAGTTTGACTGTCCTGTTCAGAGGCAGCCGAACTTGGCACAATGATCTTCTATATCCCTGTTGGAGAGCCGATAATGCAGAAAGAACATTATCTTGCTAATAGCGCCCAAGTTTCCTCTTGGAGAAAACTGCTTGGAGTGTTTCGAGAGGAGAGCCTCTGAGGCATGTGCGCATTGTGGAGAGCCAGGGTGCCAGACTGTCCCTGCAGATACAGACTTGTGGGTACTCGTCATGTTTCAGAACCTTACCATAAGAGTTACGTATCCCTTGGTGTGCTTTAGTGTGTTAGCGTTATTTGAGAGACTGAGTAACATGTAATAGAGCTGCACGCTTACTTTTTACCACTCACTTCCATACTCAGCTTTCTTGATCTAACAGTTCAAGAGCTTCGGCCACTCTTCAAAGAACATGCTTCCACACAGAAGACAAATTATTTTAGAAAGGATTATAACTTTCTGATTATAACTGCTTTAAACTTAATAATTGTCAATATGTATGGTGTTACAACTAAGCCTAATCAAGATAATTGAATAAACAAAGGGCTTTTTTTGTCCTTTTGCTTTTGCGTAGTATACTGGCAAAATTAGGCCAGGATTGAATGTAAAATTGCTGTTCTATCATATACGCCAGCCTTATTCCTGATAGGAACGTCATTTACTTAGTCTGTGTTCCAGAAAAGCCATGCTGTCTTGAGATCTACCACGCACACCAAAAGCAAAATTGTGTGTGTGTGCGCATGTGTGGAAAGACCATTTCAGTGGTGTCTCCAGAGCTATTGTTTTGCTGCATTGATTCTTTTCTGACTTTCACATCATCTGCACTTCCACTTTTACATACTTGTAACTTGAAGGTAGTAATTTGTACCAAGCATGTCCCCTTAAGCGAACCTGCAATGTCAGCGTGGTGTCTGTGCTGGAAATGCTCCCTTCTAGCTGTCAGTTTTGTTACCGAGTGCTACTGTGCACCAACATTAATTAGTAACACGTGGGGGCTGATTTAAAGTCCAGGTGCTAAGCAAATTAAGAAGCATCAGTTCCCTGGAGTGAAGCAATAAGTCCCTAGAGTTTCTTTGTGTCCTTATGCCCAGATTCCACTCAATTTAAATATATGCTTGTTTACTTTTCACTTAACAATGGAAGTTGGATTTGGCTGTTTTGAAGTAACACCAAAAAAGAACATGAAAATTTCCTTTGTGTTATTCCTGAGCACTTGCAGCTTTTTATTTCTAAATTCCACTTGTTTTTTGGTTGTTCTTTTTTTTTTTTTTTTTTTTTCCCCCCCAGGCATGGCTTGCAGGTGTATTGTGTGGGTTTTTTTTTTCCTGCTTTCTCTGAAAGTATCGGGATCTCTCAAGCATTCCTGCCCTCCAACTGTGTTAATTAGCAATGGCGGTGCTTCAGGTCAGTTGCATATCATGTTATGGTTGGATAAGCAAACCAAGGTCCAGGTACTCATCCTGGCGGTCTCCCTGATGTCTGATACTGCCTGTGGTTTTTGCTATTCTCCAAGTAGAGTAACTTAGAAATAGGGAAGCTGTGTGAATTTTTGCATTGCTAAAAACACTTGTGTGAGAGCTAAGAAAAGAAACTTTTCTTACCTAAGGAACACTTTAGTATCTTTATAGTAAATTTCCCTTCCTCAATTTAAAATAGTCTGTTCTAACAGGTTTTTTTTTACTAAAGAGCCATCACATTGTACCATCTTTGAAATGAAGGTGGCCACTTGGTTTATGGCAGGTTGTGTTGCATGGGAAATCCCTCTGGGGTCGGTAACCTCTTGCAGAGGGACAGGGCCGACAGCCGAGGGTGGTACTGTTAAACCGCTTCAGGTAGGTTTGCTGCAAGATGTCTGGCAGAGCCTCAAACTCATACAATTTATACTAAAGGCCAGAAGAAACACAGGATTTCACGTCTTACTACAGCCTAAGAATGGACACCATGTCGGTGAAATGTTTGGAAGTACTTCTGTTGGGCAGAAATGCAGCTCTTGGCAAATTGCAAGAAGTGGGATTTTTTTGCTGTTTTCAGGGAATGATTTGCTGTTTTCAGGGTCCAGTTGAGTTTTGGAAAAAAATAAAATGCTTTTCTACTCAGAACTTCTTGTGGACCAGTCGCATATTGAAGGAAAAGAATTTTATTTTCTGTAAATGCTGTTTCTGAATGTATTTCAATGATCTTTTTATATTTGGAATTCGTGCCATCAGAACTGTCTTTGAACATGGAAGAGTTCAACTGTAAGGAAATCTGCGTGGAATAGGGAAAGGTTAAAAATAAAGGGAAAATTATGACAGCTTTTATTTTGAAAAAATCTTCTTGCCATCTTTTGTTTAAAACAAACAGTGGAGTTCACATGTATGTCAACTTTAATGTAGAAATAAGCCACCATTTTCTGAAACAGCTACTGCTTTGCCTTTTTTTAACTTACCTGTTTAGCTAGCAGAGTAGGTTCAGGACCTGCTTCCACCCGCTTCCTGTACGCTCTGTTCAGCAGGTGCTTGACAGCTTCTCGGTTTGCACGGCTGGCATCCAGCAATCCCAGCAATTCCCTTACCCTGCCACCACCCGGCTCCTGCACAACATGTCCTCCGAATCAGAGGAGTTCTTTGTAGTCTTACGTGACCATATGGGACTTCTGCCTGCAAGGTTCAGTAGTTAGTCTGAGGTTTATTTGCACATGAAAGTTTTGTCAGTTAAAAGTGTAAGAGACCCGCCCCCCCCCCCCCATTCTGCCTACAGATTCTTTGATAAAGAAAATACTCAGGGGAAAGGGAATGTATTCTGTAATGGAAGGGGGAATAAGGTATCCTGGTGTAAAGGAAGATTGTATTGGCCTACTGCAGCTACACTGGGGACAACGAAGAAGTGAAATAATTAAAATAGTGATATTGGTACAGGAACGATGTCCAGACTACAGTTAGAAATTTGGATCTCAGTGGAATTATCTAAAAGTCACTCATACGAATGGGGTTTTTCAGTTGGCTTGTACAGGTTTTGGCTTGAGAATTTGTGCATATCTCTGGACATACATAAGCGCACAAAAAAAATGCAAAGACCAAACTTAAAAAGCTTATTTCTAAAGAAAGATGAAAAAGGCCATCTGCTTGGGGTTTTTATTGTTTTTATTTTTTACGAGTGTGGTTCCCAAAGCTGCCTCATAATTGTAAATTGTTACTTATAGATGATTCTGTTCTTTTGTTTGTTCTGTATTTCAAGACTTTTAGGGCAGACCATATAAGAGCAAAAATCTCTCTACTGGGAAATCCTAGACGTCTAATACATTTATCTAAACTCAGTAATGATTTTATAGTTTTATTTACCTAAAACAATAAGTGATTATTAACTTAAAACTAATACTATGTAGAACAAAGAATTTGAAAATGGGGATCCTTAAGGCCAGTATGTAAATATATAACCCTTAGTCCCTAGCCATATCTCCCTACCTGCCACTTCATCACTGAGAAGTCCCAAAAGGATCTCTCAGGAGCTCTAACTGGGTATCTGCACAGCTCTACCTACAGTACGAAGGATGATAATTAGGATTAGGCAAACATTTCAGAAGTAACTTAGTGAATGCATTCCCCTTCTTTCATTCTCTTTCCCCCTTCTTTTATGGCTTCTGTAATAACAGGCTGATTTCCATAACATTTTGTATTTAAGAACACTTTGCTCTGTATTTCTGTGGATCGGTTTTAGAATATAGTTAGAAGGCAAACTGTTTGTATTGAGCATTCATTTGAATATTTTTCTTTTAATTGGCAATTTAGCACTTTGGATGGAAAATCTACTACTTATGATGACATTAGCGGTAGTCTCTGATTTAATTTTCTTTCACCACTGGGAACCAGGAGACTTGTAACAGTGCCTGACTAGTAGAAGAGTGGGAAGAATCATTTAATTTCAGCCTTGGGAGGGGCATTTCAAGATCTGCTTGTGCAGTGATTCTCTGTAGAGAAACTTCAGGGTTTCACCAACACTATAGAAAATGAAAACAGGTGTGTTGAGATGACTGCAGTATCTGGAATACTGTCAGATCAAATTTGAGTGAAAAAAGAGCTGTTCAATTTTTCACCTCCTGTAAGGAGTGATTATGAATTTCCTTTTTTACTGAGATTACAACAGTGTTGAAGCAAATCAAAGTACAATTTAGCAGCAAAGCATCTGAGTAAAATGTTCTGGAAATTGTGACCATGATCTGATTTTACAATGGTGTGCTGTTACACAGAAGTCTTTCTCTTTCAAATCAAGCCTTCCAAACAACATATGTTATAGGCTATAATTTTTCCAAATATGTAATTATACAGTCAACTAACCATTAACAGTGTTGTTCCAGATTTGGATTATTGTATATATTCTGTATCTCATCTCTTTAATTTTTTAAAACAGGATGCATTAGTTTTGTGAAAGTTGGGTGAAAATTGTAAGGTTTTAGTACAAATGTTCTATATTTGATAGAGACTGATACCTCTGGGATTGGAAGAAATAACATGGTCTCGGCAACAAAAATACTGACCTCTGAATGTTGGTTTTGTTGTTTTTTTACTTAACAGCTTCCCTTTGAATATTAGTTCAGTCTAACAATCTCATGCATTAATTGAAGAGGTTAGGTTTGTACCTGCTCACTTCATTAACAGCTGTTACTAATTAGTGGAGCTTAGTCATTAAGGAACCTGCTGGGGTTTGAGGAGAACAATTTATATTTCTTCCATGGCATTTAAGCACACAATATGCTTGTGAGTGGAACAGCTTCATTTGGGAGCACTCAGGTTTAGCAACATGAGCATACCTGTGGTGGGCTAGACTGGAGCTTTAGCCGAATATCCCCAGGACAGGAGACTCAGGAGTGACCCAGTTCTTGAGTAGGTGCTCCGGGAGGGGTGACTGAGAGCAGCCTTTGGGCTGTAGCTGTGCCTGCAGGCAGAGTGGCGTGGCCTGCTCCGGTTGTGCTTGGTGAAGTTGCGTCGTTGCAAGCCCTACCCTCAAGCACTCTTTGGACAACTGTTTTCATTAAGCCTCAGTATATGGGTAATAGGATGTCTCATAAGAGTATGGGGGAAGAGAATTGCCTCTTCATGGATTGTTCAGGGCACGGCAGGCCGGGCACACACGGTGCAATCCATTTGAAAGATGCAGGCTGGTTTCCCTAATTCATTATTTTTGTTCTGTGGAGCGGAACCATTTTCTCACCTTCCTTAATGGAGCCCCTGCTTCCCATAGGTACTGGTGTATTTTGTGTCTGTTTCCAGAGCGTGTTGTTTTAATAAATCCCAGTATTAATTCCAGAACTAGGAGGTTTTCTTACTGTATGTCTCTGTCATGCTCTTCGGTACAAACTCCAATGCAAGTCGCCCTGAGAAGTGTGAGAACAGCAGTTTTGATTAGTTTCTCTGCAGGGGAGAGATGAAAGAGGGAAGCCTTCCTGCTCCCTCTCCCTCTTGAGCAGCTGCATAGGACAAGTCACACACTGTTGGGCTGACTTCAAGATTAATGTTAGTCTCTTATGAGATTACTTTTTCTAATGGCATCTTATTTTAATGTACTGGATTACACTATTGGGCCAGTCCTCAAAGTTCTTTTGCAGATGGACTTCCAGATCTATCTGACTATGTTGGATTTAAGCTTTAAACACATACCTAACGTATGCTGTTGCGTAGTTCTTTGCTGATGGTATGCATGTAATAAGTTGGTTGAGTTCTTCCTCAGAACAGTTATGTTACAGTAGAAGCTGCCTATACTTTATATTTTAAAGTATTCAAGCACCATAGAATAGAAGTGTACTGCAGTTAGGTACAGCTGCTGGAGGAAAACTGACATTCTTTCCAGCTAGAGGCACTGTTCATGTATCCAGTCTACATGGCTATGCTTTAAACCACACCAAAAAAAAAAAACCAAACCACAACCCAAAAAAACCCCCAAACAAAAACAAAAACCACACCCAGAGGTAATCTAGTGATTGAACTCACCCAGTAACAAAAAAGTAATTGAAAATGGAGGAATTAGCATTTTGTGGATATGCCACTAATATTAACAACAGATGACCACAGATTTCTCTCTTGAGCTTCAAAAATACATGCTTGAAGGGATATGCCTTCGAATGGGATGAGTGAAATAGAAGTATCTAGTAATTTATTTCAACGGTGAACTGGAGTGGATTTTCTGTTCCTTTAATTCATGCAATAAAACAATAGCAACCTGCAGACACTTCATGCAAAGGACATTCTCAGAGTGATTTATTTATGTTTTCCTGAGAACTGTATTTAGTATACTAACAGTACAGCATAGTTCTGATTTTATGTAATTACCAGTTGAAAGATGAGGAGGAGTCCCTCGCCTTGGGAAGTACCTGAAGCACAACATGCATTTGATGGAAGCAGTTTCTCTCCAAAAGCAACTCCCCACCTCTCAAAAACTTTTTCTTGGATATAATTTTATAAGCCTCAGAAGTAAGTCATGTTCAGCCAGGATGCTTCTATTGAGAAGATGTCTAAGCTGCATCAGAAGCAGGGGGAAGATTCCCAATACCTTGTCAGGACCTTGCCAGTAATAATTAACAAATCTGCAATTCCCTTTTGTCTGGTAGCAGAATTTTAACAAATAACTCCTGGGAGTCCCTGAGAGGCCTTTCTAGCACGTTGCTGATGACAGCCTGGTGCTGTGTTGGGATAGCTCATTAAAATGCACATTGATGTGGTAGAACAGAGAAGCAGCATCCTGATTCTCCACTGATGGTGATTCCCAAGACAGAAGCCTCCCTGCTCCCCCGCCCCCAAATTTGCAATCAGAGTAATCTCTTTCTAGATAAGCCTCTGTAGTGTGTGGGCATGTGTTGTGGGAAGTGACAGCTTGCTTCTGTTTCTTGGCTGGCACGGGGGCTGCTGGAGGCCACAACAAGCAGGATGAGTCCTGTGTCATCCCATAAACTGCAGAAGGACAGAGCTGGACAGTGGAGAGCCCTTCTGTTTCAAGAAGCATTGGAAGGCAAATTCTGCAACTTAAAATGGAAGGTTGCTGCTATTTGGAAAACTGACCTATTTTAATCCGGAAAATGTCAAAGTATGGGAAAGTCCCCTTCCCTCCTCCTCTAAATGTGTTCAGAAAAACTCCTTCTGGCTAAAGGGAATTGGCTTTGCCAGTTATTTCAGTTTTTATGGGGAACTGCAGGGCTGTTTAAACTTCTGAAATCAGCTCTTCTGGGAAGTAAGTTGTGGCAGTGGAGCAAAAGCCTCAGGATAATAAGATTTACCAATGGTGAGAGAAAATAGGTGGCTGTCCTCATTTGTTCATGTTTCTGGGTGTGCACTCTGTCACATGAAACGCCAGCCCTTCGTCTCCAGCTACACAGCTGCCACTTGGGTCGGGTACAGGAGTGACAGGTAATTTCTTTGCTGGGAGTGGGGCCTGTGGCCTCTACCTTCCATAACTATTCCCTTTTGCATCTCCTGGCGGATTACCTCCTATGTCTCGTAGAGAGCCTTCATCTGCTAGGAGTTTCAGATTTGCTACAAAGTGCACGTTGGTCGTTTTGAGGGTGCCTTGGCGAGACCAATTCCCTCAGGCATTAAACTCTCATGAGCATTACAGCAAGGACTGAATTAGTTTCATTGGCTGTTAAATCTGGCTGTCGGCTTGTTTTAGAAATGGAATATGGAAAGGAACTACATTTATCTGTGCCATTGTTATGTTGCTGACTCCGTTTCACACTTCTCTTGCTCCCACATCTTTAATATTATTTAGACAGTAAGACAGACAAACTGTGGTACTTTCCAGAATATAGCTGCTTTTTTTTTTTTTTAAAGATGCGTTTCAATGCTAAGGTTAAGAGTAAGAATGAACTGTTGATCTCATTGAAATCATTGGAAACTTTGCCTGTATGGGCAAACTTTCCCAGGAAGAATTTCTTCTCAAATAATCTGTTCGCTACTCAAAGATTTAGCTCTGGAGGGTTACGTTAGGTTGCAAACTACACTTCCCACATACTAAATACAAAAACAAACAAACAAAACCTCAAACCCCCGCCCTGTTCATCAGAACTATCAACAACAACCCAAGCATGAATCCTTAATTGTAGTAGTAGTACTTCCCCTGGTCTTTGTAGACTCACTGCCAGTTGTAGCAGCAGCTTGAGTTAACCTAGTGGATAAGAATGATGCACTTAAAGATGAGAGGTTCTTCACACACTGTATAGCACTTTAAAATGCTAAGTACTGCCATATTTGGAAGTACTTATCTTTTCGTTTCTACAATATCTTAATTTTTTTTTTTTAAAAAGCTCCAGAAATCATATTAGGTTCTTGTAAGTGTTTGCTTTTATATTAATAAATCTTCAGGGAGAACACAATTTTTGATTTTTATAATTTGACACCTGCTTCTTAAGATATTTAAAACATGTAAAAACAGTGTTAAGCCATCTCATTCATTTCAGTTGGATGCGATCATGTGATAGTAACAGATACACCACTGCCTGCCAGTAATTTCATTAACATTTCAAGTCACACAATATTAGAGAATTAGGACACACACTCTATAACTGTACATTTTTTTCTGATATTCCTTTCTTCTTTTTCCTTTTAAGGAAAAAAATAATTTGTAAGTTATAATGTTGCTAATCTTCCTGCCATGAGGCTAAACTTCCTTTTCAGGATTTTAGAAAGGAAATTAGTGCTAATGAAATGCTTAAGATTCACAGAAATATGAACTAAACAATGGCACTGGATGACAGAACAGACAAACTAGAGGCATCAGAACTACAGAATTCCCTTCTAGCTCTGGCAAATGTGCCTCGGTCTGACCTGGCAGAGAAAAGGAGGTAGCCGAGCATCCACCCTGGTTCAGGTTCTTGGCTCCTCCTTGAAGCTGGCAGTACAAAAATTATCTCTCAGCAGATTTGACAGAGTGTTTTGTATGCAGTGCGGCTTATGCTCACTTCAGTCCAAGTCCTACACCAGCAGCCTACAGAGGTCTTCAGTCTTTGTGATCTGAAGTAGTCACTCATAAATCCTAGAGCTGTTTCTTTGTGGCTGAGTAATGGTGCAGTAGTACATGTTACACGTTACAGACAGGAGTTTGTTGAGGTTTAAGAATTACCAGATACTGAACTTTGACAAATCAGTTAAATGGTTAAATTTTATTTAAGCAGAATGAGCAGGTGTATTCAAATATCTGACCCACACAATTCTATTCTGGAATCAGCTGAGTTCTGCTGTCAGCTTCAGTGCTCCATCAGTTGTTACATACTGGTGCACGTCTGAAGGATTTTAAAATGTCTGAGTCTTACAGTTCGCCACGTTCAGCATGTAGAACTGATGATGGATGGCAATGAATGGCAGGTGATGAGGATGTGTGATTTTTTTTGGTTTTTTTTTTTTTTTGGTTACAGTTCTCAAGTACTGTGCATGACGTCACTCCTTTGTGGTTACTTTTTCTACAGACAGAGGAGTGTTTCTAAAGGCTAAATATGGCTTTTTGTTTGAAATTAGAAAAAAATTCCGGAAGCCAGTGAAATATGAAGTTTGCACATTTCTCAGTTGGTGTGGTGGACTTGGTAGACTTGCAAAACTGTTCCATCCCCAGCTATCCAAATTATGATTTAAATGAGGTGATTTTAAAATTTGCAACTTAAATTTATTTAATAAGCATAGTGATTTTAAGTGGAATGGTGCTGTTACCTGAAAGGGCCAGACTCAGGGTAACTTTAAAGAGGGTTGCTCAGAGCCATAAAGTTGCAACTTTATTGCAAAGGTTTGGTATAACCTGGTAAATGTTTGGGTTAGTCCCCTTCCCTGTGTCTGCTGCCGGTGGCTTGTCTTACTACCATTTTATCATTACCTTACTATCACCATGTACACTAAACTAGGTTAACATAACCCATTGCAGAAAGGTTCGTAAAGCAAAAGCATCATCACTGAAGGAGTGACAGATTAGAGGACAGCACCAATGAAGAGGTTTGTTACAAAGACAAAGCCTCTGCTGACAGAATTCTTCCAGTGCCTTGTGTATTCAGGTGCAACTACGTTAGGAAGAAATACAATATGGTGGTGAGGTGGCTAAGGAAGGATACAATGAAATTGTGTAATGACAAAGGTGGAGCAGGACCTGTTGTATTCAGCAGTGACATATAGTCTCATGCCAGAGAGTAGTTCTGCCTCCTATCCCGAGTAAGACACTATAGACCTTCATTCTAGAATAATGATGCAAAAATGTGTGCCTTATAAATACCTCCTATCTGAACATAAAGATACTGAATAATTAAAGAAATACTGCTTTTGTTGTGTTTGTGTTTTGTTTGTCAGTTGGGTCTTGTTTTGTTCTACTATTTTAAAGAATGCCTTAGCACCCAATAGCAGGCAAGACTACAGAAATACACAGTACAGTAAGCGAGGAAGAAATATCCATTAGGATAGCGTCATGTTGTTCAAGAAATTTTGAATAATTCTGTTGAGCTTTAAAAAGTTTTTTTTTAATTTTCCATGTATGATGCTATTTATACGTTGGGCAAAACTTTTCATAGTTGATTGCTGTCGCGGTTTAACCCCAGCCGGCAACTCAGCACCACGCAGCCGCTCACTCGCTCCACCCCCCACCCAGTGGGATGGGGGAGAGAATCAGAAAAAAAAAAGTAAAGCTCGTGGGTTGAGATAAGAACAGTTTAATAGGACAGAAAGGAAGAAACTAACAGTGACACTAATAACAACA
>JAVKLA010000093.1:15795135-15811040 GCA_034782735.1 Sagittarius serpentarius | reverse complement strand
ACATTCTTCTCATGCTAAACCCAAAACACAGCACTGTACCAGCTACTAGGAAGACAATTAACTCTATCCCAGCCAAACCCAGGACAATTGCCATGCCCTGATGTGTTGCTTCATATTTTAATAAGAACCTTCTGTTAATAAAATAGATGTTAGCTGAGTAGATGGGTGAGGGAGCAGTTGAAGAAGGTGATTGTTTAAATTTCTTACTGTTTTTACACTTCTCAAAAAAAAAAAAGTTGAGTTGACAGTCAGACTTGCTTTTTGTTGAATGACTCTGGACACATGAATATTTTGAACTTGAAACTCCAAGTACATGGGGAGGTTGTGAAGACTGTATGTTTGAGGGGGTACCTATCTCAGAGGATGTTACACTGAAAATACTTTTTCCTTGGAGTGGTCGCATCTGTTCCAAAAGCAATGATTTTAGTAGCCACCTTTATTTTTTTTCTATTATTTCTTGGGAGCTGGTAAAAATCACTGTAGTATCTGAAGGTCACAGGACCTTTACTGATTTGAATCAGCTGAGAGCTGACTTGGTTGTTTTTTAACTTTTAAAATGAGCCAAGTTTTTCAAATTCAGATTTTGAGCTCTCCTTTTCTTAGGCGCTGCATTTCATGCTCTCTTTACTCAAAGAAATTTGAGTAAAGACTTGCAAAATAAAAATATGTGTATTCTACACCTGTTATCTCAGACTTTATAGTTCAGGCTTACAAATTACTTTGGCAGGTTTAAAAAAAAAAATCAAGTCACCTTAAGCATGCACTAAACATCACTGCTATGGAAAAGCACATCTGCTTTATTGACTGTGTCACTGTAATCAGTGTGTAGGAAAAGCCAAGCAGAAAAAAGCTAGAGTTAGTGCAGTACAGTTGTTCTGTTAATTAATTGTACAAAGGCTCAGTTTAAAAATAGACTGACTTTTTTTGAAAGGTATGATGATTTTTAAAGTGTGCAGTACTATAAAGATCTATTAACCAAATATAAATGAACTCTTGAGCTGCATGGGGAGAAGAAAAAAAAAACCAGATGCAGTCAAATTTCATGCCAAATGTTTATCTTAAAAACAGATTTTATCTTTTTTTTTTATTATTATGATAAAAGTATCCTTAACAACCGTAGCCCAGTGAATACCCATTTATTCCAGCAGAACTGCAGATTTTTCTGACTTTCCTCTTGAAACACTTTGTCTAAGAGGATTTTCTTTAAATGGTACACAGCTCTCCAGGTTTCCATAAGTTTGAAGATTACTTGTGTATTTTCTATTTAAAAAAAAAAAAAGAAAACTTCTGGATTTAGCTGAACAGTGATCAGATTCTAATTAATCCATTAAAAAGGAGTGAGGTAATCCTGAGTGCAGACCACTGTTTTGATTGTATTTAACCTGGACTATGGTGTTTAACTAGAAGGTGAATGAATTTTTAAGGGGAAATTCCTTACTTTTTGTGCTAAACAAGGCCATTTTTATAGACTACTTTTAAATAAATAATTTTGATAGAATTAAATACTGTTTCGCCATGAAGGCTCTTAACTGATTTTATAAGGTTGAAAACTAAGCTCTCTTAGAGACACATAATGAGATATTACATCAGTTTGCCAAGTGACACCACTCATGTCCTGCTCTTTCTACCTTTACCCTTAGTCCAGTCTAAATTCTTTAAATGTAAGTGCTGGGACTATCACTCATATCCTTGGAAAAGACACTGTGGTAACCCAGCAGTGCCAAGCATGAGGAGGAGCTATATGATGTTGCCTCAGACTCAAATGGTTAAAGACTCCCAGGAGATGGTTTCTCTGTGTTCTCTATCTGGGTTTTCATTTCTGAGGCATTTACTGAAATAAGCTAAGAATGAAATGCCACCTGCTCTGACCAGATGGTAAGTTGGTGGGACTTTATCAGATGCTGTAGCTGCATGAGTGTTTTGTACAAACAGGGGTGGAGATGATCACTTTTAGTCCCAGTCTCGTTCCTTCAGCATAAATATTGCATAGCGGTTCAGAAGCTTATTAAGTATATACAAAGGTTATTAAATTTTCTGGCTTTCATTCACTGAATTTAGTCAATTGTACATCAGCATTGCTATTGGTCTATGTGGTCTGGTCTCTGTGTTACACATACTTTGTAAAATTCCTGGATAAGAGGATTTCATTCTACTTAGATACATTAACATTAATACTTTAGAACCTCATACTGGTTTTGACTAATGCGGTGTTTAGCCAGTGTGTCTTGTCTCTCACAGTGGCCAAAAGTGGATGCCCTAGGATGAGTATGAGAGAGACGGTTGGATGTGGTACTTCCCGTGTACTTCCTGAGCATTCAACTGGTTCGGACAGTACTGTTTGGATGTTCATTTTGTATTGATACATTTTGTTGTTTGGGTTTTTTTTTTCTGAACCTGTGCAGTTTTCCCCTGAGCTGGATCTCCCTGGGTCCTCTTTGTCGGGGAGCCACAATTGCTACTGACTAGTCTTCAGGCATTATAACAGTTTTAAGCAAAACTGTTAGATGCTATTGTTAATGATTAAACTGTTTCCTTCCTGAGTTCCTTTTAAATTCTTGGCTGAATATAAGCTAGTTCTGGGAATTCGGTAGTTTGTCCAGTTTTTCCCTATGTTCCTTAGAAGTGCTTTAATTTCAGAGAGATCCTTCAGATTCCTCCAAAAATAAGGGCCAGAGTATGGGAATCTCTCTAGTCTTTTCCATGATCAGCATTGACACAAATGATTTTGTTTTTCTGCTGCGTCTTTGAGAGCTTCATTTGTGTTCTGATCATCAGCTGGCCTGCAGATCATCTGGTAGTATTTGTGTTCCTACAGTTTATCTGGGGTAGTATTCATGTTCCTTATGTGTTTGAAGAAAGATTTATGAGCAGTTCTGAGTCCTCCTTATAATTTTTCCTTGAATTTTTTTTTGTTATACCTTGGGTTTAGTTTAATAACTTTTTTAATCCTGTGTATTTTATTGTTTTAGTTGGTCATAGCCCCAGCTTTCTGAGTGATTTCTTGCTTCAAAGAGGCTTCTTTACCCTTCTGGCTAGCCGTGCTGGTTTCATTCTGCCATTCTGGTTTGCTGATAGTGAGACTTCATCAGTAAGATTTTGAACCACGCTCAGCATGTCAGTCTGTTGCAATGTGAGGTTGCAGCTCTTTTTGTGGGACCTCTAACTAGCAGGCCCATGAAACATTTCTTGATAACACTCCTGATAGGTTATTTCCCTGATGTATTTTCTTGTTTTCCACAAAATGGATCAATAGTATTCCAAGGGCAAAGAAATTTGATGCTATGCTGTCCCATTAGTGTGTACCAAACTAATGGAAGAATATCTAGGAGACAGCAGTTAATTTTCTCTGATGATTTAGACCTCAGATTCTCAACCACAAAGTTTCCGTTAACTGTGCTTTCGATGGGAAAGACACGATGCATTAGGTGGAAGATGAACTCCACCATACAAACCACTTAACAGTCGTAGGATGCAGCTGCCTTTGGTCTTTAGTCCATTTCTTCTTGCAGTGTCTTAGATGCGAAGGGTTGCTACAACCAGTCCTCTGATGTGCCCTGTTCCATATTTTCTGTTATTTCTATGCAGAGAAAGGAAGAGACAATTACATGAGAAGAGATGTAGTTGCAACACATAAAAGTACCCAGCATTTAGATAGGAATGATTTGCCTGTCAGATGGTTACCGTAGTATTCCTGTAAAGTTTTATAAATAAAAGATAATTTTAGTATTTTTTACAGGAATGCTCAAAAGGATATATAACTCATTTCGTACCCTTTCAAGACATGATACTCTCCCTCTCTTCATACTTAAGGAAGTCCTTAAACCCTCAAAACTAGAAGTAAAATTACCTCATGGCGATCTCTTTTTTTTTTTCTTTTTTTTTTTCTTTTCCCCCCCTAAGCATGGAGTTATGAAGTTGCTAATCCAGTCTTTTATGTTGTATTCACAATTATAATGTCAAGATTGAATAATCTGCCTTTATCTCCAGGGTGACAGCTATGTAGAAACTTCAAAAGGGACAGTTTTGCCAGCATCTAACGACTCTTGTTAATTACTATATCTTGAAGTGAAGTGAAATAAAGAAGGATGAAAAATGATATTTCTCTTTGACAACCTTGTAAAAATATCAGTGATGAAGCAGTACATTTTAAGTACTTTAAGAATGCATTTAACTGAGATCAAGACCGTTCTGATCGTGGTGCAGGTTAATCTCTACAGGATACATTATAAAAAGGCACATGTGCGTGGCACTGATGGTTTAGAAAGCTCATTGTTGGAAATGAAATATTTTGCTTCTATTTTCCTGTTGAAATTGACTGAGATGAGTTAGTGGTGTTGACTTACAGTGTGCAGAAGGGCTTGTATTGTTATGTCTTCAAAATATAAATTGACTCGTTTTCTTCCATTTTCATTAGCTTTTTGTATTTCATATTCCAGTTTTACACTGTGTTCACTGCTGTTGGCCTTACATGATTAGTGTAAAGCCAGATTGTATATATTAATATGACCTGTAGCAAGCACTGTGTTATCAGCAGAGAATACTAATAGTGTGTTATTGATATGTCTCTGCAGGACTGGGGTTTGAAGCGGTAGTGCTGCACTGAGTGTAGGTTTGTCTACGTGATACTTCTGGAGAGTCAGAGGCTGAGTGAAGGTGTCTGGAACAATCAGTGGAGTGATATTTGCTCTGTAGGTTATGAGTACTATATGAAAAGAACTCCTTAGATCAAACCCAAAGAACTTAGGCCAGTCAGCAAAAGCTGTGGATCTGTGCTTTTCTTTTAAAGGACTGTTACATTAGTCATCTCTCAAAATCTGAGGAAGGCTAATGCAAGTAAGCAACCAATTAAACCCTTGTTAATACCAAGTTGAAAGTAAATACTTCATAGAGACTCGTGATAAGTAAAATCAGGCTCAGGGTTTCAGAAAATATATAGCATTTTCTATTTTCTTTTTTGATCTGGTTTAATATAATACACAGCTCTCTGTATCATGAAATATCTAGCATAAACCACAGTGGATAACTGAATAAGCTGAACCGATGTTGGTGCTAGAACACCATTTGTTTCATTACTTTTAACTACTTGTGGAACTGTGGCTTTGTGACTTTAATATTACATCAGCAACGGCTTTGAGTGGTATTTAAATAACGACTGTTACACCGGACTACTGGCCATCACTCCAATATCCTTGCATTAGTAGCAGCCAATATATGACGTTCCTAAGGAAGGAGATCTTAGCGGTAGTGAGAAGGACTTAAGCAATTGTACAGACTTTGGCTAGGCAAGAGGAAGACCCCCCCTCCTTGGTCACCACAGTTCAGATCCCAAAAATAGTTTCCCTGCAGGAGCTATAACATAACTGTACCGGAGATGAGCATGATATGAGCTGGTCATTCCTGATTTCAGCAGTGCTGTTCATGAGTATTTGCCTAGTTGTGCAGTATTCATTCATTGTGACATCTTAAAAAAACAAACAACAAAAAAAAAAAAAAAAAGGAAAGCTAGAATATGCAAGTGAGATAAAACTCCCTCCTGGCAATGCAAAATCAACAAATGTAACATTCCTTTTGTTAGCATAACCTTGTAATGGTCTCATCCATAACAAAACTGCACTCAGAAAAATCTCTCGTCCAGGCTTTCAGTCTGAGTCTCTCCCCGTATACCAGAAGGAAATGCAAGGTGTGTGGCCTCAAGAAATCACCATGGTTAAAATGAACTAAGTGTGGTAACAGGGAGACGGCAGCGCTTGTGCCTTTCAGAAAGGGAAACTGTCCGTTAGTGTGCAAGTTTGCAAAATATATAAAGTTGGATTCCATATTGAATACAATGTGACCTGTGGGGTATGTTTCAGTAATATCTGAAATGGAGAGTCTCATGTATTGCTTTAGGTTGGGATGAAGTTATTGTTTAAGTTGTTATTACCAGGTTCTGTTTTAAAAACACTGAGAAAGTTTAAAGGAGGTACTAAAGCCCAGGGTTTTTTAAGGTAGTTCTTGTGCCTGAGTAGCTTTCAAAAATGAAACCTTGAACCTGCAGGACATAAGATTTCTAGTGCAAATGCCCTTTCTGAAAGTAGATGTGGAAAATTAAATCACTTGATATGTCCACAGTGGTGTCATTACGCTGAGACTTTTGTAAAGCTAGTCCTCAGACTAACTTGTATGAAGTTAGTGTGAGTATGTCTGTGCTGACCTGCCGTCAAAGCAGTGCCTGCAGTGTTTCCAAGCATGTTTATGGTTGGAAGTATTTTAAGGGGATACATTTTAGGTTTTCTGTTATTACAACAGTTGTTGTAATATGTACAGTAATATATCCGTAACAAATCTAAAAAGACTGACCTGTGAAATGTGGGGTGTCCCAAACCCAGCTGCTGCTGCTGTTTCGTGGAACTGGAAGGAAGAGAGCTCAGCATGCGATGAAGCGGGCACCGCACCGGGATGGCCAGGCTCACTCCCAGGGCTGGAGAGGCAGTAGTGTTCTTGTATAGCTCTTTGTATTGCTGTATTAAAAATCAAGATAAAAATAGATTGCTGAATTCTTGTACAACAGGGGGCAGGAAGTACAGTGCTGGCTTTTTAAAATGGCAAAGCCAAGTCATGTTCTGACTCGGCTGGTTTTGATGAGTAATGAAAACCATGTTATATACATTTATGCTTTTAGAAATATCATATAATTTGTTATTATGAGTACATCTAGGTTTGGATTTTCATAATAACTTCATTTTATCATTAGAAACAAATGCAAATGGCTTCTAGTGGCAGTGAGTGAGGTTATATTATACAGTGATATTCCTGGTAGCAAAAGAAAACACATTCCTTTCGTAGCGACTGAATTACACAGGCAAGGAGTATGATAGTTATTATACAGACAGTTAACATTTCCCTGTGTGAATGTGTTTTTATAGTAAACAGTATCATTAATACGTCTTCAATTAGTTTAACATTTAAAATGGTCAGTATCCTGTATTTGCCTAAACCAGAATGTAGTCTAGTTGTTGATGAACACTTCAGTGTATTACTGCTGCAAAACTTGCAGTAGTTACTTAACCACATCTGTCCACACGCAGCTTTTCTGGGATTTTTTGAAGCTGTTTAATCTAATTCTAGAGAGAAGGAAAAAATATTCCAGTATCTTTTTTTGGAGTTTTATTCAGATCTTAAAGTAATGAGCAGAATATAACTATTTTCTGAGCTTAAGTCTGAGCGGGATAGTGAGTGAAGCATGAGAAACAATCAAATAATATGAATGGAAATAACTCTCAGAGTATGCATAAATAATTGCAACTATGCTGCATTTCGAGAAAAATCTGTTTGTTTTCAGTTGCTGTTTGTTCAAGTCATCTGAAACAGGAGGCTGATGACAGCACTGCACTGTCACTGTACCATGGTTCCAGGCCTGGGGTGGTTCAGCTGAAGGTTTTAGGGATGTATCTGCTTGTCGTGTGGTCCTATGTAAAATTATATCTGCTGTAAATATCCAGACACCTAATAAATCCAAAGAATAAGACTGCTTTTTTGTTCTCTTTTCTACCCCTTCATCTCTGGGAATTGATTCATGGTTTTAATTAGCCTGCTTTCTTTCACAGAAAATACTCTTCTAAGAAACAAAAATTATAAATATTTTAAAAGACGTGTTTTTGCTAGGTGCGTCCTTTTGTTTCTAAATTTGTAGTTGTAGAGTTTTTAGAAATGTTAATTGTTAGCTTGTTGACAACTTTTAAATGTAAAATTAGAGAGAGCGCCTGTTTCTAAACGATTGAGGGGGTGTGTGTGTATGCTTTGTCAGGGAAGCACAGATTCTTTCACAGTCAGCGTCACTTTCTTTTCAAGTGTCTCGGGAAAGGGTCTGTGTAGAGAGGTCTGTGTATTACAGACTCTAAATGCAGTTCATTTCCGCTCATCTGCTATCAGAAAATCTGTGGCAGGATTATTCTGTCTCACATAGTTCAGCAAAAATTATCTTACTGGCAAGTCCTAACCTGAATATTTAAATACTAAAATGTCTGTCATAGTAATTAACACACAGCAATTGAATCGATTCAACAATACTGGCTATATATTAATTTAGTCTGTGAACACCCAAATCCAGCAAAACAGTTATATGTAATCCTATTGAAGTTGATATAATTGAAGTTATACATATATATCCTTAAGTGCTTTTTTGGATTGGGGCCTAAATACTTTTTCTTTACAAAGAAAATGCTGTTCAGCTCCTGGCTCTTAGATACTCTCGATCATAAAAATAAATGTTGCAACCTGAGTATGTGAATAATGAGGAGGTTACTACTCCCAGCTCTTTGTGAAGCTGGGTCTTTCCGCTCTCCCCTTGCCTAAGCACATAGGACCTGGGTCACAAAGTACATGATGACCGAGAGCTGAGAGGCTGAGGAGAAGCTGGCTGCCTGAGGCAGGTGCTGGTGGGAGAACAGACGGCGTTACTTCACAGGAACAGAAGTACAGGTGAACTGTGTGGACACAAGTTCTACGTAAATACAAGTTGTTGTAGAGTAACTGTTGTAATATAACTCCCCTTTTTCTGAGGCCTTGTTGCCGTTAAGAGTCAGCAAGCCTTTCATTTAAGTACTTGCATTTCTTGAAAGAAAACACTTTGAATTGCCTCAGAAATAGCTATTCTAGAAACTATGCCCTGGAAATGCAAAATAAAAAATTAACACCCCCCCCCCCCTTCTTGAAAGCAGTATTGTGGGGGTGATGCTCTCAGAGGTAGGGGTGAGCGCCTTACTGTGGAAAGGGGCTCCTGAATAAGGAGAACGCTGAAAAGCGTTGGTAGTAGCTGTGGACAGAATGTTACGTGGATTACAGAGAATTAGACAGCTGACAAACTTGAGATTTCTTCTGTGTTCTTACAAGTGTTATTCTTGATATTTTTCTCCTTTTTCTCCTAAACCTCTCCTTTTTTATGTACATGACCCAGGAATTTCATGTGGACTCTAAAAGGAAAGTGCTTGGGAACTCTGGAAATTTATTTTGAGAGCTCTGTATTCTGAACCCTTCTGGTTGGTATGTACGAGGGCCTCTACCTAGACTGTTGTCACTGTTAGATCACAGCACCTTGCAGGGGGATTAAAGTGTAAGGAAGACACATATAACAAATACAGTTGACTGTCTGCAAGGTGTATTTCACCTCGAGCATTTTTTTCATTAAAAGAAGCTGCTTTGCCTGCAAGACAGTGTATATAACGTTCACCTCCTGTTCCCTTCATTTTATTTGAATTTACCACTTTGGTTAAAACCGGAAGTGTCTTCCACCTACATAATGTTCTATTAGGCAGTTCTGTCGGTCTGCCAGCTCTATTCCTGTCCTTGCCCTTTCCTTCATCTTTGCCCTAGATGCCAGCAGGTTTATTACAAAGCTCTTCTGTATGGTTACTATTGTCTTCTTGGGCCGCCACATGGCACAGTGCCCTTCTCCAAGGGCAGGGATTTTGTCACCTGTAATACTGTCTTTCTGAGTACATCCCTGAGAATCCCCAGATGCAGCAGCAGGAACATTAAAATTTTCTGATAAAATTTAGGATGAAACGGAATGCAAAGCTCTTGTCATGGCGGAACTGCTAACATGACTAAATCGAAATTTAAGAGCATTCTGCGGCAGTGCTGTAATCAAAACTAACGGCTGTACTCAGCTTGGACTAGAGGCGCAGTGCTGTCAGGGTGGTGTCACTCCTGTATTCACGATGCAGACAGCAAAGCCTATCCTAAAGAGCTGGCACTACTGGATCTATGGCAGCTGTTGCTATGCATAATTAATACAATCCTGGGATACAGTTTCAAACACTGTGTGTCAGTGCATGCAGGAAGCCTGCAAAATGGGCAGTGTTTTCAAGAGTCAAATATTTATGATTAACTTTGTAATGGCATACACATTTCTGCAAAACTGGGTGAAGAGAGGAAGGATTCCCAAATAGGTTGTAATTGAGAGATTCCAGTGGAAATTAATGTCATTTTCGTTCTCTACAAACAGCAAGGAAAAGATGCATTAATGTTTGCTTAAGCAGTTTTGGGCAACATACAGCCTAAACAACAAAACGAGTAAAGAAAGAAACTTCTAGCTGGTTATTTCAGATCTAAGTAGGTCAAAAAGAGATACAGGAGGAGGCACAAATCCTATCAACGTTTGGGTAGTGTGATTAGAGAGGTGGTGGTTTTGAAGCAAGCTGGTAGGTGAAGAAGATTTCTCAAGGAAACCCTTTAGTCAGCAAGGTACGTAATATTGAGAACTGCCTCCCTGGCAGGTTGAAGAAAACAAAACCGGCCATCTAATACAGCTTCCTTTCCTATGTGCCGATAGCCTTTGCCATTTAATAGGAAAAGGGTCTCGTCCTTTAGCTGTGACTTTCTCTTCCACAGAGGATGTTACTGGAGCATGCACTTTAGTGTTCAGTTATATCCTAACCCACACGTGTTTGATTAGCTGAAAGCGGGTTACCATAATAAAAAATTGTCCAGAGGAAAGAAATTTTTGAAAAGAAGTTATATAAATGGAGAAAAGCTAATCTAAATAATTGTGCCTGTTGTGCTGTGCATTTGGCTTTCTTTAGCAATACTGTGTAGCAGTAGTAGAGAATCTCTGGGCAGGGTAGTAATTACGCTGTGCATACTTCTTTCTGGTTTTGTTTGTTCTTTTGTTGAAGTGCCTAGGAAACATAACCCACAGCTCTTTGAAAGGTCCAAATTTCAAAATCTACTCTCTCTGACCTTAAACTTCATTCCTGCAGTGTGTGTGTTTTTACAAGACTGTCCCTTGTTGCGTATGAATTATGTAAATGACTTGAATTATATTCCCAGCGCCCACAGTGGAAAACCTGCTTCATGTGTGAAACTTAACAGATGAGAAGTAGAAATTGATTTTGAAATTTAGATCCTACTCCACCGATTTTAGCACTTGGATTAAATTAGTGAAGTTTTATGAATTTCAAGTAGCTGAAAACTTGTAGTAGTATCTCCATATAGATAAAGATATCTAAATGTACTCTTAAGTACAGTGTAAGTTCAGGACCTGTTTCTTGAAATGCCTTGAATTTAATTCAGATATGAAAACAAGTCACTATTAGCCTGAAAAAAAGAGGGTTTGACTGTGTCTGAAATACATGAGGTTTTTTAAATTAGAGGCCTTTAAGAGAGATAAAGATCACTAGGCTTCATTTTATTCATTCTTTAGGACATAGAAGACCATGACTAGGGAGAGCAGCCCAACCGTAAGTTAAATGACTTTCTAGCCACAAAAGATGCTCCACTTAACAGTACTAATATAGGAGATCTTTTTCTTCAGTCACCTACGTGCCACCCTATCTTTCAAAAACCAAAACAATGTCTGTGAAAATTTGTGGTACCCATAGAATGGAATCAGCTAAGAAAACTAGTATGTGTGTTGCAGTAAATTTATGTTCTTCCTGGTGGTAATGATTCTTTCTACACTTTGTAATTAGATTGTTTGCTTCTTCAAAGACAGGCAGCCCAGTTCTGAAAGAATCTCTTTTGCACAGGTATTTGTAACTTGTGGAATTAATAACCAGGTCTGTCAGGGAACTGCTTAGTGCTACATTTAATTTCAACAAGCTCTGAAAGATTTGGAACAGTGAAGTACGAAGGCTGGTTTTCTAGTAGGTCTCTTTTAAATAATGGTTATGAATAGCCTGGAGAAACGTTGTGAGGACTAGAGAGGCTTTGTAAATGCACTCCCCCAGTCAGGGAATGATAGCTAATGGGCTTGCACTGAAATATGCTATTCTGAATCTGGCTAATGATTGCTGCTCTTCCACTCCCTCTGGATTGTGAAACAAAGAAATTATGCATCAAATCAAATAGCTGCAATTTTGCCACACAAAAAGACAAATATGTGTAGTACGTGTCTGCTGTAACTAATTTATGTATACTTATCTAATTTATTTATTAGTAGATTGACATTTACACGTTTAAACAAAAGCTAATTTGATACGGAAAAAATCCGAAGGGAGATGATGGACTACATTTAAAGCACAACCCCTCCCCCCAAACAAATCAAAAGCATAAAGAGTGGAAACCTGGATTGAAGGATTTTTTTTTTCTTCTTAGTTTTACAAGGCAGTTTTGGGTAATTCTCTACCCTTTTCCATAACTCTTATTGACAAGTGTATAGTTACTTTGCTTACAGAGACTGCACACTGTTGAGCAATATTTGCCCCATTTATGAGTAGACTTGTCGTAATTGATTATACTCGAGCTGGGTATATAACGGATAACTTGGAGTGAAAAGAGAAAATTATTCTTCTGCAGAGAATAATTCCTAGTTAACAGATGGAATTTTGTTAATAGTTATGAGTGAATAATAACATGTATTTTTGGAGCCATGGACAAACATTATGTAGCTTAAGATTCACTTAAAATAAGTAAGGCACTCCCCACCACAGTGGAAAAGTAAGGGCCTCTTGTCACGTTATAGGCTTGGGTGATGCTTAAATGAGCCAGAACAAAGGATCTGTTTGGAAAGAAGTTACATTAGGATTTGGTCCAGTTACTTCATATGTGTCCTCTTTTGTTGTCAACTGCAGACAGCTATCCCGTAATGGGTGGTCCTGTCAAAGACCATTTAGGTATAACAGAAAGAGTCTCATAGTAAAAATGCAAGTAAATTTTTCATCTACCTACAGCAATGAGCTTGAAATGCTTGCAAGGGGGAAAACCAGAGCATTTTATTTATCTATTTATTTTGTATGAAAGGCTTGGAACAATTCTGCAGTGTAGTTCTGACCTTTTCATATACAGAACTAAGCAGTAAAGGAAACTGGGTTTCCTGTCAGCTCTTGCATCCACTATTTCTCTCCTTTTTCTTGCGGTCAATACTTGGCTTTTCTCTAAAGCCTTGCTAGGGATGTTGTTATTTCAGGTAGACCATAAAGACCCTCACCTGATACTGCCAACATGTTTCCTAGCAGAAATAGATTAGCTCAAATGACAGGATCCAGGCAAAAGTTCACCTTTAATGTCTGATGCCTTATAAAAAACTAGCAGCATGCAATACATGGCTTAGCTGCACTTCACTGTCAATATGTGCTTTATTCAACGTTTGCTTTCTCCTTTTCTTGGAGACCATTTTAAATGCAGAGATATAATAGAATAAAACTTTTTTCTTGTAAAGAAAATATGTTTCTGGCTTGTTGTAGGGCGAGATGACAGGAAAGGGCAGAAGAGAAGTGTAGGATGATGACAGGGAAAATATTAGAAGTGAAAAAGATCAATTAAGCACATCAGTCTGATTTGTGAAATGGATTAAATTAGGAAAATCTCTAAGCCAAAAGGGAATATTATTTATTGGGACTGATTTTGTGGCAGCTCAGATAATGAGTAAGCTCATCCGTGACACCTTTTCTTAACTGGTAAAGTTCTTAGGAGTAGAAATTTCAAAAGTGGAATTAGTTTAAAATTCTGAGGAAAAGGGACTGTGTTATGTAAAATGCCTTATGGATCTAGTGGTCATTTCTCGGGGTGAAAACAAAGGCTTAGCTTCAAAACTGTGATTAAAACTATTTTGTAAGAAAACAAAATGAATATATACACAAATATGAACTATGAAAATGCTGGTTGTTTCTATGGCTGTTGTGATCTGCAACTCTCCCTCCCTGCATCTGTGACACTGTAATTAAGGAGAATTACTTACCGTGGAGGCCTTAAGACCAATGCTGGTAAGAAAAAGGGTTAAAACGGGTCGTCTTCCATATCCTGAGCTTATCCATGGAAAAACCTTGTGGAAAATAAGAGGAAAGATTTGTGGGAGGCTGAAGTGTCAGGGTACCAGAAGGCTTCACATGAGGAAGAGGCAGAGAATTCTGGCATGATTTGGGGAAAAACGAAATCTGTGGGACCAAAGGCTGATTACTTTTTTTCTATCCCTATAACTTCATATACTGGGAAGAACACAGCATTTTGTTATTTCTGGGAAAGGTGTTTTAGGGAATCCTAACGTGAGGAATGTGGACTTATGAAAGATTCTTTGTAGATGAATTGTGAAAAAAATCCTTTCCTATAGAACATATTCGGCCCATAGATTATGACAGGTAGAAGAGGGTAAGAGATAGTGTAAAAGCTGTCATAGTACACTATTCTATGCAAAGCTGCTATATGTAGTGCAAATCAAAAAAGCAGAGGTCAGAATATAGAGGACGATGCATCTCTGGAAGTTGTGTTTCGGCAGAGCCGAAGCCTTGGTTCCATGGACAAATCTGAGAAACGCTGCCAGTTTTAGTGAGTGAAATACAAGCCATGCAAATTTAGTGTTTCAGAGTATGAGTGTGAGAAGCAGAAGGAACAGCTCTGAGTTCAGTTGCAACAGGGACCTGCCTAAACTGGTTGTGCTGCAGTGTGGCATGTTCATGTGACTGTATTTTGTGATTATTCTTCAACCTGACTTCAACTTCGACTTCTCATTTTGGTGGGTTTTATATTTGAGACTTTTTTCCTTAAAAACTCATTTAGATGAGAAAAATAAAAGATAAAATAAAAAGACAACTGCAGATAAAAAGACATCTACTTGTGGTTAATAAAATATTTCTGATCAATCCAAAATAAATATTTTAAGACTCGAACTGACCTAGCTCTCTCATATGCCACCAACTAATTTTTTTTTTTTAATTTGACTGCAAAACCAGAAAAGCCTCTGTTCGCCCAACTGTATAATTGACTTAAAGAATGTCAATAGCCTATTTCTCCTTCCATTTGATTTTTCTTTAGTTCTTGAATGAATGGTGCAGATGGGTGGAAGCAAAGGCCTGTTGTTTTGCAACATTTGTTTTTATGAATGGAGGCTCCATGTATATACTTTTGTCACTTATATGTGAAAAACAGGAGCCCAGACAGAAGGGATTGTAGTCTCTTAGGCTATCGGGTCAGGCATGGATTGTTAACATTGGATTCACAAAAGAAAAAATCTTCACACATAGAACTTGAGGGGAAACTGGCTGGGAAGATGCAGAGCAATGGAAATTTTAGGTCCCCTAATGCTGAAGAGGTGTGCCTTTTTGGTAGGGAGAAGGATCAGAGGAGCTGCACTATTTCAAATGCTGCTCTCTTTGGTGGAGGACTGACTGGTGGTTTCACCGTGGTTCCCCTCCCTGTTGTTTTCTTATTGCGCTGTTACAGTCATTAGTCACTGACAATATCCTGCAAGTTAGGAGGATCAGTGAGAAGCCAGGTCAAGGATATGAGCAACAGACTACTCCAGTGAGAGGACAGGACAAAGCAGCTGAAAAGACCTGAGCAGTTAGTGTGGAAAGATGTTGCAATGCAATGTGATGCAGCAGCTAAGTACTCTGTAGTGAGTTTCATTTAAAAGTAAAGACAGCTTGTATTGTCCTGCACAAACTCCTCCAGGCCTTACTGAATGGCTTGACTGCTTTTTCTAGACTGTGCTGTCCTTGTAAAGAAAATTTCTTAAGAGAAAGAGCTTGGATCACAGTGTATTTGTTACACCAAATGGCGTGCAAAAGACTGCGGTACTCAGTGCCTTCTTTGCCCCAGTCTTTACTGGTAAGACCAATGTTCAGGAATCCCAGGTCCCTGAAACCAGTGGGAAAGTCTGGAGCAGGGAGGACTTTCCCTTGATGGAGGAGGATTATGTTATGGAACTTCAAAATAAACTGGACTTGCATAAATCCCTGGGGCTTGATGGGATACAGCCACAATTGCCGAGGAAGCTGGCTGATGTCATTGCTAAGCCACTCTTGACTGTCTTCGAAAGGTTGAGGTGTGCTTGGACTAGACAATATTCAGAGGTCCCCTCCGACCTGGACCATTCTGTAATTTGATTATATTGAGCCTTTCCTGAAAGTGAATGTGTCGTGGTTTAACCCCAGCCAGCAACACAGCACCACGCAGCCGCTCACTCGCTCCCCCCCCCCCCCCCCCCCCCC
>JAVKLA010000093.1:15748983-15787266 GCA_034782735.1 Sagittarius serpentarius | reverse complement strand
TGGAAAGGGGGCGGGGGGCGGGGGAGAATATTGCGAGGAGAAAAAAAATAAAAATTCGATGAATGCCTTCTGATTTCAGAGGAAGTGTGACATGGCCCCGGCTGCAGACGTTTCCCCAGCCTGGGTCTTCTGATAAATGAAAAGACGACGCAGCTAAGCAGGGTGCTTTACTGCGTCTCCTCTTTTGCTTATCGAAACCGATCAACTTTTAACGAAATGGCTCCACCTTATGAAACAAAGATGGACTCTTTCCAGACGCAGCCCAGACTCTGCTCCGTTTCTCTCAGCAGACGGGGCGCTCTCAGAGTCAAACCGCTCTGGTCTCGGTGTAACCTCGGCTCTCGATCATCCGTCTCCCTGTAACGCTTTCAAAACTGAACCAGAGCTCTCCCTGTTTCCTCATGGGCAGGCACGTGTGAGGAGAAACTCATCTGTCATTTAAACTCCCTGAAACAAAGACTGAGCTGGAATGCGGTGCCTGTACATTTCACGTTTGATCCAGTGATCAAATGTGATTTATTTGTCAAATTCTTAGAAATGGCAGAGAGAAACCACAGGAAGAGCTCAGTGCTGCAGATGGTGGTAAAAACTCTGTTATTGGCAGATGACAGTGCAAACCACAGAGTGGAAAGCACAGATAAATTCATGGCTGGGAGTTCGTGTTCACAGCAGAAAAAGGATCTTAAGAGGGGCTTTCTGGTGCGTGCCGGGGGGGGGGGCGGGGGCGGGGAGCTGGGAGGCAGGGAAGGAGCACTGCTTAGTTTTTGTGCCCTTCCACGACAAGTAAATCAGTGTGTTTGGTGTTAGGGAGTCACTGAAAAGAGCTGACAGGAGAAGGGAAAAGCAAGGACCTAAGAAGAGAGGGAGGGATATTTTGCTGTGCGAGCACACATACGTGCACAGCTAATCACATGATTTTCCATCATCCAAGCCTCTAGTGTGACAGAGGGAGGGAGGATGGTCACATGCATTAGCCTCATAAAATCTGCAAAAGCACTGTTCTTAATTCAGCTATCGGCTGCTCCCGGACCTCACGCAGAGAATTACAACGAAATTCTATTTGCAGACTGACATCCCTGATGCTGCGGTGTCCTTATGTTTACTTCGGTTAACTGTCAGCCCTTATCAAGTGCACTGTACCGCAGCCGCTGCTGTGGAAAAGAAAACCCTCAGAGTAGCTGCTTTGGGGGAGGTATTTGAGAGAAACATAAATAGAAGAAACGGGGGGGAGGGGGGAAAAAATCTACTTGTGTATCTACACAATGTGAGACTCAAAACAGAGATCACTCAACCCTTTTTTTTTCAGCGCATTTCTTGGTTTTAGTCTCGGCTGATAAAATATTTAACAGCCATCTTAGTACTCAGCATAGCAATAACCAAAGAATATCCAAGCTCTCAGCCCCCACTGAGACAAAATTCCAGTGATGTGAAGTTTTCTTTTCCCCCTTCCCCTATGATGTGTTGTCTAGCCTAGCTTCAGTTTTAATGTGAATTAAAAAAAAAAGAAAAAAAAAGCCCCATTACAGCATGCTCTTTTACTGACGCACACATACATGGTTTTCTGGAAATTAAAAATTGAAGGATGCCACTGGCACTGCTACATTTATTGGTCAGGTTACTGTATTTGCCTGCTTTTAAAAACATAAATAAGACAAAGGTTACTTAATGTGTGTCCCCGATTAGGATGGAATTACATTTTTCCATGTGGATATAAACCAAAATGCAATTTCTGCTCCGAGAAGGGTGATTTCTAAATTAAAAAAAAAGGGTGGTGAAACGAATCTACGTGGGAACTCTGGCAAACAGAATTAAGTACCGTGTAGAGGATTCCCACTGTTACTCATTGGTCTCGAGTCAAGAAATGAATAAGGAATAGCTACAGACCAGCCTGTACATTATTACTACTAATTGTAAGATCACTGAAAATTTTTTTCCAGGTAGGAAATTGGGTAAATAATAATTAAAAAAATACTTTTAACATCAGCTTTTCTTGTGGCATTTCATACAGAAATACAGTGTATTATTTGCTAGACCATGATATTATGATGGGAGTTGGGGGGGTGGTATTTTTTCTTTTGGAATTGCTAAATACTGACAACTCCCGTGCTGACTGAGCAGTGTCTTTTCAATATCTTTGGAGGGCTGGCGCTCATGGGCATTTTGTAAGAGGGAGCAGTATCAGTTCTTGAGATTTTTATTAGAGCTGTCATGGGTTTTGGTGGTTTTCTGTATGTGCCAGTTGCCAGAATCAGGAAATTGTACCATCTATTCAGCTGCTGTTACTAAAGTAAATAAGCATAACCCTTTCTGATGGGAAACTTGTGATGTGATGAGTCTCAGAAACTGCTGATCAAATACAGGGCTCCAAAGCTTATAATTTGAAAATGATATATCCTTATGAATTTTGCACATATTGGTTCCCATACTGAATGGATCCCTGTTGCTTTCAGTAAAGGTAGAACCAGGTGTTATGCTTTTATTTAAGATCACGTCATCTTTTTCTTAGATGCTGTTATACAATGCATATAGCATCCATAGACTTCAGCCTTTCTGAGTGAGTTTTCTTATGCCAGGTTATTTGTATTGAGATGATTACCTTTTTTTTTTGTCTTTTTAATTCTAAATCTTAGCTTTTACTCAGAATGACATCAGTCCTTAACTCTGATTCGCCAAATCTTCAGCACTTGTATGCTCTGGAGCAGGGGCTTGAAATACAAGGAACAGGTTGTTGAAGACCACTAGTTGAAAGAACAGATGAACGTATAGGGAGAGAGGAAGAGAGGAGTGTTGAGGAAGAGCAATTTGAGATGTAGGATGGACAGTGTGAAGCAGTAGCCATTAGAGAAGCCCTTTGGGGAAAGGAGCACAGAGGTGGACTGGTGGGCTAGTACAAGCAAGCTTTTTTATGGTACAATGTTGCTTAGATAGTGATTTTAAGTGTCTTGGAGGGAGTTTCCTGACAAATCTGGCATTTTAAAGATTTTTAAATTAGCAAAAAGTACCCTTTTCTTCTGGCTGCCAAAAGGCCTTTTATTATTGTTATTGGCTGGGATAATTCTTTTTGATGTTTTGTTAATAAATTCCTAACACTTGAACGATGATGAAACTTTTTTCTTCTTAAAACTAATAAACTAAGCCCTAAAACTCTTCTCTATGTATGTCATTTACTTGGGTTTTAATGATAAATGAAGCAGCATTACCAGTGAGTTCCTTTCAGTACCACTGATATATGAGGGGAACTGAAACTAGTTGCTCAGATTCCCAAGGCCCCTGTTCTTCCATCTGTAATGCAGTGACAGGTTTTGTCAGTTTTTGTTCTCTGAATGAAATCACAAAGAACTTATTTTAACAGAATGTTTAAAATGATCTTCTTTCCAAAATAACGAACAGGTTCTCTAGAAAAGCAATTTTTTCTGGATAGTTTGGGAAGGCACAGTGGATCTGTACATATATTGCTGTTTGACTTTCAGGAGCTCTGTAGAGCCTGGATAGTAGTCTTTCTAAAATTTTCCAGAAGGTTTGTTGTGGGATGTTATAATAATTTTCAGGGCGTCATGCTCTAAGTGTGCGTGTGCACATGCGTGTGTTCACTAGGGCTTTGACTGGCTGGTCTTGTTGCAGTCATTTGTGAAGTTGTTATTCCTAGCTGTAAGGTCTGGGAAGTGGATCTGTCAGCCCCATGCTGTGTCTTCAAGTACTGATGCCTGGGTTTTCTGCTGCTTTCCCAAGCAATCAAGGGTGAAGGCAGAGTGGTTGTGGCCACGGAAGCCAGCGGAGGAGGCATTTAGGACACAGCCTGACCTTCTGTATCCATCAGTAACAGCTGGAGAGACATGGAAGAGAAACATACTCCTTCTCATGTGAGATGACTGCCCTTCCTATGGAAGGCTAAGAATCTTGTTAAAGGGTGCTTAAGCTATTCAGAGTTGAGATTTTTCATTGAGGAGCCTGGTAGGACAATAAAATGGGCTGAAAGGATTAGGAATCAAGAAGCATTTGTACCATTCCCTGCATGCGCCCAGATCTGTAGCATGTGCTCAGGCACATAAAAAGAACAGTTCTCGGTGCTCAGCGTTTTCAGTCATATGCTGCAGTATTATTTCCGTGTCTATATTGCTAACAACTTACACTACTAAACATGAAGGAAGGGTTAAAATCCAGTTTGATTCTCATTAGATTTGTAGTAGCAGAGACTTTGCTAAAGGTATTGCTGTTACTAGCACTAACTGGTGCCTTTGCTAGTAGGGTGGGAGTGGCAAGGATAGAGCGGTGGCAGAGCTACTCTTTTTTTTCCAGCAAGCAACGTGGTTTGAGGCCCACCTCAAATTAATGCAAGGGAAACTTTGTACCATTTTGAGAGTTTGTTGTGGGAGTGGAAGCTTATATTTCCTTTGGATGAACATACGCTTATTTATTAAGAAGACTTTCAGAAGTTCCGCTTGCTTCCTGGGTTGTGGAGTCAGGTGATGCTTTGAACTCTTCCACTGAACAGTGCTCTTCCCTATGAAAGAAAACATATGCTAAAGTAAAGGCTGTGTTGAATTTGGATGAAGGCAAATTTCTTTTAGCTGAGTTTATTTTCTTGGTTTCTGAAAGGTGTTACCCTCCTTTATAGAGCCTCTCTGCCACTGCTGCTGCTACAATTATAGATGTATGTACGTGAACACAAACACTGAATTTTGATACCTTCATGCTTATTGGACATGACTTGTAATATGTATTTGCTCTGAAAGGTACCCTTCAGTTTCCTAACTGAAGTCTTGTTTTTAATTCTTGTGTGAAGATAGCTATAACCTATTACAATGAACGATTTAACTTAGAAATGTAGATTATTCTGCAGTTATGAATGCTGCACTGTCTTTTTCTAGACAAATGAAGATAGTTAATAAAATTACAATGATAAGGCATTTACTGTTTACCAAAAAAACACGTTTAGCTCTGGTTTCTCTAGGGATTTATTTGGAATATCTGTATTTTCACAGCTGCAAAATACAGGTGGCGTGGGCTGTTGTTGAATGAGTATGACATGTTTTTCAAAGGCAGAAAAATGAAGTCAACAGTCACGCGACTAATTGACAATCATTAGTGAGTTGATCTTTTGCACCAATTGTTGGTTTAAGGCTTGAAAAATCTATCATTATCCCTGACAGCAAAAATTAGCCTGGTGAGATTCCAGCTCTCAGTTGACTAATTAACTTCTCTAATGCTGATAGACTTCCACTAGGTACACCTAGGAAATATAGCCATGGTAAGAATCCTCAGATACTGATTCATTTAAATGTAGACTCTCTTGGGAACTACAGTGTCAGGAGATAGGCGAGCAGTCTATTAGCATTGAAGGTGTTAAGTAAAGAAAGTACTCTCTTGGTTGCTTTAGAGAAGAAGGTGGTCATGCCTAAGCTAAAATATCTTATCAGAATTTCAAAAACTGACTTCTAGATTAGGGAGCTAGCAAGCACTTTCTTAAATTATATACAATGTTGTAGATGCTTCTGATTTGAATTTTTCTTGCAGGAACTGCTAAGTTCATGGTACTGGTGGAGCAAAATCCTTTTAAAAAAAAAATGCTGCGAGCCTGCAGTGTTTGTGTTTCTCCAATGGTTGCAAGTGAATTAGTAATATTGTACTATTTGACTAATTTCAAAAATTACATTTCTAATTCTGTAACAGCAAAGTTATTAATGAAAAAAATACTATAATTGATAGAGCTGAATTGAGGTAATAGAGGTAGAAATACTAAAAATGAATTTTCAAGACAATGTGACTATTCCTGTGTTTCTTTAAATCAGTCAGTGTGACCAATTGACTGGTATTTCATAACAAGAATGTAAAGGTCTTTCAGGCAAAACCTGACATTTACTGTCTTGAGTGAGGATGATCCAGCACAAATGGCATGTTAATAATGGTAAATAGCAAGATGCTAGATGAAAGGCACTGTATGACATGCAATATGAAGATATGAGGTGTGTCCATTTTATTTCTTCAGATTTTTTTCTTCATCTAGTTGTATTTCACTAAACTGAGACCAAAACAATGATATATTTTTGAGTGTTATCAAGTTATACAGCTTATACTCAGCACCCTGATGTCTTTCATATCATTTGCGTACTCACGTGGCTTTGTACTCTAATCTGTTACTATCACAGACTTTCTCTGACAACCTAATGAGTTACTGTCATTAGTTTTATCTTTAATTTGACCACATCTGGATGTTCTGTAGGGGTGTGAAATTAATAATGTGCAATTTCTCAAATGCTCTTTGATGTAGCACTTTCACATAACTTATCCCACTCTCACACTGTATTTTTAAGTACATTTTTCAGTGGAAATATTGGTGTCTACTGGCCTTCAAACCTGTTGATAACAGCTTTTAATGTTGGTTGACTGCAGATATTCAATTGACAGAGCAAATTAATAAATGCCTGCTTGTGTTTACCTAATAAGAGAGATTACTGACAGGCTTAAGTGTTGGGATATTTTTCTGTTTTCTTATGATTATCCCCCACCCCAAAGGAAAATAAACCACCAAACCCTACAACACAAAAACCAGAGTGTGATGGTTCAAGCTTCAGGAGTTGCCTTTGACTGATCAGGAGTTGCTAGCATTACACACCAGACTCAGGATGTCAAATACAGTTTTAAGTGTGTAAGTCAAAGACGCCCCGCGTTCTTGGTAGGTGAAGCGTGCGTCCTTCTACCTCAGAGCCCGAAGCAGCTTGCCCTGACTGAAAGGGATTTCCCTTAAAGGGCTTCAGTGATGGATAGCTGAGAATATTTGTTTGTACTTTGGCCTAAAAACCACGTTAACGAAAGGACTATTCAGGCACAGTTTAGCAAGATTAAAGAAAAGATGAGAAGCGGGAAGGGTCTGGACCCAATTGCACAGCCACCCCAGTGCAGGGCAGGCCCTTCCCCTCTCCGCTGTAGCGTTGCAACAAGCTGCAATGGAGAGAGCAGGGCCAGACTGGTCACGCTGTGTGAATACCAAAGTATTCAAACCCCCATCACCTTTAAGTGTACACGTAAGTTTTTCATGAATAAGAATTGGCATGGGTGTGCACTTACGGTTAAGTGCTTTTCTGAACTGGAGTTTAAAGAGTTGAAGGGCTCTAGTCTTCGTGCACTCTGAATTGATTGACTGCCTGCTCGTGAGTATGTAAATGGTTTGTCTGTTACTAATGAATTATTTTAGTTCTTTATCTCAGAAAGGCATCAAAATGTTCTTTGTGCACTCAATATTTTCAGCTCAGTGATTTGTCCATGTGTTTCATGCATTTGCAGAAATCCTTACTGCGTAAGTACGTTTTGCTTGCAGTTTGTTCTCTCAAATTGTCCTGCTGCCCTCAGTGTGTTTATTCCTTAGCATGCATTGGAGTAGCTGATTTAATTTGGATGATTCTTTTGAAGCTGTTGGTAAGAGCAATGTCCTGTGATGAATCCTACTTCAGTGATCTAGGTTAAACCAGGATCAGGCCCTCAGCAGTTACATAAACACTTACTGATGCTTATCATGTAGCAAATTAAGTCACATACTCCGACACTGGTCACATATCAAAGGCTTTTTAGAGGAACAAAACGCACCGTGTGAGAGCTAGTCCCTTAGATAATTGCAGATGCTACACAGCATCTTGCTTCAGTACCAGGAATTTCTGCACTCCAGCTTTGGATATATTATCGACTCGCTACATTGTGTTTTATAAACATACCTGAAATGTCTCTGGAAAAAAATCTTACAGTCTCTCCATTTCCTCATTGATAAAACAAGATTTAAATGGTTTACTTCACAGGGAAGCTTGTTAATGCCTTGCAAAGTTCTGAATGTTTAAAATTCTCTGTACTTTACATGCTATTATTTAACTGAAATATATGAAGAAACACAATGTGCCTTTTAATAGTTACTCATGCAGTACCAATCAGTTCCTCTCTAGTCTCCCCCCCAATTAGTTAATTTCTTTCTGTGTGTGCTGTTTTAAAATTACCTAATTACCTGTAAACAAAAGGAAACATGTTTCTGGGTTTTTTAATAGCAGAGTTTAATTTTTACTAATCTTATTAAATAATAATATTAATAAGACTTACCAGTTTTCATACAAAGAGAGAGAGAGCGCACTATAGAAAACATGAATACATTTAACCAGTGTAAAACAGCTTGAGCCATTTTCATTTCCACTGTGTATTATGCATTTTTTTAAAGAAGAAAATTAGACACGGGAGAATTAATTTTAACTTCATTGCTTATGAATTATTAATTCTTTATGACTGGAGTTATTTACATACTGAATAGTAGTTAGGCAAAGAGCAATTAAAGGTGTAGCTTTCTCAGACTTTAAGAAGCCAAAATAATAGGCTGTTGGCCATTTCTGTTGCTGGTGGTGTTTTGTTTTGTTTTTTTTTTTTTTAAAGGCTTATTTGGTTTGATAGTCACTTTTCCATCAGTTTTTCCCATGTGGATATGTGCACTCTTGCATCTGTTCTTGCAAAGGTAGTATTGTAACTTCAATACTCTCTGCTTTTAAATCTACCTCTTGACCTCCCAGTCACACTTTAGAAGTTTTGTGTTTTAACTAGATACTGAATATTTCCTTTTAGGCTACCAATATCTCAAATTCCACATCTGAAATTCAAGTGCTTTCCTGCAGCTCTGCTTCCCTTTCTGTTCCTCAGAGTGACTTCTGTGCTGCTGTACCCATCTACTGCTCATTCTTTCAGACCTCCATTGACTGCCTGCTTGTTTTTCCATAAGATTCAGCTCCATTTGTTACTTTTTAGGTTCTCAAATATCTGACCCCTAACTACTTCTCTGCTGGTTTTTGTCTTTTTTTTTTTTTTTTTCCTTATTATAGCTTGAACTGTCCCCTTGAGACTATTCCTACAATTCCTTTACCTACCTCCTTCCTATTCCTGGCCCCTGGCCATCTCTGTCTGGGAAGGTTTACCCTTCTCAGACTGCATCCATGGCTTGGTCAGCCTTTAGGGGAAGCAGATGTGTGTATAGATCTTTGACCTGAAATCCTTTTTGTCATAATTCTTTGTTCACACTGCTAAAAGAAACTGCAGTATTATGTAAAGAAATGTACCTGTTTAATGTATACCTGTGGTCACTGTTAGAGCTATGTTTGATGTAACTTGTGCCTTAAAATTACAACTTCCTACATCAGTCTGTCTTTTACATCTTTCCTGATGTGAACTGTCAATTACTTCCGGCTTTTATTTTCTTTTCTCTAGTTTTGCACACATTTATGCTCACCAAGGAGTTTTGGCTCTGTTTCTAGAGCCAATGAGAAGTAATGATGTTACCAAGTGCCAGTACTGCAGGAAGGCAGAGGAAGGCCAGGTCTTACCTGCTGGATTTTATGCCATAGTCTTCAAGTCAAGTTATAAAAGTGCTGAGAGATTAGTGATGCTGTAATATTATAGTATCTTATGTGATACGAAAGTATCTGGGGATCTCTGATAAAAAGATCTCAAAAGCTATTCAAGATTTGTACTAACCTGTAAAAGAAAGAATACAGGCGTGTATGTTATTCTTTCCTTAATGCCAGATGGATTAGTGTTATGATAATGAATATCCAAGGAATTCAAAATGATTTGTCACTTGTTGCAAAGCGTTGCCCAGAGTAGTAATCCATCATTGCTTTTTCACAAAAGAAGCTTGATCTGTGAATGAGATCTCAGAGATATTACTAGCTTCATAAAAATGCCTATTGCTGCTATTAACATAAAAGCAGGCTAAGCCCTGGCAGTTTAGCAGGAGTTGAGACAGGACCTGACTCAGACTTTTAATGAGATTACATGGGTTTACAGTAACGGGTTAACTTTCCTCCTGGTTACCGTCATGCATGACTATTCTGTCCTTCCCTGCAGTGTGCAACAAGCAGATGGAATGGTCAGCAAGTCAAAATATGAAATGTTGGAAAGGTCACGATACTACAGGATGCTGCTGTCTTTCTCATCTGTCTTACAGTTAGGGTATCTCGTTCTTTTAGCAAGAGTCATAATAAGGACTGTAATGAACACAACTTATATCTGTTCCTCTCACCCAGAAGCTGGACGCAAAGGACAGGTGAATTTGTACTAATGAGGTACCAGGCGAGGCAGCTTTTATTTATGTGAGCAAATGTTTCTTATTCATATAGTTGTATCTATATTGGGAACTATTCAAGAAAAAAAGGATTGCTAGATGGGCTCCTAAATGAAGGGGTTTACTCGAAGACTATTTTGAGTCTTAAACTTTTTAAGGTTGAAAAAACCTGGTGAATTGGCCTTATTTAAAAATAAAAAAAAATTGCTCAGAATGTCTGTGATTAGGCTAGTGGGATAAGTTCAGGAGACCCAGGTCCTGATCACAGAACTCGTGTAGAATTTAGTGAAGATTATTCCAAGACCATGGAGTTGGTGGAAGATTTGGGAAATGTATCTGTACAACTTCAGAGTTCTTCTAGATATTACGAAGCAGTTGTTGAGGGAATTGCTCTATTACTGACCATCTGTGGGATGGCAGGGTTGGATTATGTGTCTCTGCCAGTCTGGGACAGTAGTAGGATATTAGAATCTAAAAAGTACCTATTCAAGGAGAAATACCTCAGCCAGTTGCCTTTAAAGGAATATGAGATGCAAGGGCAGAACAAACAAAAGAGAGCACTCATCATATCAAGACTAAAACACCTATGGGATTCAGGTGTAGTGAGAGATCAGATTAATTCACACAAAGCATTTTTGCCGTAGCCACAGCAGTGCCCTCAGGCAATCTGAGACAGCTAGAGCAGCTGACAAACCTGTAGCTAGGTGTCTGCTGAGTAGCTGCAGCTACGAACAGGGCTGTTGGAGCTGAGCTGTCAAGGTGTTGTATCTGTAAAGCTGCAGTGTTATTTTGTTTTTCTGCCTCTTTGCAATTTATGGAAGAGTACCTCTGAAAGATGGATAAGTTTGTGTATTCACCCTTTATGATAGCTGCAAGATTATGAAGCTCTGTAAGTTCTCTCAGCAACTCTGGCAGCTCTCCTGTAGCCATTTGTTTGTGAAATGGAGCAACATTTCTTTCTGTCATCCACTAACACTCCAGGACCAACTGTGGAAGGTGTCTTTTCTTTGGTGTGAATGGAGAATGGAAATAATGAAATACTTCTCATGGCTTCTTTTGGGTCTCTGTTCTCTGTTTTGTTTCAGTATCGTGACTGTCTTTTAAACCATAGTTGCAGTAAGTTTGGGTGACTTGTATCAGAGCTCCATTGCTACAAATCCTGATGTCTGGTATATCTGTCAATCTGTGCCATGTTCTCATGACTTACCAGGCAATGACTGATGCCATGCTAGTAAGCATCTTTCAATCAGGTAAACAAAAGTATAGAAATAATGTAATGAAACTTAGTTTATTTTTGAAGGCTGTGTGTTATCTTTAGTGTTGTTATCTGGATTACAGTAGTGCCGACTAACCCCCAGCAAAATTAATAATCATTGCCTAATGCACCTAAGAAGCAATGAAAACAAGCAGAAATGGAATTAGACAGCCATCATGATTTTCCCAGGGTTACATAGCAGGTGAGTGGCAGAACCAGAAATATAATCAATGTCTCATGATTTCGTGGTGTTTTCTGCTATCTGTGCTAACTTCACTAAAAGTATCTGACTACACTGAATTATACTATTAAAGATTTTGTTCATGGTGTCTCTGTAATAATTTTTAATGATACTCTGTGTTTTCTTGCTTTCTTGTCATTTATGGTAAAAGTAGCACTAAAACATGTAAAAGCATGAATTAAACTGTAATGTGTGAACAACAAGCTATTCGTACACCATGAGCATTTTGTATAAATAGGTGTAAGACAAGAAACACAAAACAAAATAAATATTAGAAAGTTAATACTTCTAGGAAAGAAAATGCCAGTATTCAGATTGCAAACTTACACATCAGTCAGTGCTGGCTGTTTTTTATACACACCACTTCAGCAAATTACCTTATGCATCAGAGAATGCAGTGTACCTGGTTGAGGGGCTGATCCTCTGCTTAAGAGACTGTAATGATGGAATGTTAAACCTTTGCTATAACCAGACAGACATGAGTGATGGAGAAAAGCCGTGTATATTTTATTCTGATTCACGGCAAAAGTTTACACAGTGATAACATGAAAAGGTTCCAAGAGTGACTTTTCATTAGAGTTCCGTAAGTATTGGAGTTATGTCAATAGCAGAAATATATAGGAGCTTTACAAATATTTTGGTGAACACTATTTTTGGCTAAGAGGAAAAACAGTAGGAACTTATACAGATCAACCTTTCTTGTTCTCAGTCATAGGGTGTATATTTTTGACTGTGCCGTTCATGGGAGGAAAAATGATGGATGATATACAAGAAAACTCTCTGCTGAGTTATGTTCTGCACTCTTTCCGAAAGCCGTAGTATACCAGAATTCATTCTTGGTCTTCCACAGCTCACAAGCTGGATCTCAATGATTATATGGAAAGTCCTTTGCACTGCCATCAAAAATCTTGTAGCCAAATCAGGATGTATTTCCTACAGAACATCTAAAGATCAGTGGAGGGAATCTTTCCACTGACTTCAGTGGGCTTTGAATCTCACTGTAACTCATTCTTTAAAGCATTACAAATAGGAGATCTGAAGGCAGGAGTGTATTTGCATATCTTCTTAACTCCCTGAAATACTAGAGGTAGTTGAATTTTTATACCTTTTGACTTTTGTGAGACTTTTATCTTTAGCCGCCCTTTCGTGTTATTCCTGACACTCCCCACCCCCAGTTTGGTTTCAGTCCCCATTATTTTTCACCCTGTTTTATATATTCCTCTCTCTCTCCCTCTCTGAGGGGAGGAGGAAATGGATCTGTTTAGCTTTACAAACTATGTTTCAAAAACAGATACAGAGTGTGTAGAGCTAAATAACTTGGATATTTTGTATGTTGTAAAGATGTCATGCTTTGCCAAGTGTTCCTGAGTTAGGGATTTTTTTTGTTGTTGTTGTTAGAGCATCCTTTTTTTAATACTTTGTCAATGTAAGCCCTCTAAAAATTAAGCAGAGAACCAAACTCATATTTCAGAACGCTTTACGCTGATAAAATTAACACTAAATTGTCCCAGCTCTCCAGTTTTTCAGGGGTCCTAAGTGGGAATGGACTCCACTTCAGGATTTGACCCTGAGTTTACATAATCCCTGGTATATATTCTTAAAGTTAAATCAGATAAACTAATTTTCTGCCATAATTAAACTAATGAGAAGCCCTTAGAGTTGTTAGAGGCAGTTATTTACCTACTTCGTTGACTGACTCTTTGCTATTGCATTAAGTGAAGGGGAAATACCAACATGATCTTGTTGGTCTTAGGTCACAGGTGTAACAGTTTTCCCTAAAGCTGTTTCAAGTACTAATACTTATTTCTCACTATTGTAGGTATGAAAGTTTTAGTGGAAAGGCGTCCTAATATGAAAGGGTTGCTTTATTAGGTTACACTGTTGCTGTAAATGTTTCCTAATTATGTCTGTTATGGTAGAAATCTGAAAAAGTGTAAATTGAGTGCTTTGCATAATTTATAAAGGCTGAATGTTTCCTAATTAGTTCTGTTAGGTTAATGATACCGCAGCCTCATTTTTCCATGGCCCTGAGCAATGACCTTTACCCTCCCCATTTTTAACACTTTCTTTTAGTTCAAAAACATGTGGTGACCTTCCTCATTTTGAATGTTCTTTGGGAGACATAATGCTTTGGAAAATGTTACAAATCCCTTCTCCCCTCTCCTTTTGAAAGTAAAGAAATGGCCTGCTTTATGCAGGCAGAGTAAAAGCCTGATTTATACAGATCCTCTGAAGAATGCTGGTGAAGTGCATTCCTTCGGTGTTTTCATAGAAACTGATGTGAGCTGCATTAGCAGAAGATGTGAAAATGGTGAGGTGGGGGAGAGAAAAACCTCTCTCAAAAGGATTCTAAAATAACATTTTGCATCCTCGAGTAATTCCCAGCTCTCCCTGGCAACCATTCATTTCTTCCGAACAGCAGAAATTTGCAATATGAAAGTGGATTGGCTTGCTTTTCCCATGGGGCTCTGTATCTCTTCATCCACCGCCTAGGGTAAAAAGCAATGCATACGTTTACAATATAAATGTGATTTAATCGACCTCCCTGTCAGCGACAAATGGCAAGCATATCAAACAAGCCCAAGATGTTAGGAAGAAAAAAATCATAAATTATTCCAGTGATGAGTTTCTGAGCAGCATTTTGGACTACTAGATGATTCTATGTAAAGCTGTTCCTTGAAACAATAATTAAGATAATTCTGTGTGACAAGGAGAAAAATGTTCAGCTTTGTATGAAATGTGCTTTATGTTTAGAAAGCTGGATGTTCACTATATTGATCGGAATTTCCCTTAGCTGCTGTAATGCAAAGCTAAAACTAATTGAATGATTCACCATCTGTATTTCTAAGTCCTTATTTATTTTGTTCTGTGTAAAATCAGTTGGCTTCTAAAACAGGAATATGATAGGTTCCTGTACGGGTGGGTCTCTGTGCATGTGTAGTGTAAGGCCTTCGTTAACAGTATCTTTTTGAGCTGTGAATATGCAGCTATGTGGAAGAGAGAGGTTGGTTTTTTTAAAAATTTTATTTTATTTATTTATTATTTTTATTTCTGTTGCTTGAAAGACACTTGAGTTGTCCTAGGAAGATAAGCAAAACGGTTCTTCAGTGAGGAAGCTCTTATAGAATCATTATGCCACTTAGTTTGTCTAAAAGAGCCCCTTCCAGAATTGTTTCCTATTCATAGGCACAAACGTGCATTTTCTTTATATGTTTTATTTCTTAAAAATATAGGAAAGGTGGAAAAAGGATTTTTTTGTAGATGGGACAGTTCTCTGCATCAATATGATCACAGCTGGTTCCTCCTCTGTGCCTCCCTCCTGTTTTTTTTCTTTCTTTTTTTTTTTTTTTTTTTTTTTTTTTTTGTTTTTTTTTTTTTTTTTTTTTTTTTTTTTTTGACTCTAATAAAGTGTGGATCAAGCCACAGGGACCTTAGTTCATACCTCTATACTGGGATTTTGGGTCTCCTCCAGTCCTCTTTCTGCAAAATATCTGATAGTGTCAACGTAGGATTACTGGAGGGACCAAACTATTAAATTTGTATATACCAGAAAGATACTATGTCTGGATTTTCAGGCCACTTCTCCTTCCTGGCTTTGGCTGTTATTATTTTAAATGTTATGCCATTGCATGTATCTCTTCACTATTAATATAAAACAGCAGTAGTTGATGGAAAGCTTCATTTTACCTCATATTCTTAAGACCAGAGATATGGCACTTTATCTTCTTTTAGTCTACTTCATCCTTTTAATAGTAAAAAATGCTTCCTGTTGACCTCTGTCCTCCATTGCAATGCTTAATGTGTGCATTGTTTATTTTGGATTTTTCTCTTTTTCCCCTGTTAGGAACTTACAACTTTGTTTACAGTTTCATCCCCATCATCACTTGCTTCACATTTGCCTGTTACAGCTAAGGTTTTGGTTAAATACAATTATGATCTGGTGGACTTCTCCAAGTTATTTCCTACATTTTAGTGTTTTGACCTGGTGCAGTATGTTTCTTTCAAATTCCTTTGACAGAATGTGTCATTTCTGAACTTTATACTTGGATTCTTGGCTCTAGCACACTTTGAATTACTGCCTTTCTCCCCCTCTTGTGAATAAATTATAGTTCCTACCTCTTAGAGGACAGTCATACTGCCTCCTTCACTGACCTCATGTTCTTAATTCACTTGGAAATTTCTTGTTATTTAGCTTAACCTCTTGTGTAGCTTTGCTTTCTTCCCCTGCAGTGCATTTTCTTTTTGTGCTCTTGGAACTTCGACATATAATCTTCCCGGTCTTCTTTTGTAGCTGAAGTTTTACCTCTTAAAGGTCTTTACAGCAAGGTTGATATCTCTGGTATCCTGGCAAGACTCCAGTTTAAGTAATTACATTCTGTCTTTCTAAACTCTTCTTACCCTTTCAATTGAATGTGATGGTCCCTCTCTTCCTGCCCTTCGCTATTGTGTGCATTGCTAAGCAGTCCCTGGGCTTCAGCCCGCAGCTTCCCTGCTATATTGTCCTGTCTGATGTGCTTTGGGACAAAGGGGAAATTTAAGATACTATTTATCTTTATTTTAACTTGTAGGCTGTACCTCCTTTATGCTTTGCTTTTACTAACTTACAGGTTGTTCTTATTCACTGCTTCTCACTGTCATTCCAATAGGTTTAATGCCCTGCTTGTCCTACAGGACCCTTCTGCAGTACTTTGGGTCTTTTGTCCAATGCGTGTTTCTCTCCCTTTCTCTTGCTTCTCGTGTCATGGGTATTCCCCCTGCACACACTCCACACCCCCTGCTTTTTTTCCCCTCCCCCATTTTAACCCCAGTCTTTCTTCTGTGCCTTAAAATGCTCTATTTCTAGTGAAGTTCTCTCAGTTCATATAGGACTCGGTCTGCTCACAAATGAATGATGTGCACGTATATGCATATATCCTGTTCACTTCATGATTACACGTGCATAATAACTTCCCCTGCTGCATATGCCTCAACAGGCAGACCAAACTCTCACAGCTCTATGCAGACTCCAGTAGGCATAAGGTCGGCTCCATCCGTTTTTTTTTTGTCTGTGTGTACAATCCAAGGTGGTATCACTGCAGATGGATAAGGAGATTGAAATGTCTTGGATCTCCACAGGACCCATGTTGCACAACAAAGAGGGGGGGTTGTATGTCACTTATGGTCCTGTTCTTTCCAGTACTGTTCCGAATTAAATGTCTTGGTGCAGGAATGGATGCTGTAATGAGCTGTATGTCTTGGTAACAACCAACAGTTGGTACTAACCACCTGCTCCCAAAACGCTTTGGAGGCTGAGGGTAGAAGTACACCAATGAAGATCAGAAACGAGGTCTTCTGTTTTGTTAGTGCGTTGGCCTCTCAGAAATGAAGGTGACGGTGCCACGCTGCTGAGTGACAGTCATAGCAAATGAAATAGTGTGGAAGTGCCTCTTTCCCTGAGCTTTCAGTCTTTTTCTTAAAGGAGAGTTTTCTTCTAAAATACATGTGTCACAATGAATAGATGCAGATGGCTTCTGGTGTAAAATAATTGTGTTGAAATGACATGCAGGACGAATTGGATGCTGATGTTGTGCGCTGGGACGAACATATGGAGAAATCTAAAGAGCTTGGCTGTTTTGTAAGAGTTTGGCTGATTACTAGATATAACCTGTATGAGTCATGCCAGGGCCAACAATAAGATAATGAGGCTAGCTAGGTTTGGAGCAGCATAAACCTCTGCGATGTGAGAAGGAAATCGGTTTTATCCCTCCAAACAGATACATTTTTTTGCTTAAGCAAGTACAGTTTGCATAAAACGCAAGGTGTCTGAGACAAGGCAGCTACTGCTCTGCTAGGTATATGATTTATGGTAGAGTGTGATGTAAAACATGGCAAAACCAATTAAAAGATTCAGATGGTGATTAAGTGGCTTAAAACCAGAATCATACTCATCAGAACACTTTTATCTCACAAAATCTTGCACAAAGTTGTTTAGGCCTGATGATATACCTTTGTTCTTTAAATCAGTCTCTCTTAGTCATATATGGCCATTGACTTTTATCATACAGTTTCTTTAAGCCTTCAGTGTTCTTCAACTCAGAAAAAAACCCATATTAGTTCTTCACATTAACGTCAGCAGACCGTGTTGCAAAAAGTCTAATCTAGGGACTGGATCACAAAGAGTGTTCAAGAGCAAGGTATATAATTAAGGAAAAGCAATAATATATCTGTCATAACCATAGAAACAGTCTAGTTGAACTATAGGCATGAGAGTATTTGTGTGACTTTGATGCAGATCCATGTGACAGTCAGGGTGTACACTGTGTGACTGATTCAACGATAATAATTGAAGACTTAGAGATGCAAAGCAGCATGGGGGAGAGCATAGCAAGTGGAAATTAAATACATGGTGAGGAGATACGTGTTTCTCTTGCTAACTGGATTATTTACATATTCAAATCTAGATTGAGAACCTTCTCTTATTCAGTGAATTAGCTGTAGCTAACAATAATGGGCTTCCCCCTGCCCTCCCCCAAACTGTAGTATAAGGAAGGAAAGGCTATGCTGTTAGAGTCATTTATTGTGTTTCCTTTCATTTTCATGAAAACAGTGCTAGAAAGAGACAGAGCTTACAAATCAGCATTAAGTAGCAGGAAAACAATCTACTTGAACAATAAACACTGCAGCATTGCTAAGGAATACAGTTAGAAACCTGGTGCATTGTTGATATTGCTGGGAGCAGATGGACTGTAAGCGCGTTCACTGCCAAACCTCCCTAAACCCCACACGCCAGACGTGGCTGCATGGCAGGACATTTTGAGTGAGTGGCAGCTTGCTAACTCCCCCCAGCATTTGTTTTTTTAAATTCAGTGGATATATAAATTTATTTCTATACATATATATATAAAATATATATATAATCCTTATGAAAAAGCTAACAGTAACAGTGACCTCATTCTTATGTCATATGGATAACCTGCCACTTTACTGATATTATTGACTGGTGATGCAAACTGTGGCCCAAATTCTGATTGTTACAGTAGTGACGGCATCCTCTGCCATGGGCCCTATCTCCTCAAGGCAGCACTGAGCAGCAGACCTGGGCACCGCAGGGTGGATACAGAAGAAACCGTGTTTTCCTACCATCCGGTAGCCAGCGATTGTTTCTAAAAGCAGAACAGTGTTTCTCAACTTGTGGACTGTGGCACTTGAAGGGGAACCAGGTTTATTTACAGCGGCTGTCAGGAAAAGCGAAAAGGACGTTATTACAAGTCTTTTTATGATATAAAGCAAAACTGTACTCCTTCGCACACCATCACCCTCAAGACAAAGTAGCTGTCAGCCTGTTGCTGCACGCAAATAGTATTTTAGGTTTTTCTCTGTGGTATGTTTTTATTCTAACTCTTACAAGTGATGTAAGACCATTGTGGAAAAAATCCTTTGAATGAGGATATGTTGAAGTGGAAGCTTTGTTCTAGGATAGTAATTTTCACTAGTGACTGTTGAGAACAGCAAGATCCCCTGTGACTTGGGACACCCCTGTTTAAACAAGTGGTGAAAATATGCCAGGCTCTGGCACAAAGGGCCACAGGGCTTTAAAAATAAACCTGTTGTAGCAGCAGTTCATGACCTTCGTTTTGGATGGCATCAGGCCACCTGAGCCAGTTCTAAATATCCCGTTAGACAATGCTGTGCTGTGCAGAATCTTCACTTGTCTGTCAAGTGATGCCAAAATTCTCTTTTTCAGCCTGATACAAAAAATATTATTTCTAGTCCTCAGCAACATTATTTTCTGACCAAATGTACTGTGGTGTCTGCTTTCTAGGAATATTTTTAACACTCTTGTTTTCAATTTGGTTAGCAGATACTGGAAAATATTTTCTGTATTTTTACCAGTTCACTTGGCGCTGCAGAATTTTCTGGGAGATATGAAGGTAGGACAGAATGAGGAAGAATGAAGTACACTAAAAATCTGGAAGGACATGAGAGAGATCTCAAAAAATACGTAGGCAAGGAAGGGTGTAATAGCCATTAATATCAACAGGCCTTATTTGACTGCCAGACTAAGGGGGTTTTGAACATTGGCTTGGTGTGCATCGTCACAAAAAATCTTACTGGAAAAAATCACAGCTTTGGTGGTCTGAAACAGCCCATTTATTTTTAACCTTGGCTAATATTTCTAAATGTAAAAAAAAAGTTTTAGCTAATATATGTGCTTTGATTAAAACTTTAAAAATTCTTTAATGCTCTTAAGATAATTCAAAATGTTCTTATATATCTTAGTAGTTTCTTGTAGCAGTTCTTCAGCATGATAAGCAAGGTAGGCATCATTTACCATTCTCTAATATAATAAAAATGGAAGAAATAAAAAAATCTTAGCAATTGTAAATTAAGACATATAACTTGCTAATGTATTTATATTACCTTTCTCTAATCAGGGCTTATGTGCACATGTGCATACATACCTGCACACAATATCTGTGCAAGTGTATGTATGTGTCTCCTAAGATACGCGGGACATTCTCCCTGTTAGAGAAGAGTTACTCCACAGCTAGTGGAAAGGCATTGCAAAACAACATGTTTCAGGGCTTGAACTACTCATCAAGAGAGAGGCTTTAGAAAAACAGCTGAAGTACAAATTGAAGCCAAATTTGGTGTCAGTTATTTACATTTATTCACTGCTATTCCCTCTTTTCCGTCATGATCCACTTCTATGATGGTGTTAAATCAGTCCATCGTGGTTGACTGCAACATTGTCTCTTTCCTACTTCCCTGCTTCCAGTTTAAGCAGATACCTCTGGACAAAATGGTACAGAGGAACTTGCACTATTATATCTGAAGTTTTGGTGTCAGTAGAAAGTGCATGTATCTAAAGACAGTATCACAAACTGCAAACCATGAATCTAAAAAGCACTGTCAACAGAACGGGTGGCAAAACAAATGAGACCAAGTAAATGCTAGTCTGACCTCTTGGTGTGTGCTTGATTAATTCAAGCACTCTTTCTTCTATTAAATGTAAGTATAGTGCACAGAATTCAGCATTCCTTGGTATATACATTTGCTCATTAATGCATAGGTATCAAAGAAGTTAATCATAGACACTGATGGTGTTATATTTGCTCTTAGCTCAGAGTTGGTGTATCATATGATTCCTGATTATCTGTCTCTCTTTCCATCAGTATTGGCATTCTAGACATTTTTCGTTTGAAACTATCACCGTCTGGTGCATTTTCCAGGGACCGAAATCAATACTGATCTTGGTTTGAATATTTTTCTGGAGAGGTTCTTTTTGTAGATTCACAAATAGAGCTAATATGTGTTAAAGCTATCCAACTTGGCATTTCACAGCCTCATCGACATATTAAATATAGGCATTACCCATGACTATTAACCTTAAAACTATTAAGTAATAAAAATCCTGCATACATATGTACTAGCTTAAAGTTTTACTGTAACTTGCAATATTACAAAATAGGAAATAAAATACGGTATGGAAAAATACATCAAACTGCATAGATCTCCGCCACCTTCCCCAAAGTGCTCTACCAAAATGCTTCACTTCTGATGAACTGCTTATGTCAGAATCCATTTCCATTCAGTTTTTAGGCCTCTTTGGAGACTCCTTGGCAGTGAACAACTAATAGGACACAAGTTGGGGCAATCCAGTTAGATATTAGGGGGCTGGTTTGTTTGTTTATTTTCAAACCATGAGGGTGGTTTGACACCCGTAGTGTGTTTCACTGAGCTTTCTTTCTAGAGCTCCAGCAAATGGAGATGGTGCTTCACTAAATGGAGTAAAGTCTGTTTGTCACTAGACTGTTGTCAGTCATGAAAAACATCGTATTTACCTGCAGCTCCATTCATGGAAATGGGATGCCTTCTGCAGCCTCCTGCAGGAAGGAGACGTCTAGGGAGAAAGGAAGAACGTTTTTTTTTGTCAGAGATTGGTTTTGGACTGTTTGCAGAGCTGGGAAGACATTGCAGTGTCTTTTATCAGAATAACACGTTTTGAGTTTTTCCTCTACGATCTTGATGCATTTTGGAACTTCTACCACTTCCTTTTTTAAATGATAACTCAAGGACGGGGGTTTCTACATTTTAAGCTACTTGCATCTTAATCGCTATTTCATTCTGTTCCTTAGGTGGCTCTCTCTTCTTTTCTTACTTCTTTTCTCTGTTCTTTGTTATATCATCATCAAACTTCTCTTGAAGCTGTTTCTCTTTGGACTGCTTGCTTTCATGAATATGGGTACTGTCCTGAAAACAAGTCTTCTGATCCACAGGCACTTTAAATCACTTCTAGACTCCTCTGATCGTTAGAGACTCTATTCACAAAGGGGAAAAGTACAGCTGAAAGGAAAAATTCCCCTTAGCAACTTCTAGAGGAAATGGGCCATAGAAAGGGCAACGCAGAGATACTGCATCCCTCAGTAATCCAGCCAAGAGATTAATAGCCAAGATAAAAATAGAAAAATATAATTATTCTAACTTCATTTCCTCTCTTAGAAAATAAAAGAGCAGGCAAGACCTTCACAACCCTGATTCCCAGGTTTATATCTCCCTATCAGACTTGTGTGACTTGAAGCACATGGAAGCCTTAGTAGTAAAACTAAGTGAATAATTCATGGTGAATAGCTTGTTTGGTGAATTAATGAAGCCCCTTTTTCTGTTTTTTGGAAAGTTTCTAGCAGATGACAATTTCTTTCAACTTATGTATTATTCAAATTTACTCAACCATTTTCTTTGTTTTTTTAACATGCTGATTTACTGCAAGCAGCTTTCCAGGTACTGAGCAGTAAGAGACTCTTGACACTGCAACAGGTCCCCAAAGCCACGTGGGAGAGTTTGTATCTCCCATTTGGCTGAACATAACCTTTATGCTGAGGAAAAGTACTCAGAGAAGAGGCAATGCTCATACTTTGATTTTCACACAGAGAGGCAGGAATAGGTTTGAAATCCCTATAATTCCTTAATCTTTTTTCTTTCTGGGTCACAGAGGCATTGTATGAGGTGTCATTCTTATTAGGTAAAAGGCTAGTGTAAGATTTATTGACTGTGGGTAGAGTTCAGATTTAAATTTCTCCTGTTCACATTCACATTCATACAAAGTAATTGTCTGCACATTTACAGACCTACTAGGAAAGGGGGCAGTCAGACCCCTATCTACTGCTTTTAATTACTTTCATGTTGGGACTACACAAAAAGTACGTTTTGTTTATATTTCCCCAAAATTTCTTTTGCTCTGCTGTGTCAAGCAGTGTGTCACCTCACCTCAAATCTTCATCTTTTGTGGCGCAAAGGCCTTATGTGTTTAAGCGACAGTGAGAAAGAGAAAGATTATTGGGGTCTGTAAAACCAAAATTCTTTGCAGGAAGTGTGATGGTAAGCTCCTCAGAGTCTGTTCTTCAACTGCATGTGTGCAATAAGGAGCAGATCTACCCTGGGCTCTGTGATGACATCAACCTTAGTGAAGAAAAACTGGTTTTGGAAATGGAGAGCTGATAAAACGAGCTGGCAAACTGAGTAAGGGAAGAATACTTGGTAGTATGTAGACCAAGCTCAGGGAATAGTGCTGAAACAGAGGTTAAACATTATAGCTTTTGTTCACAGATAATTATTAGGGTTTCTTTGGAGAGACTTTGTGGACATTGGAGACTTAGTTCTTGGAGAGGGGCAAAGTAAGAGTCAAGGGGTTAGTAGTAGGTAACATCCTTTAACATTTGTGAGAGAGAGGAATTTCTATCAGCAAATCTTAGCAATTTGTTCTCTAACCTTTGCCTTCTGTTTTCCTGAGTGTGTTTGCACTCATTATAGTGAGTTGTCTGTCTATAATAGAATTATTTTTATTTATGGAAAAAAACCAAATTGCCTTGTACTTGACATACTGTTTTATTTTGGCCATTCTTCTTTCTTTGCTCAGCATTGAAGGTGGAAAGGTATGCCCTCAGGAACCTGTGTACCACCTCACCAGTTCTTAGCTGATGAGACAGATTTTTGTGTGAAGAAGGCGTGTATCTTAGCAGAGATATCCTCAGAGCCCATCTTAGTCTGTTCTGCATTTATTGCTGAGGTGAAGAAATTTGTACTGCATACCCAGGATATATTATTTCAATTAATATGGAGAAAAATTAGCATTGCTGGTTTTGAAGTGAAACATGTAGAGCTAAGAAAGAATTGACAGAAATGGGATGCAATAAGTTAAGGGTGCAGTTTAACAACATGTCCAACCTATGTCACAAGAAATTATTTGGGATTTTGCTTGACTTATACCTTCTGATTTTCCTTAGAAAAGGAGTTGTTTCCATAGTAACAGCCACATTACATGGTTCTATACTTATGATACCTCTGAGATAGACCAGCATCACAAAGAAATATACTTCTCAATATGTCATGTAAAAATCCTGTACTTGTTAGTAAGAAAAATCTTATTTTCAGCAAAGTGAGACACTTGTTTGAGGTTTCTAGGCTATGGTTAATTTGTTTATACTCTCTTTTTCTGTCCTTCCCTCATTTATTATAGGTGGTGCTTATATTGCAGCCTATTAAGATGCCTGACACTTCCCATTATAGGCTTTTGTCTTCAGCTGCTTACAGCTTTACCAAATATTAACTGTTTAGGCTCATACTTTCTGTTCAGGGTCCCTGCCTTGTGCAGTCCTTTTGGAATATCTCAAAGCTGCGCAGCTATTTCTGAGAATCATTGTGTGTTATCTTTTTTCTCCTAGATTAATCACTCAGTGGATCTTTTTTGAAGAGTTCTATATCCCTTCTGGGCAAAAACCTAGCATGGGTGTGCCTTTTGCTGTGTGTCCATTTCCCCCCGCCCCGAGTCCTGAAATTTCACTCAGTTATAAATATCTGCAGTCTCTCAGTGTCCATCCTGCCAATTCCTGACCTTTGAATGCTCTGGGAGATCGTGGTAACATGCTACTAACACATACATGTATTTATTAAGTGCATATGTACATGTAGATACAGTGCACTTAAATAGGTTCCAGTGGTTGTCTGGAGAATGACAGGTATAACAGTACTATTCCATTTGTGTCAGAGGAGTAACAGTTCAACCGGTCAATGAAGAACCCAAAGCGGTAAGGAGCTCAGTAGTCTGAGCATGTTAATTTGCAACCTGTTCAGAAGCTGCCATGGAGACTGTTAATACCTCAGACATTTCTTAATGAATTTTAAAAACAATATGCGCTTGGTTACTGCAGTCGAATGCTGTATTGTGATTCATTTCTGTCAGAAAATGTACTGAGGCGCTATTTCTGAGTCCAGTGCTGTTCAGTGCATGCAGAATTACTTCTCTGGTCCTTGGTATAACACACCAAGGAATTTCCTTATGATATCTTAGCATTTCAGTATTATACTTTATTTTGTGAATTTGCCTTTTTTTTTTTTTTTTTTTTACTATTTTCTCTATGAGTATATTGCTATGCTGCAAAGTAATGTGGTGTCAAGATACCCGAGTTAGCTCTGGAGTACTAGTACGGCTTTTTTTGGTGCAGTACTCCATCACTGTTAAGTGTAGTTAATTTGGCTGAGCCACAGCACTGCACAAATACAGATCCTGACACCTGAGTTCTCTCTTATCGGCAGCTTGGAATACTGCATAGTATCGTACAGATCTAAGTTATGCATCGTTTACCAAATTCCTTCTGGATGCACATTTCTTCTGGCATCTGAAACTGGCAGGAATCTGCCTGCAGAGCCTGGCAGAGTCCCTCAGCTGTTTTACCTCTTTCTGTTTTCTGAAGAGAACACACGTGGGGTTGTAAAGGTCACGTTATTTAGTGCAGAAGTGACAAGTGAACCATTACCTCCCACAGCCTCCACCGTGCTTCTTTCACGACTGCCTCTGATTTGTCACTGGGGTAGTCTCCTCCAGTCGCCTCCTCGCATGACTATAGCTAGTGCTGTGTCATATCACTTCCTAGTGCAGATCTAAAGGGCTTGGTTCATAGCAGTGAACTGCCATTCCTAACCTGTCAGGCAGCAAACAAATCAAACTCGGTAATGCAAGCAAGATCCCAGTAATTCATGAATCTCTGAAGCACCAGAGATAGTGAAAGACATATTTGTAGATGGGCATAGGCTACGTTATACAATCACTGTAACACTTTGTTTTGACAAGCTAGCAGATTTGTGGTTGTTTTCTTCCTCAGAATTTCGATATTTCTCTAACTGTAACTCTGGCATTATTGATCGGGTAGCGTGTAACGGCAAGTTTGCTGTGGAAGATTTTTCAGAGCACAGGAGTGAAGACAGCTGGGCATGTTAAATGTACTCGATCTGAACGGGGGACATCGCTTGCTGTTCCTGAAGTAAAGACCTCTAAGGGAAACGAGTGAAAGACAACAGCACACTGTAGCCAACGTACAGGACCAGGTGTTGGTCTGTATTAGGTCACTCCATTGGCCTTATTGAAATAATGAGGTTCTCTTCTCTTCTTTGCAATTCATCTTTTAAGAGCTGGGAAGCAGTGTATTGGACATGAGCAGAAATACAGCAGGAAAATAAACGTAGAAGTTCTGTCAGTAGGTTTTGGGACCGAGACGGGAAACCTGTTTGGAGGTAGCCAAGTGTGGGTAGTGTTCTTTGCAGTGGATGACAATTTGGAGGAAAGCCTTGGAAGTAAGAGCTGCAAAGTGAAGTAAATAGTATGCCTAGTTATTTGCTTTTCCTGCCAGCTCTCTCAGATTCTGTGCGTTGTCTTCTCTTCCTAACTTGTTATTTAATCCAGTACAAAAAGGCATACTAGTGGCTAGAAGCTGAAGCAAGATAAGTAAGTCTAAGAACAGATGTAAGCTTTTAAAGGTGGGAGCAATTAATCAGTGGAACAGTGTACCTACAGTTGTAGCGGCTTGTCTGTCACTTGCAATCTTGCAGTCAACACTGGATGTCTTTCTAGTAGATACACTTAGCACAGAGCTTGATGCAGAGTTGACTATATTAGAAATTATGGCCTGTGTATACTAAGTCATCCCATGAGATGAAAATCTGTGAGCCTTTTAGGAAAAGATTCTCTAACTCTTATTTTTCTTGGCTGATTACTTCAGGTTCTCTAATTGACAGTTTAATTTTACCTAATGTCAATACCCTGGGGTAAAACTACCTGAAAGTGTAGCTTCATTCTTTCATCTGGATGAAAATAGGTAAATGTATCAAATGAATAATATCTAATATTAAAGAACCAATATACTGTGTTATCAAAGAGGCAGTTTATAATGCAAGATCCCGAAATTAGGTCAGCACAGGCATATCTTTGTGTCCATACAGAGTTCATTGTCTTCAGTTTTGCAGATCTGTTTGCTGGATCATTGCCTTAGTTTTCCTTCACAGTTCTGAGAGGAGTATAATTTTTGTCCAAAATGATGGAATTCACACCTCAAATAATATTGTGTATTAGGATGAAAATGTGTATGGGGCCAGATCTGAAGGATCATAATACTGTGACTGAGCCATAAAATGAAGGATTAAATTCATTTCACTAAGTGCAAATAAACATATTCAGGTGAAAAAAAGAACCTTCTCTGTGTGTGTGTGTGTGTGTGTGTGTGTGTGTGTGTATGTGTGTGTGTATATATGTATATAAAGCAATGGCTCTAACTCAGCTATTCACACCCATGGAAGTGATGGTGGAGACCTGTTTCCATATTAATTATGGGCTAGCTGTGCTCCATATTGTGCCTAAGGCTCTAGTTCTTCAAGAGTGCATACTAAAGGACTTACTGGAGCACAGTTTCTCTGCTTTTCTGCTTAAGCACATGTTTGTTCTGAGAGGCAAAGGTGTGTACCTAGATCTTGTTTGTGTAGGTAGCTGAGATGTGGTGAGGATTCTCACCAACACCTTGGGGCTAGAAAGTGTTTCTTTTGGTCGCACAGTTAAGACTTGCCTCTTATGGAAGGTCTTCTGAAAACATCAGCTCATTGCTCTGAAGTTGTCAAAGGCCCAATAGAATGATTACAGTGTTAATGTTATTTAGTTAAGTGCTACAGAAAAAAAAAAAAGATGATATTATATCATTATAGAGTGCATGCATTTTCTGAATTTTCATTCAGTTTTGATCATCCCGTCAAAGAATGAATAAAGCAGAGGAAGAAACAGTACACTTTACAGAGAAGGATTTAAAAGGGTGAGGTAGAAAAATAGAACAGTTTTCCTGTAAGGAGAGACTAAGGCCCTTTAGCTTGAAAAGAAATGACAGAACAGAGACTACATGAGAGCTTAGTCAAACCTTGAAGAGATGATTAGAGAATGATTATGCACTACTTCTCTCACTATAAGAACCAAAGGCACCCAGGCTTAATGTGACCAAAATGAGTTGGATTTGGTTTTTTTTCACGAAGTGTGTAAGAATTACGTTGTGTAACTCAATGCATGTGATGATGTCGATACCTAAAGAACTCAGGAGAAAGGTTCATAGCTAGCTCTTAAATACAGAAGTCTGGATGGGTGACCTAGATTACAAAATCCCTGAGTTACTGACCTTTGGGAAGGCGGTAAGGTATGCAGGGGAGATCAAATTCTGGTTTTGGGCCACTGCATGGGCATTCACTGCTGAGTGGTGGACTTAATGGATCTTTGGCTTGCAGTATGATCATGCTTTTCCTCTTAACCAGGTACCTTACTTTACGTGTATTGCAAGCAAAAAAGTTGTGCTGATGTATGCTAAAAGGAGATCTAACTAATACAATATTTCCATCTATTAGAGCAAATTTTATCATTACTTAGTTATGTAACTATTGTTTTCCCTTGATGCTTTTATAGTGAAATTTGTACTTGATATTTGTTTTTAATTACTGAGCCTGTGCCCTAAGTAAGGTCTGTCACCTATTCTTGTCTTTAAGTTTCCATGTTAGATTTTTGAAGAATTTATGTAAGAAAGCAAAAGCACAAAATTACTTACAATATGTATGTGGTTTCTTTAGACTGTCCACACATGATAATAAGAACAGCACTGCAAATGTCAAATTAAAAGATCAGTACTGTGCCTGGTATAAGCCAACCCTACTATGTTGCCTTCAAGCAGCATGATGCCATTTTTCAGGATCTATTATCAGAAGGGGAGTAATAATGAATCCCTGTGCCAATCAACCCTACAGGCGTGAATGGAAAAAAGGAAAAGAGGAGGAACAAATTACATGGGTAAATACCTCTTAGATAATTTTTTTCCTAACCCCATAAGTTCTTCCATTTATAGTCTCTGATCATCTGCATTATCATGCTTACAATCCTTTTAGCTTCCAGCAGTGTTGCTGCAGTTCTAACACATAATCGTGCTTTGTCTCAAAGGAAAGTCAGAAAAGGACAGAAGAAAAAAATAGAGGCCAAGCAAACAGAAATAATGAAGTAAATGTTTTGTGCCCCATCCTGCATCTCACTAATCTTCCTTCACCAAAGCAAAGCTTGGTTGCAGTTTGAAGCGCTTAGAAGGATTGCTTCCCTCTTTTCTTATGGAGCAACGTAAATCCCTACTGTACATTTGTTCATCTGTAGGGGGGGGAAAAAACTGGTGCTGTAATTTGTATGGTTCCAAATGTAAAACCCTGAAAACTTTGTAATGCAAATATTTTGAAAGAAACATGAGGCAAACATGATGTTTTGCCTTATTTTCCTCTAATGAAAACAATATGCCCTTTTTTTGTTAAAAAAGAAATAGGTTCTAAGTTATATTCCAAGCGAAGAGCCGCGTTCCTTTAGTGACACATTATTCTTACTGCACACAGCACGTCTGAAGTTCCTATGTTTCCAAAAAACTTTTGGCATACGTTCTTAAGTGTCATCCCAGCTGTATGTCTCCAACTTATGTTAAGCTCCAGGATAATTATAATCTGTTTCAAAGCCAATTGAAATCAATAGAAAAAAACATTGACTTTTAGGAGCTTTGTACCAGGCCTTTAAAGATTTTTTTGGTTGTCAATTTCATGTGTCAGCGACACTGTCCAACCCTTACAGGTTTGGTACACAACAAAGAAACAAACTTTCAGTGTCTTCCTTTCATAGTTAAGGACATGAAAGCACGGCAAGATGAAGCGGCACACCAGCGGGCGCTAGGCAGTCAGTAGAAGGAACAAACCTGGTTCTGATGCCATAAGCACTAGACCATAGTGCACCACACAGAGAAGTTTAATGCAGCCTTATTTTCTAAAATATTCCTTTGCACAATGGATGCATCTAATACAATCAATATTTGCTGGTCCTTAGCTGTATTTATGAACAATTTCATAACTTAAACATTTCAGCACCTCGAACACAGATGCTGCTGGTTGCCTTGTTCCAAAACACACCCATTGGCCCAGATTCATAGAACAACATTCATTAAGGCAATGGAGCTAGCTTGTAATGGCAGCTGCAGACAAGGGAAGTGATAGTGATGAGTGAGGTGAAACGCAGCAATCATCAGTGTCTCTGCAATCTATAGTAGCATGTGTTGTTGACGCTTGTCGTTTCAACTTTTATCATATGTAAAAACTTAGTGCATTAACAGAAGAAAGTGTTGCAATTCTCTAATTTGATATTTCTCTTGTACCTTTAGACTTGAAAATAAAGTAGGGTATGTCTGAGATTTTTCTTAATCTGTAAAGAAACCTCAAATACAAGAAACAAAATCCCACCACGTATTATGGTTTTAAAGAAGCCCCTGACACTGGCAGCTGTTTACCTGTTGTGTTTCCTTCCCCTAGTGATGAACGTTCCTGCGTTCTGCAGAGCTATTAGAATTTCTTTAATATATGGTATAAAGAAGGAACCTGTATGGAGCTGGGGAAAGATAAAGAATCAAGAACTTTAGCCTGTAGTGATAGTTCCTGTGGTTAGTTCTTGGAAATCTATTTTTCCAGAGTGGAAAGTGTCTGTTTCTCCAAAACCTCCATCATCATTGTGCTGGCAGAAACAGCTCTAAGGATAAACAGTATTGTATCATAAACAGAGCTGTTGTCGGCCCATTTTATGGTCAGTAGGATTTTTGAGAACTGAAATAAGGCCGTCTGTGACCACGCTTCACCAGTTCCGGTCTATTATTCTTTGGTGACTTGAGCCAGGTGGCTCTTGGCTTACTGTGGACTGTTACTCCATATTTTGCTGCTTATTTCAATATTTCCACAAGCTATATGAAAAATGCTTCCTTCCCATGAAAGCTGTTCCTGTAGCTGTATCAGGAATGCTATCTACTCGCCACTGGAACATGACCTGTGCATCTGTGAGCAGAAGGTCAAGTGTTTCGTAAGACAGTGTGTCTATTAAGAAGTTCTTGCTGTGCAAAAAAATATAAATTTGAACTTCTGCCAAAAGATGCAACTAACTACTGAAACATAACTTGACGGTCATATTTGCATGGACCAAAGATTTAGCCCTGCTGTGTTTGTGTAGGTATTTATAAAATACTTACCTAGGAAAATTTTTACTTAATTTTTCCAAGTGACAGCCAGAGGATTTTAGCTACGTAGGTCCTGTTAAAGTCAGTAGAACTGTTGCTGGTAATGTCCTAGGTAAAACACTGAACGTATTAGAACTACAAAATATAATTATCTATCTCTGTACTGCACAGCCTACCTTTGACTGTTGAACCATTGCTTTTAGAATGTGGTTAGCTAAAGATAATGCACAGTCATGAATGTAATGTCGTGCTGCTGTCAGGAAAACAAGCTGATGCCAATTGTCCAGGTGTGTTTGGAGGTTTGTATACTGTAGTGGTATGTTTACTGTAGAGAAGAGTCAGACCTATTTTAATTTAATATTATGCCCATAAAATTACTGGATCTGTGATTATTATTTTTTTTGCAGTACTGATAGCACTGAAATTCTGTTCTGAATTATATTTTTATACTTACAAAACTTCTGAAGTTGAAAATAAATTCAGGATTTGACCTTTGGTGCGGTTATGAAGAATACAGCTCAGATGACTTAAATGAAATCTCCTCTTAGTTTGCAATTGTAGGTATGTCTAGATTTCTGTTAATGTCTCTTGCCACTTGAGATTTTTGAGCATACAGAAAAATTGGATGGTAAACGGCTGAACTCCTTCAAGAGGTGATAGTGGTGTAGTGTTTGTCAGTATAATATTACAATTGTTTCAGTAACACCTCAGATAATGTCTTTTCATTTACTCTCATTCACTCTGAATCCTTTCTCTGTATCGAAAACTGCTTTAAAATTAATCATACCATTGTTCTTTCATTTTTAATTCCTGCTTAGCGAACAGTAAGGAGACTAAGACTACATATTTTCTTATTGCAGAGGGAGTGTTAGTGGGAAAGAACTTGCTTACTTGCAGCAGCTTTGGTGAAAGCTTAGCATGGCCCTTCCTTATACGCTAGGCTGCAATAGTGCAGTAAGGAATTTCAGAGAAACTGCTAGGAAGAGATGTGTGAAGAAAAGTTACATTGGGAGTAGGCATTGTGATAGCTCCATTAACATCAAACATCTTTTTACAGCAAGTGCAGCCATTGCAGCATACTGCTGGAGAAAAGGAGCAGTAAAACTGAAAACCCAGAAAACCCCCATGGTTTTTCCATCTCCCACCTCACAGCTGGCTGTACGTTTGTGAAGTGGAGAGTATCTTCTGTTGCTTTATGATGTTTGCCCCTTATATTCACTAAACTAGTTTTCCTTCTTCAAAGTAAAGTGAATTTGCCTCTGGGAAAATAAACTGTGGGGTCTGAACGGAGACCCACTGTCATCAGCTGGAGAATTCAGGAAGTTCCTAATTTAACAGACAAGCCTAAAATCCTTAGTAATTTCTGAATTTTTTAAAAATCTTTATATATGTATATACACACACACACATATGCACACATATGTATGTATACATTTGAAAATCAACTTCTGTTCTGTGATCCAAAGAGCATACAGTACAAATTGAGGCCAAGAGACAATAGGTGGGTATGAAAACAAAACAGAGCACAACAGAAAGTATTTTCTAGCCTATCTGGAGTTATCTTAATCTACCTACAGCCTAACTTTTTCCTTTATATGTGGGTAAGTTTTTAAACAGGCATTTGAAAGAGATGAGTTGAAAGCTGTAAACAGATGTTCACAGCCTAGCATGGGAGGAAGCACAGTGGTGACTGTTATGAAATGTTGTGAGTAGATACAGACTGCCATTATTCCCTACCAAATGAAAAATTTTAAGTAGGGTAGAGAGAAATGATTAGGAGCCTTAAATCTGAAGACAAGTAGTTGTAATTGCCTTGGGGTAAAGGCACATGTCTCCCAGTGAGCACCATATTTCTATGGGTAAAGGCACATGTCTCCCAGTGAGCACCATATTTCTATGTGGTTGGTGTAGGCTGAAATGTATTGGAGCAAAGTATACTTAAGTTTTCTATATGTGATTGTTTGTCACTTTTTAAGGGACTAGCCTAGAAAACACATTTCACATAAACAGAGTTTCTCAGTTCCTGTATGCTTTTCTGTTATTATCCATTTTGTACTAAACCCCCTCCTTGTTTAGGGGTATGAAGAGTGACAGCAGCAGCTGATGGGATGCTATTCAAAAAAAAATAAAATGGGGTGGGGTGAGAAAAATCAATGTCTCTGAAAATAATATCCCTGACTTGTACTCTGAAGCCAGGAATAGGCTGTTTGAATGATTTCTTTGTTCCTAACTATATGCCAGTATTAATACCACAAATTCTGCTAGGATACCTTTCCACCAAAATATGAGAAAGGAACATCTACTCTCACTGGTTGAAGGTGTGCCCTTCTTACACAGAAATGAACATACATGTTTTCCAGAGAGAGAGAGAGAGAGAGGTATACAGAAAGTAAAGCTATACTTCTCAAAGTGGCCTCTCATGTGCCAAGTGTCTAAATTTTGTGTTGTTAGAAGAGTTCAGGGTGATGCATGCAGGAGGATAGGAACATAACGGTTGGTCTAATTCAGTATTGTGCTCCGATAGTACCACTAACACCAGAGAGGGGGAAAAAAACAACCAACCAAACCCCAACTCCAGACTACCAGTCCCTGTGTTACTAGCAACCTCTTTGAATATTTTGACCTCGGATGCATGCATCACAGAACCCAGTGATCTGAATTTCTATGATCCTTTTCTAAGCACTCCAGGCTGAGCCAATTACATGGCTTTGTAGGATATAACCAGGAATTGTATACTTATGATTGTAGCTTTGCAGGTTATATCCAAGAATTATACAACTGTAATCATAACTGTGATGCAGCTTGTTTTATTTATCTCACTGCTCCTACCTGACATGGCTGGCTGATTATTGTTGGTTTGCTATGACCAAATTTTATTCAGGGATGGTTATTATTTACTTTTCTTTTCAACAGTACTTGACAAATAACCCTTAGGAACAACAGGGGTTTATCGTACTTGTTTGTCGTTTGGGGTCTGCATGTGCAGGACTAACAGGGAAGCGCAGGTCTCAGGCTTGTCGGTCATCTCACAACCCAGCTCTGACTGCAGCGTGGCAGATCATCATCTCCTAGAGGAAACTGCTTCTGGAGATATGGCACAGGGAGAAAACAAGGAACTGATCCTGGCCTCTTTGTTTGAAAACACCTGCAGAATTAGTATATGAAATATATAAAATAGCGAAAACATTTTACTGATGTTTAAGAAACCGGACACAGATTTTTCAGCGTACCACCAGAGTTTGGAGAACAAAGTATTATTTGTTCAAAAGTCACGTCAGACCGACAATAAAAGATGACTGAATGCTGTAGGCTTTTAAGTGTACACAGCATTGTTCAATAGATCTGCCCTTTAGCTAGGCAGGGCTGCTTAAGTGTCTGTCTGTGAGGTTAATAAGTGGCCATTTTGTTATAACTTTAATGATCCTAAAGGCTGAAGGAGGGGAAAAAAGGCCTCAAACCTTCCTGCAAGACAGTTCGATTTGTGGCAGGCTTTTCAACCCTGTGGCCTGCAGTGGGAAGAGCTAACCAGATGAAAGCCTGGAGCACTGATTCACCTCACTTTCTTCCTACTCTCCTCCGTGCTACAAACTGATAGCCAAAGACATTCCTCTTTGCTGTTCCTCCTTTCCATGCGATTGGTTACAATCAGGCAGCACCTGAGAGCCTGAAACTGCGGCCTGTTATTTTAGAGGCCTTAATACCTTGTGTGTCCATTCTTGCTGTCCTGTGACACAGCTGATGTATTCGTGCATCTGTGAGACCGTTTGTGAATGGCAAAGTGCCACTGGGAAGGGGGACTTTCCCTATTAGCCAGTGTACTACGATGCTGGACACTGTAAAATATGTAGCCCAAGCACGCAGAGATAGATACGGACCTAAAAATGTCCTTGGATCATTCCAGAGGGCCTTCAAGACAACCAGAAACCCCTTGCGTAGATGTGCAGTTGTGAAGATTAATCACCGAATCAGCCAATTAGTGAATAAGGAATTAAAGTTCTCTAGTAGAAAGTGTTTGCTACACAGTCCATATAATTTCTGTTAGTTGCTGGGTTTTTTTGGCCTTTGTATAACTACACTTTTGGAAAGCACATGCTATTGGCCTAACTATTCTCCTGTTAAAAGCAAGTTATACTTTCTGTGACATTAGTAGGGAGGGAGGGTAATGGTAACATTCAGCCTATTGAATTGCCTTATCTGCCCCTGGTGAGATTTTAGTGTGACAATGATGGGAAACAAATGAATAGATTTTAAAACATAGTTCACAAATTACAGAAAGTGCCCCAGATCTACCACTTTAATCCTTTTTCCCTTACCATCGGAGCTGCTGAGAGGCAGGATGGTAGCTGGAACAATGCTCAGGATTTGGCAATGGCTGGCAAACGAGAGCCTTGAAGAAACAGTCTTTTTTAATTTATAAGTATCCTAAGCAAGCAATACAAGCCTAAATTTACTTCTAAGCATTCCTCACAGCTGCAGACAGCATCCAAGGTGGCTGTGATCCAGAAGAGGGGTCTGAGGGTGAGCTTCCCCTTCTGCTGGCATTTCCCAGCTTCTGCAACAGGCTGGGGGTAGGAATCAGACACCCACCCACCTTCCTGTTCCCTGTCCGCAGCTCTCTTCTCAGATCTCTGAATATGATGTACTTGAAGCCAATGGCACCTCGTTCCCCTTCTCTCTGCCTCTTCCAGAGAATTTTTACTATTTTTTGTTCACGTATTTCTGAGCGTGGTTTTTTTTTCTCTTTGGTATGTATCAGTAACTGGAAGGAGTGGAGGAAGGACAACCGGGAGAGGGATTAGGGAATGGGGGAACGAGAGGGAAGACCTGTTAGGATCAATTCCCTTATTTCAGCATGGTCTTTTCATTTTGTAGAAATGTAAAATAGGAAAGGGCCACCGAAGCCATCACATACACCCTGCCTGCTGCTCCAGGCAGCATCAACTGCAGCTACGCTGTTCTTATAAGGTTTTTGTTAACGCGATTCTTGGAGGCTCCGTTCTTCCCAGGCGATCACTTTCAATGCTTCACAATCTGTACTTATCAGGAAGATTTTGCCTAGTATACTACATATTGGTTATTCCTAATTGCAGTCGGGGCTCGTTCCTTCTTGTCCTAGTCACGGTGATTACAGAAAATAGATCGTGACTCTTTTTGTGGTAGGATTTTATTTAAAGACTGTGTTTATGCTTCCACTTAATCCTCTTTTCTATGAATAAACTTTTTTTTTTTTTACTCTTTCCACGTAGGAGATACTTTCTTCATTGGTTTTCTCAGCACTCATACCAAATGATCCATGTATTTCTTAAGATGTGGTTTTCAAACTAAGACATACTTCTTCAGCTGAGAGGTACCAGTGCTGCTTGTACTTGCTGTCACTGAACTATTATCTTTTTTAATGGTCTACCTCATTTCCACCATCATTTTGAATTTTACCACTATTGTCCAGTATGTTTACAACTAGATATTATTTGTCTAAATAATAATATTCTCTATACTATCACTTTTATCTTTTGTGATAATATTAAGTTGTACCAGATCCAGGACAGACACATGAACAACCCCAGTTTGTAGATTTTGATATAAATTACTTTCACTTGATGCAGAGGTCCAGTCAGCTTGGCACATATCTTTTCATAATTTATTTTCTAGTCCATGTTTCCCAAACTCATTTATAAGAAGCAGTGCTGAAAGTGCTGTGAAGACACGGTGCAGTATTCACCATATTGTTCCTATCTTTTAGGTCTCTTTCCCTGTCAGAAAAGAAATTAAGATTGGCTTGCGTTGATAGTTACTAATCTTGTTTTGTGTTCGTATAACAGCTTATAAATAGTGTTTCATCATTTGTTCCAGTACTTTTCTGGGAACAGAAGCTAAGCTGACTAGTCTTCCTCAACCTCACTGCAGCAGCTAACGGCTCTGTGATTGCTTCAGCCCATATCCAAATACAGATTACATCTGGGCTAGATATCCTCAGCTCTTACTAATACAAATATTATTATATAAATAGTACTCTTAATAACTGAGTATCTCTAGTTTTAGTTATCTTTAGCTTCAAACTGCTTGCCAAACAAATTTAACATAGTCCACTTATTGGGAGAACAGGAAAATACTCTCTCTTGGGTTGTCTGAGCAGTTAATATAACTATCAATAATTATAGTTACTGTAATTACTAATATATGGTATAGTTTTTAATTTTAGGGTGGTAACGATCAGAACTGCCAGCAGTTTAAAAAAAAAATTGTGCATTCCATAATTTTATCTGATGCCTTACTTATTTGAATGTAATTTATTTTTGCACTTTACTGGACAGTAAAAATACAATGGTCAGTTATAATTTATTTTTACTTCTTGTACAGTGATGAAGTTCTGTAGGTCTTCATCTAAATCTAAAAGACTTTTATTAAATTATAAAATAAACATCTTTCTGTATCACTAATATCAAGCATTGCAAATTTGATTTTATTTTCTTCTCAAGCTTTAAATATCCGTTGTATGCTTAGTTTTAGATGCTGTAATGGTAATAACATCTACTTCTAGTATCCTGCTTCTCAGTAGGTTGTGAGTTACAGAGACTATCAGTACCACCGTTCAAGTTTTACAGCTAGAGAAACTGCGGCGAAGGAGGTTACGACAGATGGCAGGCCCCTTGTCTGTTAGTTATAGCATTTTCCTGCATCCTTGTCTATCCTTTGGTGTAAACATCATCTTAACGGTGGGAACTAAATATTGAAAATGATCTTTTCTAACTTGTAGTTGGTGGCTTGAAAACAGCTTATAAAGTAATAACTGTCCTTCTGGCAAACATTCCATGACAGAGAAAATGGCAGCTCTTGCAAATGTAACTTTATTTGTGTGAATACCATCCAAGTCTGCAATTTCTCCTGAGTGCTCTCAGAACACAAATCAATGAATCCAGCTCGTTAATCAGCCTTAACATTGATGTTCAAAGCAGAGGGAGAAGAAGGAATTCTGTGTTTTAAATACTTTCTCTAGTGTGACACTTATGTACATGTTGTAATAAAGGAAGCCTTGCAGGGTACCTGTCCCAGTTAGAAATGCAGTTACAGAAAAACCACAAAGCCTCGTAAAATATCGTAGCTGTATATGATAATAAATATTAGCAGGTATAGGTGGATGACAGACTGGCTGTATCAGTTCAGACTAAAATGTTTATTGACATTACGTGAGGATATCTTGGTTTTGCGACTGGTAAATGGGAACCATAAAATCCTGAGAAATGCTAAAAAAAAAAAAAAAAAAAAAGGAAGGTTAGAAATTAGGTCTGGTTTGGCTAAAGGAAGATCTTCCTCTCCCTTGTGTCATTATGTTACTCTGTCTTCTCCCCCCCCCCCC
>JAVKLA010000093.1:15738868-15748883 GCA_034782735.1 Sagittarius serpentarius | reverse complement strand
ACTCTGTCGTCTCCCCCCGCCCCCCCCATTTCTTTTCTTTTCCTCTTTTTTAGCTGGCATACATAGCTTTTCCTTTTGCAACAGTATTATGAATTTCTTATCTGAAAAACAGTTTCAGGCTATGCTGGTGTTTCAGCATAAGGAAATAGGCATCACTGCCACAGACAAAAGCTGCTTTCTAAATCTCTTTTTTTCTTGCTGTAACTGATTAAAATGAGGTAAGCTCAGATTTTAACAGTTCCACTTCATCCTAGTTAATTTTGTATTTCCTTGGAAAGCACACTTATCATCTTTAATATCACTCTATCAAATGATAGGCAAATGATACCTTTTGAAGACAGGAGGGGTACCCTATGCAAATCCTTCCTGACAATAGGATAATGGAATATATTGTAAAATGCCCTAGTGTTTTAAACACTTCAACCATTTTCCATTCCTTTTTATTTTTTTTATCTCCTAGAAAGATACCTCTTAACAATGGTTGTTGAAACAGTCCAGACTCATAGTATTTAATGCCCTGAATTGAGACGAACTGTAGCACAGTGGTAAGACAATGCTAATATCTTTGATCCTCAGAGACAATTTGTTCTGTTGAAACAAATACATCAAATCGTATTATATGTTGTTCAAACTGCTTCACAGTGTGTTATGCTGGATGGAGTGGACTTGAGACACTTGGATTTTGCCCTTGTTTTTGCTGCTACTTTTGATGACATCTTAACCAAGTCATTCATGTGCTGCGGTTTACCAACAGTTCTGTTATTTGACTTTGCTACATTAATGCTTGTAAAATGTTTTGAAATAGTTGAGTAAAAGACTTCATGCGCTACAAATGCTTAGTGCTCTAAGCACTGAAAGGATGGTACGTGCTCATGACTGCTCAGTATTTTAACTGTAGATATGTTTAAAAATATCATCTCTCATAGATCAGATACCATGAAGTTCTTTTGTGAAGGTGGAGAACACAAATTTATCAGTAAGTCTGAAATTTGCTTTAAAATTGTGACAAAGGAGAAAGAAATGCTTTAGAAGGAAAGTAAGGGCATTTTGTCCTAGCTCAATCATTAAACTTCTAGGAGGCAAGCATTGGGGTGTTGAAATGTAGAAAACTCACAAGGGAAAGCAAATTGTTTCATTTGTTGGTGTTTGTGTGTTTTCATTTGTTTATTGAAACATACATATTGGATTCTTCAGAGTTAATGGAAAACAGCTATCCTCAAGCAGCAAACCAGAGCTATTTTGAGTGTGTGTTAGAGTACATCCTCAGTCATTTGACCCAAAGAAACCAAGGTGGCACAGCCCTTTGCAGAAAGAAACCTCCCAGTCCTGGGAATATAGATTGTGCTAATGTAGAGAGAGTCTCTCTTTCATTCCTCCAGTTGCACTGCAGCTTGCAAACAATTTCTTGGAAAAACATGCTTTTTCAGAAAGGCTTGTCCTCGTCCTTTTATACCTTCCATCTTCTCCTTCATTTACTCTTTCACATGTTATGTTGCCTCCCTAAACACTTGCTTCCTCTTTCTCCTCTGCAGTGTTTTTCTGTCACTGCTGTGTCCTGATGAAATAGTTGGCAATTGGCAGCTCTCTGCTTGTATTAGCAGTTTTGAGACTGCTTCTCCTTATCTTCAGATAGCTATAAAATTGTCCTGGCTTTTCAACAAAGAGATGAGCTTGTTGGGATATCTGCAAAACCAGCTAAGAACAAGGTGGAGTCATTACTGTGTGAGATGCAGCCTCTCTGTGCATTAGCAATTTGCCAGCCGCTTGGAAAAAGTACTGTTTTATAGTGCTTCAAACAGTAAGAGACAGAAGAAACTATCCTATTGCTCTTCCAGAAGGTTTGCTTTCACCTCTTGATATAAAACTACCTGAGCTAGAAATGATCACAGTCTTTACAGTTCATCAGGCCTCTTGGCTTAGTTTAAATTATTGTTAATTGCTGAGATCTTTGTCAGCTGATCCTTAGGCTCTTCACTGCTTTTATATTTTAACAGAGTATTAATGATCCTGTCTAAAAAAAAAAAAAAAAAGAGTAGTCAGGATGTTTGGCTGATATTTGACTGTTTGACTGGAGTCCTTAACTTCAAAAAAAAAAAAAAGGAAATTACTTTCTTGACCTTGACCTTTCACATTGACCTTTATTGCTCTTGTTGCATTATTTCCACTCTTTGACAGTTTGAAAGTGTTTGCAAGGGGTGTAATTCCTCCTGTGTTAATGGTTCCTGTTTGCACCTGAATGATTCTGTGTAAATGTGTGAGGGGCAGAAGGCCTGAACTTCTTCCCATAACTCAGGCCTTTTTCCCTAACTTAAGGGACTTCACCAAGAAATCTGACCCCTTAGACTGCTGCCAGGATGGTTCTGGAAAGGTATCTGAACTAGATGGTAAAACTCTAAGAAGGAAGCCGTTCATTACTGCCAAGCGTTCTCTGTTCCCTGTTTCACCATCTGTTGGAAAATAGCTTTGGCTTGCTAGCCTTGTAAGTTCCCCCCCCCCCCCTTTTTTTTTTCTTTCCCAGGAAATATTTGGAGAATCTGGTCAGGGAAGCATACAAAAAGGGGAAAATATTGGAATTGTGTATAGTCAGTAGGTAATTGTTATAAACTGAGTCACAGTGGGATAGAAGAAGCTGCCTTTTTCCCCGTAAATAGTATGACAACTTTATCTTAGTTAACAAGAAAGTATATATAGTTAAGCAAAGAAGTTATTTCACTGAAATCCAGTTTCTTTGTGTATATATAATCTCATATGTATATTGGCTTTATGATTACTTCATTTCATGCAGCCATTTTCTGGAGTAAGGAGGGCTGTAACCTTTAAGGAAGAAAGCTTATACAGTTGAGATATTTTGCAGCCTACTCTTCTCTCTCAGTATCAGTTAAGAAACATGGTTAGCAGATTCCTCTGTCGACAAACTATTATGCCACCAAACTGCAATGAAGATGGAACAGGGAAAAAGACAAGGAGATTAAAGTGGTCGGGGTATTAGTCATACAGCGTTCTGCTCTATTCTTGTCTAAGATTGCATTCTGTGGGAGTATCAGTCAACTGAATCAGCGGTAAAATGATGACTGGTGTGGTGACAGGACAAGCGTGAGGTAGTTTCACTGAAAGGTAAGTGGTGATAATGTATGTTTTTATGTGACGTTCTTCATGCAGAGATTCCTATTGTGTTTTCGGAGACTGCACTTTGGAGAGTTCTCTACAATGTTATACAGACAATTAAACATGTAATTAAAAAGATGGACTACTGAAAAAAATAGCAAGTAAAAGCACAATAAGGAAAAGAAATATTTCTGGTAAATAGATACAGGCAGGGAGAGGGAGTGAATGTTTCGTCAGAGAAATAGAAAAAGCATTCTTAAGTCAATCATAAGATGACTAGTATAGGAAGGGGGAAGAGTGAGTAACAGCAACTGAGGGAAATGGAAAAATAAGACCAGCAGAAATGATGAGGAGCGAGTGTGGAGTTTTTTCCTTACTCTGGGTTTGAGTAATTATTTTTTGGACCAATTAATCTTGTACATACTGGGTACAAAAGAAACTTTCCCAGCTCAGTCTGGAGATGGCATTTCATAACCAGTCCTCTCCTGCCTAGATGCCTTGTCACCCAGACTCCTGTTTATCCATTTGGGGATGAATCCTAATGATCTTTCAGGCTTTTAAAAGTCTATGTTTTTGAAAGGCCATTGAAAATTGCTTTCAATTTCTGCTATGCTCTCCTTATATAGATGTCAAAATCATTGTTGAGAAAATAAGGTAGTTAAATGATCATAGTTAAAAGGGTCTCACTTATGAAGAGCACCCTGGAGAAGACAGACAAATTCTGATGAGCTATGCAGGGGGATTCTGCACTAAATAAAGACACATACTGAGCTGGTGGAAACAATGTCTTAAATGGCTAATCGGAGCTCCAACTGTGAGTTGGAGGGGAGAATTTATAAAGTAGAAGCAAACTATTTGTGTCCTCCCAGGATCTCCTGATTTAATTTGCAAACGGCAGATGTGTTACCTTCAGGCAGTAACACTGAGATGGTATCCTTTATCCCAGTAGGGGTTTCCCCAGTGTGCAGGGGGCATGCCGTCCCTCCGTACCAGATGACTTTGTAAGAACTAGGGAACACTGAAGTTGCAGGGTGGGCGTGAAGTCTCCTTATGTGACATTGTGACTTTGTGTCCTGTGTCCACTGCATAGAGACCGTAGCCTAATTGGTCAAGACAGCATCAGAAAACAAAGCTTTGTTGTGTAAACTTAGAAGCTTTAGTTTTAGAAATAAATTAAATTTATTTAAATAAAAATAAATTTAAATTTAAATCCTCTGGTTACTGGCTCTGTGATGGGTGACACCGTCTTTATTAGCTGCTGCCCTTCATTTCAGGCATTACCAGAGCTTTTGTTACTAATTTTTTTTATGTATTTATTTATGTATTCAGTTTAAAAATTCATAAGCTTTAAGACCTAAAATGTACCTGTTGCTTTTCACCTTCAGAGTACATGGTGTACTTCTGCAACAGGATTAGAGGTATGAATTTTCATGGGTGTACATCCGTGACTTTAAGAAGACAGGAGGACTTGTAGAGAGAAATAAAAACAAGGCCTGGGCTAGGAAAAGAGAAAATAAAGGGAAATGCAGAGAGGTTTTGTAGTAGATGAGTCACTATCAGTGACTTAGCAATAAAGTAGAAAGGATTAATTCTGGGTAAAATGGAAAGGGGAAACTTTGGAGGAAAATAATGTTACTCACTAAATTCTGAGTAAGGCTCTAGAGTGCAGTTTAAAATTTCTTAGTGTAATTTGAACAGAAAAAAGAAGCCAAATCTTTCTGGCCAGAGCTGGTGAGAAGTATTCTTTGTCTAGTGTGCAAGAGCTATTTAACACGTGCTATAAAGTTTATAGAACAGAACTAGAGCATCAGGGCACTGGAGTTCTATTCCCTGCTATTGGCATACAGTGTAACCTTGAATGATTCTTGTTCCCTTCAATGTCTGAATTTCTTAGTATAAAACAAATGGGAATTAGACTATTTGTCTTCCAAAAGCATTATCATGAGGATTGGCTCATAAGTGTTTGAGAACTGCAGCTGCAAGAAGCAACTGGTGTGACACATGATGCTTAAACTTTGTGCTGTTAGAGAAAGATTGCGTAGGAGTATAGTAAGCTCAGTTAGATTTTATAGCTACACCTAGGAAAGGTGGTGTTGAGGCATCACACACACCTGTGGAGGGATTAAATTTTCCTTGATAAATCTCATGTGAGTGTGCTCTTAGAGAAGGAGGTTCTTTAGGCAGCAATGGAAGTGAGATTAGTTTTAGGAAGCCATTTTTCAAGAACAAGGTATGCTGGAGGAATCTGAAACCTTTCCCTGCGTTGGTTGGTGAGAAGAGAGTTATGCCGAGGAGGAAAAGAGAGAATTTTCTTGAGGGAAAAAATTATGGAAATGGTGGCATCGGGGACAAGCCCTGGTTTCTGATGGTAGATGCTACTTGAAAAGCAACTTTATTGGGGATGCTGCTTTAGGGAGTTTCCCACAGGAAGTTGGGTTGATTTGTGCCAGAGACAAACTTGCTAGGCCTCAGTGGCCCTTAGTTCAAGGTAACAGTCTGCAGTTCTGTATCTTACTCTGTCGGGAAAAGCTAGTGGCAAATAGTCTTCTCTGTTGCCCTGAATTTGTAGGAACTTGTTTTTAGATGGGTAATGAAGTAGAATCATAGAATGGCTTGGGTTGGAAGGGACCATCAAAGGTCATTTAGTCCAACTCACTTTTTGAGAGAAAGTTTTAATAAGTCTCTGCTTCCAGATTTTTATGTGTGTTAATGTTGAAGGAATAAAGCAGGCTTTCACCTTGCTGATTTGGCTGCAGATTGTGTATTTGGATTTCTGTGTATGTAAATTGAACAGCAAACTAATTCCTGCCATTGATACTGTTAGATGTGTCATGCTGGCGTGTACTTGTGTGCCCGCTAGAAATGCAACTGTGGCATGAATCCTTGATGGCTTAAGACTAGAGGTATTGCTGTTCGGCTTTCTACCACTGTACTCCAGAATCAAGTTTGCCAGTGAAAAGTAGCAGCAGGAGTATTGAAGTTCCTCAGAATACTAAATCTGGTAAACAACTGTTTGGGTTCTTCAAGTCTCAAATCATACTGTGTATTCAGGGCTCATAGAGGTGATTTCCTTGCCATCCCCACATCCCTCCTGAGGAAGGGGAATTATGTACATACGCTGTGATATGTTCTGGAGGTGCTTGGTCACCTCTAGGTTTTATGCTTCTGACACATGGTATAGATAGCGGCTGGAGATGTGAGCTCAGGTTTAGAGGCTAAACAAGCTTGAAGGGAAGTACAGCCTCTGCCAAAATACCCACCTATCATCCAAATAGATCACATCTTCCTTCTCCATTTAAGATAAACAGCAGCTTCCTCTTCCATCCCTAGTACTGCAGTACATGGGTGTCAGCTGATTCACTCACTAGCACCAGAAAAAAAAAACACTTTCTTTGTTCTTTCAGAGATGAAAAGGATTTGGCTTGAAGTTGGCACCTGTGCAGAGACAGGAAAATTGTATGATGTTTTCTTCTCTGTTCCTGTAATGCAACTATTTATGATTTGCCATATCCCGACCTTAAGAATTTTTTTTGTAAATGCACATGGCAATTGCTCCAACATCTTTTGATGAATACAGGGATTTGGCAAGAGTTAACTATGTTCTGAAATGTTCAGACATTTCTCCCTTAGAGTAACTGCTTTGCAGAACTGACCCCATCTGCTGTTTGTTTATATTCTGTTTGGAAGATCGTTTTAATTTATAAGAGTCCGAATAGTTTTTAAGCTTGAATTTACTATGAAAAAAGCCTCAACCTGTTGAATTTTTTAGTTCATTAGTACTAATTAGAACTCATTGTGCATTGTTGCCATAAAAATCATTAAACCTCTACAGAACCACTCACCTGTACCCTAATAAAAAAACTCAGCAGCAGTGCGTATAAAACTAATATACCGCCAGTCAGCAAGGAGTGGGACTGGAAGGTAATGGTTTTATTTTACTTTTGTACCTGTTTTCAGTCCAAAGCTACTAAACCAAAACATATGCAGAAATGAGGTATGTAGAGGCTCAATCCTAGGACCTTACGCAGTTAAGCACTCCTTTTTGTGTACAGAGCAGACCCGTTTCAGCTGTGCTTTTGTTCAGTATATTTTTGTCTTCAAATAGCCTAGCCTTTGCACTTGTGCAGTAGGGTCATGTTTCTTCAGACTCTGTGCAAATAACTTAATTTAAACATGTGGTATGTGTTCATGGATGACCTTGTAAAATTTATGACACAGTAAGAGGATCAGGGTTCCAGGTATTTTTTGTTATTGGTGGTTCAGGTTTTGATTAGTATTTCCTGTCCAAAATAGTCAAATCAGTCTTAATTAAAATAATTATTAAACTAGTCGCTAGAGTTAATATGTCCCCTTACACTCAGTTATTTCTGCTAAATTTAGGATTGTTAGTTTTTCAGAAATTTATCCCCTTTATTCAGGAAAGATATATGGAAATATTTATTCTGATAATCAACAGTAGTCTTGAAAACAGATCGTCCAGTTTTGTAGCATTGATCTATAACAAATACTTACTTCCTGTTACCGGAAAATCATCTTATGATTTTGACCTGTACAGTATTAAGTAGTTATTTTTTTAGAGTGACTTCCTCTAGTGATACTGTGAAGGATTTACTGTTTTGTACATGAATTATGGCAGATAAGAAACCTCTGGTTGGATAGTTCACTTCCAGTGAAGAAGCATATAAAACCTCCTGAGTCCTTGCCTCTCTCAGTGGTTCTGTTTGGTTTTTTGTTCAGAGGCATAGACATATAATTTGGTAAGAACTGCCATAAATAACATATCAGGCATAGAAATGCTATCTAGGTTTTTATAAGATAGGTCTTTTTTTTAATCTGGAAATTTTATTTGGAAAGGGTAAAAAATATTTATATGTCAAGGATTTCTAGACTGGTTTGCCTAAATCCTGGTTAAGAAGTCATATTCTTGTGGGGGTGAATTCTATGCAGTATGCTGAATGATTTTGAAGTATTCTGGTTCTGCCACTTTGCTTCTGTGGCATACATCTGTGGAAAGTGCCTGTGCATATCTGTTCGTGTACTTGGCACGTATTTGATGCTTCTGTTAAGGCAGTCAGACAGTCTTAAAAAGGGTAGTTCCTTTTGCACCAAAGGCACATTAAGATCTTTCCTCTTAGACATGGTATGTGATTATTCTGAAATACTTTTTGTCCAAACATCTGATACTGCATATTTGTACAACGCAATGAAACTTGAAACTGGCTTGTACTGTCCCAGTTTTTATGACCTTTTGGGAACTTTTTTATTTTTATTTTTGAAGGTGCTGTCACAGGGCACGTGAATGAGCATTTACTAACATTCTAAGAAGAGCTTTTTTGCATCTTGAGAAATGACAACAGTTGCTGGCTAATACGAAAAAATACTATATAAAGGCCAGACTTACAGTTAATAACTGTTCAATATTTTGCACCTTGTGTCTCTTCCTGCTGTTTTACGTCTTCCCCCCGCCCCCCCTTGCTAAAACACACTCAAAGGATTGGAACTCTGTAGGGCTTTTTTTGTGAGAGGGTGTGTTTCTTTCCTTCTCCAATTGTTGATTTTGCGTTCTAAGTTATTGAAGCCAACATAAAAAAACCAAGTAGAAGTCTTAATATGGCAGAAGTATCTTTTGAAACTTATTTTTCTATAGGAAACTAGGTGGTTTTTCCACTTCTATCCCCTAATAGCTCAACAAATACACTTTTTTAAAAAAGGTGATATTTCTTTTTATTGCCAATCATCTGACATGAATCTAAAATGTGAACATTAAGCTGAATCCTTCTCATTTCTATCAGTGTCACCACCAGTAAAGGTGCTGGGAGTAGGGAAACAGACCTTGTTTGCAGGTATGATCCTAGTAGCACCCCTGGGAAGTTCTCCCTTCTGGGCTCTGGCATTAGCAAATGGCTGGAGCTTAAAGAACAAATTGTTTGCTCAGGGAATTCAGCTCATGTTCCTAAGTATGTTAATTCTGCAGTGTGTGAAGTAGGAAAGCACTGTGGAAATCTTTTGTTGCCCATTAAGTAAGCTTTTTGCACTTAAAATTACACTTGGAGAAGACCTTTTGAATAGAAAGCTGCTATTATAATATGATTTCTCTTTTGAGTAGACTTTTTCTTTAAGTAGAAAATGAAAATTTGCTCCAACATTGCTGAAAACGCGGCAGAGTACATTACAAGATTTTTTTGTTATGTATGTGGGAAATCAGCATAGTAAATGTAATAAATTATGCATATCTTAAGGGAAATTCAGAGACAGAAGTTACAGAATTCATTTTTGTGGTGGGTTGACCCTGGCTGAATGCCAAGTGCCCACCAAAGCCGCTCTATCACTCCCCTCCTCAGCTGGACAGGAGAGAGAAAATACAACAAAAGGCTCATGGATCGAGATAAGGGCAGGGAGAGATTACTTAACCAATTACTGTCACAGGCAAAATAGACTCAACCTGGGGAAATTAGTTTATTACCAAACAAATCAGAGTAGGATAATAAGAAATAAAACCAAATCTTAAAACATTTCCCCTAACTGCTCCCCCTCTCTGTTCTTCCCAGGCACAGCTTCACTCCTGAATTCTCTACCTCCTCCCTGCCAGCAGCTCAGGGGGACAGGGAATGGGGGTTGGGGTCCGTTCATCACACGTTGTCTCTGCCGCTCCTTCCTCCTCAGGGGCAGGACTCCTCACACTCTTCCCCTGCACCAGCCTGGGGTCCCTCCCACAGGAAACAGTCCTCCAGGAACTTCTCCAACGTGGGTCCTCCCCACAGGCTGCAGTTCTTCACGAACTGCTCCAGCGTGGGTCCCTGCAGCAAACCTGCTCCGGCGTGGGCTCCTCTCTGCATGGGCCACAGGTCCTGCCAGGAGCCTGCTCCGGCGCGGGCTTCCCACGGGGTCACAGCCTCCTTCGGGCACCCAC
>JAVKLA010000093.1:15720962-15738250 GCA_034782735.1 Sagittarius serpentarius | reverse complement strand
AAGGCTGGAGGGGCACAGGAAAGCTGGGAGGGGAGACAGCCGGGACAGCTGACCCAAACTGGCCAAAGGGGTATTCCGTACCATGGGATGTCATGCCCAGCTTGGTGTGCGGGGAGGAGCGTGGCTCGGGCGAGTGGTGAGCAATTGCATTGTGCATCACTTGTGTATTCCGATCCTTTTATAATTATTGTCACTTTATTGTTATTAGTGTCATTGTTAGTTTCTTGCTTTCTGTCCTATTAAACTGTTTTTATCTCAACCCACGAGCTTTACTTTATTTTCTGATTCTCTCCCCCATCCCACTGGGAAGTGAGGGGGAAGTGAGTGAGTGGCTGCGTGGTGCTGAGTTGCTGGCTGGGGTTACACCACGACATAGGGGCAACAATTATTAGGCTGTCTCTCCTGTGTCTCCACTGTCAATTTTCACAGCACTTGTAGGAACTTCTTCTCTTTGAGATCTCACATGTTTTAAATCAGATATGGTAGAAATTTGCTGGTGGATGCAAAATTTATTAAACTGGAATGGTGGACTTACTGGAGTGTTGTGACCTACTCTGATGAATCCCTTTTCCATAGAGCATCATCTTTATACTAAGCAAGCCAAAATTCAAGTTTAGAAAAATATGACTATGAATATATTCATGATTAAAACAGATACATTTCAATCTTGTAAAATCTTAGTCTTGTTGAAATATTTCATAACCTAAAGTTCCTCATTCAATGAAGAGCTATAAACCAAAGATCTGGAGGCACAAATATTTTGTGGTAAAATGAGGTATTTGTCATGTGCTTCTCAAATTTAATTCAAATTTAACTATTTCTCCATTTAACTATGGAGAAATAATTTTGGGGTGGGGTTGGTTTTTTTTTGTAAGATGAACAAAATAATCGTGATTGAGTTGTACATTGAGTATTTTATATTTTGCCAGCTTTTAAAAGTTCACTATTTTGTGTTAAACCACGTTAAACTTTATTAAAAAGCTCATTGAGTCATAGCGGATTTTAGCATAAAACGCTGCTTTTGCATTATCCACTGGCCCACACTGTCTCTTCACCTATTTAAAGGGGGAAAAAAATCAAATTATAGAAGAAAAATTTGTCATCTGTTTCACTCGTAAGTCATCTTAACATGGTCTGCAAGAAAAATCTGCCAACTTGCTTAATGAGGTATGTTCTTTAAGTGAGGTGATAGAAAGTAATGCACTGGGAACCAGCCTAAATAAATCAAAACTTATCACACAGATGTTCAAAGATGATCAGAAATCTGAAAATGCAAATAGGCATTTTTAAAAAAATTTAGCCAGTGTTTAAGTCAGATGCCTGTCTCTCACTAATTTCACTGGGATTTAGCTGTCTAACCTGCCTAAGTGATTTTGAAAAATAACACAAGCTGCCTGTCCGCATCACTAGGTGCCTAAACACTTTTGGAAAATTTGTCCCTGAATGTTCTTAATAAAGAAAAATGACACTTCAAAATGTGAGAGTGTAGCCTCAAAGTAGAATCAGAACAATGTTTCAGAAAAATCTAGCCTAGTCTTACAAGAGCTCATGACAGATGACTGTTGATTCCTAAGTTTGTTGTAAGCCACAGTACCTGAAATAATTTTCTGCAAATTGTATTGAAATGCCCCAAATGAATTTTATATCTGTCCAATTATGCTTAACAGGCAAGGTCTAGGCAAAGATAGTAGTCAACCAAATACAACCTGAGTACAATCCCATGTATTCACACCATCAACACATGATATTTCTTTTGCTGGAAGTTGCACCCAGTACTGAAGATGAAACACTTCAATGATTTTAGCAATATTCTTTTAATGAAGTGCCTTATTTAAGAAAACGTGTTGCATGCTAACTGTCCATGTATTGCAAAATAGTCCCTATTGAAGTTTAATTAGTGTAAGTAGTATAACCAGTGGTTCATGTAATTAATTGCAGATTACATATTAAAAAAATCACTATTTTTGTTAGTGAATATTTAAGCATCTAGTCATCAGCTGGCTAGATACAGGAGCACTAGAAAAGTCAAGTGTCAGTTAATATGTCAAACATCCATTCCTTTTGTAAGTTCTGTACAGGACATTATATATAAACATGTACAAGTCAAGTGGGAATATAAGTGAAATAAAGTACAGTTGTTGAAGGAAGTAATTCTGGGGGAAAAATCATATCCATGCCATTTTCTTGCCGTACCCTTTTCCCACAAATCATGTCCAGCACAAAGAAAAGTATAAGGATTTGTAAAGATTATTTATTTGGAAATTGTCTTTTTCTTCATGGTAGCTATCAGATTTTTTTTTTTTGCATGATTTGATTTACCATTTAAAGTAATTCAGTCATTCATGTGTTCTTTCTTGTTTATCATATAATATTTGAGAAAATTATATTTAATATTGGCTAGTAAGAGCTTAGCTCAGAAACACCAAAGACAGGTGCTAGTCTAGGTTTTGGTTGGTTCAAATTTCTGCTTTGTCTCAGAACTCCTATTGTGCAGGTTTGGGCAAGTTATTCTGCCTTGCACTTCAATTTCCACCTGTAAAGCGGGGATAACACACTGCTTTGTCTCACAGGAATATGGTTGTGAATAAACACATTACAGTTTATATTGCAGTCAAATTCTTTACTTTGAAGATACTGTTGAGATAAGGATCTTATGTGGATTTGAGTGTAAACCATACTTTGCTCATAATTGAACGTCATTTTTTTATATATCCATATGTACAGCAAGATAGTTTTGGTCCAGCAGAAAGCAGGATGAGCTAAAAATTAACATGCACTTGGGTGTACAGCGGAGTTTCTGACGATTTCCTGCTATTGATTTGGCATAATGCAATAATGTACTTCAGTGAGACGTTTATAATGCAGATGGCAGTGATTTACTGCTGTGTTCTACAAAGTATGGGAAGTCTTTCATTGTTAGTGTGGATTGACAGCTCTGAGCAGGAATAACAAGATTCTAGACTGTCTGTCCCTCTAGCTGACTGAATATCTTCAAAGCTGGACAGCAGGGAGAGCCTGAGGTAAATAGTCCAAGCCCATGTTTCTGTTGCACAACTGTAATCTTACTACCAACTCATCATTTTTTTGCTCCTGACAGGTGGCAATTCTTTGTCAGGTAGTTATGAATGCTAAGAGGTTCGGTATATAGGTCTGAAAAAAGATGGTTCTTTAATCATGATCACAAGAATGTTTAAAGTATGATTTTGCCCATTCACTTTGTTCTGTGAGTAGCCAGTTACAAGCTGCAGATGTTATATGTGGTCTCTAGGTAGCCAGGGCACATAAGGAGACCCTTCACTGCCTGTTAAATGTCAGAAATGCAGCTCAACCTCAACATGCTTGTTGGCCCTTTTAAAAAAAAGGGTCAGGATAATAGAAAGAAACTGACTTTTAACATTGCCAAAAAACAATGAGAACTTTGAGCTTTCCCCTATTTTTTCTTCTCCCCTTTCACATTCCCTTTTTTCTCCATATTCATGTCAACACACCTGAGTTCCTGACTGATGGTATCCTCCTTCTGTGTAGCTCTGGGCAGCCTTCCCTTGAGCAAGGATTGCTAGTCACATCAGACAGTGCCTGAATGAGTAGCAATTGTGTGAGGTGCACAAATGTGAGGAAGGACAAGAGCACGAAACTAATTTTAACTTGTGACCTAATCAAGGGTTTGAACCCAAGTCTCCCGAGATAAAAGGCTATTGCCCTTATTTTTCATCTGAAAAGCCATTTGGACTGCATATAGACTGTTCCCCTTGAGAGATGGTGTCAGATTGATGTACTGCAGCATGAAATGGGAGTGTAAATGTATGTGACGTTCATGGACTAGTGAATAGAGCTAGTTTACTATGAAATGAATTACTAGCAAAATAAAAGGGCTACCTCTAACCCCGTCTTCTGCTTTCTTACTTGAAGATGATGTTGGTTCAGCTCCAAATGGGTGTTGATTTTAACAGATTCTTAGTGACATTGACATATCAGGTAAAGTTTAAATCCTGAAAACTTGTTCTCATTTTTATTATAAATATATTAGAAGAGAGAAAGTAGCTTAGAGGAATTAAAAGAATTGAAATTGCTTATTGCCTCATTGTCACAGTGCTAAGGATCCAGTTATTCAGGGGCTCCTTGTTTAATATGGATATGCTTGAAATTATCCAGCCTTCATATTTAATAGCCAGGGAGACTTAGTGAGTCTGTTCCAGCCTTCGGTGAGATTGCAGACAAACCGGCTGTTATACTTAAATATTTCTAAGGCAAAGCAGGCTTTGAGACTTTTTTTTACTTCATATTACTTGACAAATGTAAGTAGAGACTTTCAAAGGAACCTGAAATGTTGGGTACCTACCATTTTCAAATATTTAGGCCACTCAGGACTGCACTTCTTTGCTGTACAAAGACTACATTTGATTCTTTGTGGTGAAAGATTTGGCAATGTAGTTGAAAGAGATATTGTTGTTCACCTGGCTTATGATCTGAAACGAGTGTACTATCGGCAGTCTGGAGGTCACTGGGATGTTAAAATATTTCATAATTCTTAGAACCTCCCTAGATTTACGGAATAATAAGAAATAAGAAGATCCTGAAGATATTTTTAAATTCTTCACTTTATCTAAGAGCTAATAGTCAGATTGGGGTGGGGGGGAAGCCTTGTAAATTCATAGTTTTTTAAGACCTCTTACTGTTTTGGAGTTATGGTAGCTCTTAATGTACTCGATATATAATGGTAGTGCCTAAGAATGAAGACAGATAAGCCTGATAAACTTACAAGCAATGGCTTTAAAATTAAATTGCTGAGGTCAAGTCAGTAGTATGTCTACAACCACAGCTTTTTCAATACTTCATACATTCTTCAGTTGTTACTAGGCAGAAGGGGAAATGTATTTAAAAAATAGATAGCAGTTAGGTAGTATTAGTAAATTTGGGATTATTTCCTGTTTCCCTTCCGTTTTTGAAATGTAGATGGTTTTGCCTACTATAAATCTCAAATAAGCAGATTGTTGTGGGAGGGGGAACAGAAAGAAAACAATATGTTAAGGTGTCCAAACCCAATATTATGCCATTAAAGACTAGTGGCTTTTTTTTTTTTTTTTGATGTTATGGGTGAATGTTTTGTTCACCACTGGGGATCTAAAGCGTTCTGCTCTGTAACACTGTGGGACTTCAGGTTCTGAGATTTAAAAATCACACAGAAAGCTAGACTGAATGATGTCCATTGCCTGAGGCAGCGAAAAAAGTCCAGAGAGGATGAGGAACTGGTTGCTTGGCAGGCTAAGTTTCTAAAATAATAATGAAAAGGTATGACCTTATCAAAGGTGGTTACAATGATTTCTTCTGTTCTATGTAAAAATAGATTGAGGTATGGAAAGGTGACACTCCTTGCCTATAAGTTCCTAACAGAGCTGTATCAGGGTCAGAAAAGGAAACTGGTTCTCATGAAGGTGTCTTGCCCACAGTGTTAAAATGTGATTAAATTTTCAGGAGGAAAAAGTTTTAGAGATTTTGAAAGATATTCAATATAAAATCTTGGCTTTCAAATATTCAAGTTTTTATTGATTTCTTAATAGTAAATCTTCACACTATATTTTTTTCTTCTGATTATTTCAAAGAGCTTATGTGTTTCTTAGAAGACAAAGTGAACCAGTAAAGTTCTGTGTTGAACAGTACCCTATCAGCAGTGTCGGGTGGGATTGGGAAGTGGAAATAGTCTGCATTTTCCCATTCTGGCTTTCTAATCAGAAGCTATACAAGGTAGTAGGCAGAGATGGCAAAGGGTGAAAATGACAGTGTTCTGGAAGGCTTATAAATCCTAGAATCATTCCAGATGCTTTTCTTTTCATTCTTGCTTCACCTATTGTGTTTATCCTTAAAAACACTCTCCTTAAAATTACCTTGCTTCTGTTCCTTCATTCAGAACTCTGAATCATAACCAACAGCTGCTGAATAGCAGTTATTGTTTTCCATTATTTTTATGCCTTTGGATTCTTGCAATACCATTGCTCAAGTACAACATGTAGAAGAAAACAGTTTGTTTTCTGAATTGGTATGTGTTCTGTAGAACAGCTTGTACGGCCATTCTTCTCTAGCAGAACTCTTCTGGAAAGGTGGTGATGCTGTCATATGCTCCTTTATTTGCAGTGAATATAGCCACCAATGTGATCAAAATCCATGTCTGTCTTGGAGTGAATTTTTAATTCTGATGAATTGGAGGTCGGTTCTCTTCCGATTTTGTTTTCTTATTTAATGTACTAAGATAAAAGGCATATTATTTCAGGAGACATGGGAGTATAATGTTGGAGGGCTGGGAAGTGGTTGGACCAATACTTTGTGATGTGACTGTGATCAAAATGGTTGATGATAAATTTGGTTTCTTGATGTGAACACAGCATATTCTCTTGGCATGTATTCCTTGGCATGAGCCAGTTTGCACCAGGGGGAGGGAGGGAGGCTGGAAAAGCTGCTCTATTAAATTATTTTTAATCCTATCTATTGATGCAGTTTCTTAATTTGTTGTTTGTTTTGATAATTGGGCAATTGTTGTCTTTACAGGTTAAATTCAAATGTGTTTGCAGTGACTGAGTGAAAGGTTTAAAGCAGGGTGTGAGATTAGTGCTTTTTTAGAGAGAGTGAGCAGGTTTGGGAGACACTACATAGGTGTCTTCTAACTTCTGTGTTTATTAAGAGTACTTTCAAAAATTAAAACTGAACTGTAATATATATATATTTAATCTTTGTCTTCTCTATTTTTTCCATGCATTTTTTTTGTTCAAAGTTTAATTTTAAGAGATTTGACCTAACAATATCCATGTAAGAAACGTGATAGAATATTTGATGCTCAGTAGCTGCTTCTTCAAGTCAGAATATGTTATGCCAGTCTAAATTGAGAGAAGCAGCCAACCAGAAAGCTCAGTGAAAACATAAGCAGTTTCTCTTCTGCTGCCAGCTACAGTAGTCAGATCAACTTGGCAAAAAAAAAAGCAAGCTGGGCCAGGTGCAAATGTACAGAAGTAACAGATGAGATTAAACCTTTTTCTCATGTGGTCATTCCTGTTTGGCGTGATCTGACCCTCTGATAGAAAGCTGCCTGTGGCTCTGAAAGTACCACTTCGAGCAACAAGCAGAGTTTGGTATTTATTCTAGTCCATCTGTCCATCAGCAGAGTTTGGTAGCAGAGCTGTTCTGTGCCAGACCAAGTGTTGCTTGGATTCTGCAGTGACTCCCAGAGAGGACTAATCTGTGACCACCAACCTCCTTTCAGTTAATAAATTAAAATCAAACTGACTTCTTATTGTTTTAGTGGTCAAAAGAATAAGTGGTTAACACTGTAAGTAACTCAGCTCTGCAATTTTATGAGGTGTGCGAGCAAATGTGAATTACAGCCATGGCCTTTCAAAGAACAAGCCCCAGAGCAACCTTGACCAGTGTGGTGCAGACATTATATTACACACAACCTGCTGGGGATTTCTTTTTGCTCTGCTTTCAGTTATTTTCCACAGCACAGCATCTGCAAGAAACATCTTAACCTTGAGCTGATTTTCTTTCTGAGGGTTCAGGGACCCAGGAAAGTTGTGGGTAGCATTTTTTTCCTAATATACTTCATTCATTATTCAATACTGATGCCACAGAACTGAAATTTTCTATCAGAGTGTGTTGATTCATCAGGGTTACTGACAGAAGCCAGGTTAGGAGCTACATGGACTAACCTCCCCTGGTTTCTTGGTTTTCAGCCAGCCACCTTGCCATCTAGCCGCCTACTAGCTGATGTGCAACCTGACAGGCTTCCTAGCTTTCAGGAGGCCTGTCCTGTAGGTTGCTGGGCAGCTAGGCTTCCCAGCTGCCCACTCGATTGCTTGCCAGGCTTCCTAGGCTGAGTCTCTGCAGGTGCAAATCCTGCTATTCCATCAAGAAAATAATTTGTTTCTATAAGCAAGGCACTGTACCCCCAGGCAATTAGCAAGGCACTGAGTTTGGCAACAGGGAGCGGAACTCTGACAATACGGGGAGATTCCTAGGGGTTTGTGGTCTGAGTAATTCCTAACAGAAAACCGCTTTGGATGACTTGAAACTTGTGTTCTGAGGGTAAAAGGAAAAGTCTTAGAATATAGAAAAGGCTTCCCATTTGCGAAACGGTTATATGGAAAAATTCTACTTTAGCTTTGCCTTCAGGTAGAAAAGTTCACTTTGTGACTTTGCTTCAATGACTGATTTTTAAAGATACTTTAAGGAGTTTCTGACGTTTTTATGTTCATATTTTAGAGACTTCTCAGCTGTGCAGATCTAAGTTTACATCAGAGGTTGGTTCCAAGCCCAGTCATATTTCAAGGGTTTTGCAGGCATTTCTGTATTGGAAAGTCAAAACTACATGGTGCATAAGAACCATTAGAAACAAATGTTACATGTTTTCATTCTTTCTCACCTGCCAAAATGTTTCCTTGATGGCTGCAGCCAAGAAAACCATTACAGATGAAGATTAGATTAAAATAAATGGATTTACGGTCTACAGGATGCTGCCTTTGGGGACTCTATAAAAAAGATTTATCTATGTTTTTATGTATGTGTGTGTTTTATACATACACAAGACATACAGTGCACCAGGATGCAGAAAGAGATAAATCAAATAGGTCTGGAACTATGTAGGGAGGTCTGGATTTAGAAGAGGGGCTGTAAGAAGGCCTGCGAACCTGCAGTTTGTGTAGCTATTTTATTGATGGGCCTGGTTTTTGTTTTTAATGTGCTTCAGTCTATTCTTCTTTAGTGTATTAGTAATTTGGAAAACTCAGGGAAATAAGCTTGTGGTTACGGAGGTTATTATTTGAACACACGTATGCCAGATTCAAGCACTTTATGTACATCTAGATCTGCAAGACCAGCTTAAGGGATAAAACTTCTGTGCTGTTAGAGCAGAATTGTAGATGTACACATGAAAGGCAGTTCTGGCAAGCTCTTCTTTGTTCAATTGCTATTCTTGATAGTAAGATTTCAATCTCTTTATCTCATAGAAGACCCTGTATCAAAGTGAAACACATTTTACTTGGTGAACTTCCTTGAAACTCATGGCTTTCCTTCATGGATCTTACCGCGTACTTTGAAGCTTCCTTAGAAATGTCTCTAATTCAGAGGGCCAGCCCAGGGTTTTATGGGTGTCTCCAGTCTCTTGCCTTTTCATTTTGGAGCTTGAGGCTCTAGTTCCATGTTCTTTGATGCTAGACATGTGCACTGCTGAATTAGTCCCAGGTACAAATGTCAGTTCAGCCCAGCAAGTCAGAAGGACTGCATTTCTTTCGAATTAACCAAAATGCTGCCTAGATGCTGTATCTGGGTTGAGGGATGAGCTGACAATACAAAGATTCAAACCCCTGAAAATGTGTTAGAACCAGCAGAGCAAGTTTGTGTAAGATCAGTGATTAATTCATGTGCTGGATCAACACTTAAGTCCCATTTACCACCTTACAGAATTGGCTTCAGATAGTAATCCTTTACAGAGCTTTATATTGAAGCTAAAATGTAGCACCGGTCATATTGATGGACTGCTAAAGTAAGACATTTCAGTGCAGAAGGGTTATGTATTACAGATAATAATAAATTAACTCTACTTATTTTGTGCCATGAGCCTTTTTGAATTTTGCCACATCATTGAAACAAATAAAAACACATCCACTGCAATAAAAAATATCATCTGCAAACACATATCAGCAAACAAAGAGTCTGAAATATAGAACAGGAAAGAAAGGTGATAAATACAGTGGCAACACGAATGCAAGGCTTTTGATACTGATACTGATAAAAGGTGAAAATCAGTATGAAGCTATGAACTGTTGTTAAAACCTTTAACCAGCTCATGCCCCTGCTGCCATTTCCAGAATCACAGTTTCTGCCACTAAATTCTCTATTGTCTATCTTTTAAAACTGTAAAGACACCCTGTGGTAGCAGAGGAGGGGCAAAAAGCAGTTCCTAATTTTCTCTGCCTCTGACTTTTTGAGATTTTTTTTTTTTTAAGTGTAGTGTATCCAACTCATACCTACCTTGTCTGATAACAACTGTGAAGAAAAAAAAAATGGAAGTGATCTCTTTTTTTTTTCCCCCCTTCCAATTTCTAAACCATTATAGGATACAGTAGTATGGAAACAGAACACATGGCATTTTTATAAATATTTCTGCAATTACAGGCACCTGCTCTCTCCATGTACTACTTTATGTGTTGTCTAATGGACACAGAGCACAAAAAGGCCTCTTTTTGGCTGTGGCATTAGCCTTGATTTCTCTCTATATAAATTGATCTGATAATACTTCGTACACTGATTTGTCAGTGGCAGTTTAGAAGTATTGTTTAATGAGTATATTTTATTATCAAGTATATATTTGTGATATTGGTAAAAGGTGAAAGTGATAATTCCAGAGAATTAGGTTAATTTAATAATCTACAGATCAAAATAAGCAGAAGCACAGATTTTAATTCCTCCATCAATATGAAGGCATCTTGTTGAACTGATCACCCTCAGTTCAGTCTGCGTTTTCATCCAGTACTTGGATCTTTGACATTACCTACTGACATGGCCAGCATTCTCCTGGCTGAGACTGTGAACTTGCTTCATGTGGGCCACTAAAAAGAAACCTGATAGCAATAGCCTTTTCACCGCTCAAAAGAAACAAATTTGAACTGGTGACTTATAGATGAAAGGGTTTATGACTCCATATCCATGTCTGGATCACGCATCTCCTTCCCAATGTAATTTTTGGTTTATTGATTCAGGTTGAGAAAACACCCTATAATAGTGATAATAGTGGCCTCCTTCTTGGCTTCACAACTTTTTGTCTAAATGAAATAGTAGTACATCAGCACTCACTTTGCATACTGGGGTAGGGCTGGGTCAAATATGAAAATTGTGTGCATCTTTGTACAGTTTAAAGCATTGCTGATCTTAGATCTCTTCGTGCATAAAGCAGGTCTAGACACCTGTAACTGACTGACCTCTAATTATCCTGTACATAGCAAACACTTAGAGGCTAGTTGAGCTGCGTCTAATAAAAGTTGGTTTCAACCTTTCACTGCAGGGTTAGTACAGGAAAGCCATTTCCTGGATTACAGTGCCTAGAAGCAGGTTGTACCAGACAGCCAGACTCCATTCATATTCTATGGACCTTTAAATGCTATCATTTAGAAAAAATGAGAGCCTTTTTTTTCTTTTTAGACAAAGCTTTGAGCTTTCCTGCTTAAATCTTTCTTTTTTTTTCTGTTCAGTTACAAAAGCAATATTGCTGAAATGACGCATGCTTTGCTCTGTCCTAAATAACCAGATGACTATTATCCATTGACTCTTCTCATGTAAAATCAGTGAGGTTTAGCATTAAAAAAAAAACCAAACAAAATGCTTTTCTTTTGCCTGTTTTTCAAGTACGTGTTGAAGCTTCTTTTCTCTCTGCATTTTCTGTTCGTGTGAAAATATTATTTACTTTGCATTAACATTATCATAAATATGAGGATGCTTTTCTGACTATGGAATTTCTAGAAGGTTTTTTTCTGAAAATTCAGTCCCTGTAAATGAGATATGAACCTTCTGGAAGTTTTGAGGGGCAGTCTGGATAAGCATACTCACTTTGGGAATTAAGACTGTGTTGAAGCCCACAGCTGAGTAGAGACAAGCTCAGGCTCTAGAATGAATCACACTCAGACCAACATTATTTAGACCAGAGCCTGTAAATTCTCCACAAGTAAGTTTGTCCCACTGTATTAAAGGTCTGCTTTTGTTTGTGTTTCTGCTGCTGTTTCTTTTGCTTTTTCTTGGTTATTTTTTTAACTACCTTGTTAAGGAGCTACAATGTATGTGACAATTTCTAATGTGGGACATTTTGTCACTCTGTATTACATTCTAATCTCATTTAAATGGCAAAACCCCACTTTTTTTTTTGTCCAAGAAAATATCTCCCATGATGACTATCACAAAACAGCAATAAAGATACACTGCATGTATCTGAACATTTCTACAGTTTGCCTTTGGGGAGATTAACTCATACTTTGAGCTGTCATGATTGGTGACTTTTCTCCAATCTCTTGCCTGAATTAAGTTTCAAGATATGCTGTTTTTTCATTTACTAACAAATTTTTTTAAAAGATGGCATCTTCCTATAGAATTATGCTGTTCCACATATTTAATCTCTTCATTCTGCTAAGTGGCAAAATTATGCTTTTAATGCTTTTTGCCTCTGCTACTATACTATGGGAGTCTATGTACTACTGTTATATACTAAGAACAGGATATTAAACTTCAATTAGTAACTGCTGGGCATGATCTATCTGTCAAAATGGGGGCATTATGCATATCACATCATTATTTAAAGATGTTGCACAGAATTGCTTTACCCTGTCCACAGTAAGACAGAAATTTCCTGACATTCTTGGCAGCCAGCAAGAACATAAGTGGTAATAAAGAACAGCTGCTGAAATAGCTGTGTTTTGAGGCCCTAATTTGATATTGCAGGACCTGTTATTACCAGCAGTGATGTGAGCAGGACATATATGAAACAAAGTGCATGCTTAACTTGCAGATCTCTGGTTGTGTTGGTGGCATAGTTACTGAGTAACTGGAAGAGGCTTCGTTTGTACACCAGGCATATTGATCTAGAATAGACCAGGTGAGATTTACACAGTCATTTTCAAAGAAGTCGAATTGCACTATGAAGACTATTACAAATTAGGTGTCATAGAGCAAACCTCACCCTTTATAGACATGTTACCATTTTACTATGAGAGGCCAAATGCTGATGCCAGTTATTGCTAGACAACCTGTCGGTTTGGATTGGTGTAACTCAGGGTGGCACTTGGCCTGCAGATTGCCTGGAAAGGGGGCAATTGCTATAACCATCCTTAAGATGGAAATGAAAATTACTTTGATAGCATATTTTACAAATATACACAGGAGTCAGATATGCCCGTTACCAAACGGATTGTCCTGTAGACTTTTTGTAGTCTTGAGTGCTCCTGTGTTCATTTATCTATTTCAGAATTATTTGCACTATAGTGATATCTTTCCTGGGTTGCTAGCTCTGAAGTAAGGAAGGGTTTACTTCAATTTTGGCTGAAGTATGTTAACATCTGTTCCTTTTATTTGGCTGTATTAAAGACAAAAAGGAGAAGAATTAAAAAACAAAAACAAAAAACCCAACAACACCCCCCCACCCCCGCTGTTGAGAGATCCACTTTTGAGAACAATTTTACTTTGTCAGGAAGCTTTATGAGTTTTGAATGCTTTCCTGGTTGTATAAGATTTTTGTTTGTGTTTCCGCACAAAATAACAAACTCAAGGAGCTTATTCTGGAGGAGGATACAGGGAGAGATCAAATTAATTCCTTGTGATGACCACTGTGATTCAGTCAAAAAGGTTAACTTATACTTGCATAGTTTTGGTAAGAGTATATGTCCTTCAGCAGGAATATCTCTCCTTTGCTTGTTCTCTAATGCCAATTATGAGTAAATCCCATGTGAAAATACAATAAACTGTGTGGCCTTTTCTTTCCCACTGTAAAGCATTTTTTAAATGGTGAGAAAGTGCTGTCATGTAGTAAAACTTTGAGAGCTTGGAATCAAACACCTGGCAAGCTAATTTGTTGGTTTGGGTTTTTTGGGGGGGGGGGGAGGGTGGCGGCTCTTGAGTTTAAAGAGCTCACTTTAAAAGTTTGCTAATGTTACTTTAGAACGTACTTGATCCAGCTTCACTGGGCTGCAGGCTGCCTCCAGGAGCTCAGGAGTTTGAGTCAGAAAAACTGCTGTGCAGTTCTAAAGTCCTTAGGATAAGAGGTATCTTAGGATAAGAAGTGCAGGCTTTTCATGTATCAGATACCATATGCAATTTTAATACTTATTTTTTATTTGCAACATTAGCAACAGAAAAGTGAAGACCTTCTAGAAAAGCATGTTGGTCTATAGTTCCAGGGCTTTCTGTCAACCGATATCCTTTAAGTTATTCTTCTTTGCAGGTAGGCGTGAATGGTTACTTTTGCTGGAAGTGAGACAGGCAGTAGTGCCACACAGGGGAAGACAAAGCTGTTAAGAGGCAATAGAGAAATTGCTAGCCTGCCCATTTCACTTTCTCCTGAAGAGCTTGGGGCAATAGGTCCGCAATCCAGTCACTATAACTGGTATTAAACTTGCAGCGGCTTGTTGTTTTCATTGGCTGAAAGAGGCCACTGCTGAGGGCCATGATCTCAGTTCTAAAGAATTATTTTGCTTTGGAGGCTAGGTGAACCTCCAGGAACTGCAGATTAGTTCAACAGGTGACCTGAGACTTGACCAGAGAGTTTTACTGAAAAAACAGTTGTTTTGAACAAAGCCTATTACTACAGTTTGTACGTGCACAAATCTGTGGAGGTCTGGAAGCTCTACAGAGCTCCAGTACTCCCAGGATATACTTAGGATGTCAGGAATACTGTTTTGCTATAGAGTTTAGTAGATTGTACTTAACTCTTTTTATGACTACCTCACATATTCTTTGGGCTGGAAAAGTCTGTTTACTCAGAAAAAACCACAAACTGTCAAAGTAATACATTGACGCATTTACAAGGAGTAAATGAATGGAAAAGACCGTCAACCTCACGCATCAGGACCTGGGAGGCCAGCAGCGTGAGGGACATGATTGTCCCCCTCTACTCTGCCCTTGTGAGGTCCCATCTGAAATACTGCGTGCAGGCCTGGGGTCCCCAGCACAAGAAGGATGTGGAGCTGCTGGAGCGGGTCCAGAGGAGGGCCACGAAGATGATCAGAGGACTGGAGCACCTCTCCTACAAAGAAAGGTTGAGGCAACTGGGTTTGTTGCAGCTTGGAGAAGAGAAGGCTCCGGGGAGACCTCACTGTGGCCTTCCAATACTTAAAGGGAGCCTATAAACGGGAGGGGGAGTGACTTTTTACACGGGCAGATAGCGATAGGACAAGGGGGAATGGTATTAAACTAAAAGAGGGGAGAGAGATTTAGGTTAGATGTTAGGAGGAAATTCTTTACTCGGAAGGTGGTGAGGCACTGGAACAGGTTGCCCAGAGAGGTTGTGGATGCTCCATCCCTGGAGGCGTTCAAGGCCAGGCTGGATGAGGCCCTGGGCAGCCTGATCTAGTGGGTGGCAATCCTGCCCATGGCAGGAGGGTTGGACTAGATGATCTTTAGGGTCCCTTCCAACCCAAGCCATTCTCTGATTCTATGAAAATTGCATGGCTCCTAATCAACTTTTGTGCATTATGAAACTATAATCCTTTCTACATCAAAATTATTCCATTGAGTGATAGAAAGCTAAGAAAATAAGGGAACTAGAATCTCTGTAAAAGGTTAGTAGTGTAGAAATTGATTGCACTGTTCACTTCTGGCCTGCAGATTCAGCTGCCTGTTTCCTGTTTTCTACAACCTGAAAAGAGATAATTCTCTTCAAATCCAAATATCAGAAAGGAAGAATCATGAAACTGGTATTTCAGACAGCTGTTTGGCAGTGAGGAGGATGAAAGAGACAAAATAGTAGACTTACCACTCCTTTCCTACTCAAGGTGGAATTTCGTTCTTGCCTGTTAGTGTTTTTGGCTAGTACCGAAGTAACAGTGCATTGCTGGAAAACGTGCTTGGAAGTGATGCTCAAATTCGTGGCACTCACAAGAAGACGCCCCACCTCCATTTCTGTTCTCTTCCCCCTCCTGTGCCCCTGACCTAGTAGGATAGGTTCCAGTCGTGCTCTCTCAGCAAGGACATCCATTAAATGTGAAGCGAATATGTACAGAAATTGTCTCGCCAAGTCATTTATTTGATTTCTTATGACACCTAAGGGCAGTTCAACATGCTGACTGATCTGGGGGTGATGGGTGTGGGCCTCAAGTAATAGGTAATGAACATCTTGAATTATGCTTTAATAAGCATCAGATTTCAATGTATATATAATATAATGCCTTGGAGGAGGGTTTGTTGAGTCTTGAGATGCAGCTGATGCAGACCCAGGGATCTGTGCTGCCTGAGCAGAGACACTTAGCTCTGTTGCCTCAGACTTGCTCTAGTGTGGCCTCATCTCTCTCAGGAGATTTAATACTGCATATTTTTTTACTGCTTGTCTTATATGAATTTAAATTACCTGTTCCTTAATGAAAGCCCAAACAGTTGATGCAGTCTGTGGATTTAACATCTTTTTTTAGTGTTACACAGTAAGCTACTGGCTATTCTTCAGGTATATCAGGGATATATATCTGCATTTGATGTTGTATGAGCATCCAAATTTCAACAACGATTTGAGAGGAAAGCTGCTTCTCTTCCCCAGTGCTCTTGAGACTGTTTGTGTGTTCAGTAAGGAGCCCAAAGTGCAAAAATGTTATCCTCCTTTGCCAATAGTAAAAGCATTGAACATCTTAGAAAATCATTTTGAAGCAATAGTTTTTAATTTTGAGAGGCTTTGTAAAACCTTCATTTTTTAAAATAATCATAAGAATAGTCCAGATCTTGGCTAACACAGCAGCGTTTCCTAGTTGGGCAACTTTTGGGCTGTGGAGAGAGGAAAAGATCTTAATGTATTGCTGTGTGTTTGCTTAGCACTCCTCCCTTAGGCGGCATATGGATTTGTTTTTGTTTCTAACCCATGTGCTGTTTTTTTCTTTGTCTGGATGATCCTGTGAAGCTGGAATCCTCAGCAGCCCTGGCTCTGTGTTTTACTTCTGCTATCTGTAAAAGACTGGCTGATTTTTTTTTTTTTCTTATTTTTCCTCCCAATGTTGCAAAAATAGCAAGTGGAAATTTTTGTCTGTTAAAGTTACAACAGTAAGGTGCAGTGCCCAGTCCCCAAGTCTGGCTTGACAGAATCCCCATGCTTTCAGGATCACAGCCTAATTTGAGCCAGATCAATGAAGAGATTATTAAATAACTGAACTCTTCCATTCGAGAAGCTTCACCTCTGAGGCACTTTTTGCTTTCACTTCTGACTTTGGCAACACTAAAACAATCAATATGGACTCAAAAAATATAGGCAGTGAGAAAATATTTCTCTTTTGGGGGATAACTGCAGAATGATCTCACTATTGTGATGCCTTGTTAGTGAGCAGGTAGAACATTCATAGAATCATAGAACGGTTTGGATTGGAAGGGACCTAAAAATCATCTAGTTCCACCCCCTGGCCATGGGCAGGGACACCTTCCACCAGTCCAGGTTGCTCAAAGCCCCAGGTCCTTCTCCACAGGGCTTCTCTCAATCTACTCATTGCCCTGCCTGTGTTTGTGCTTGAGATTGCCTTGATGTGCGTGCAGGACCTTGCACTTGGCCTTGTTGAACTTCATGAGGTTTGCACAGG
>JAVKLA010000093.1:15682007-15705530 GCA_034782735.1 Sagittarius serpentarius | reverse complement strand
CCCATGGTATGGAATACCCCTTTGGCCAGTTTGGGTCAGCTGTCCTGGCTGTCTCCCCTCCCACCTTTCCTGTGCCCTTCCAGCCTTCTTGCTGGCTGGGCAGGAGAAACTGAAAAGTCCTTGAATTAGTCTAAACACGACTTAGGAACAACTGAAACCATCAGGGTGTTACCAACATTCTTCTCTTACTAAACCCAAAACACAGTGCTGTACCAGCTACTAGGAAGACAATTAACTCTATCCCAGCCAAAACCAGGACAGCTTGCCAGAATTGTTGAAGAAGTAGCTAATAGTTATTTTGTGAAAGAGATGCTGGGTAAGTGGCCAGTTTTTAGGGGATTTCTTTGAGCTGATGCATGAAACTATTGAGTTTTGTGAACGTATATTTCGGATGTACGTGCAAGTGCTTCAGGATTCTTTGAGATGAAAGACTATCTATGTAAATGTAAGATATTAATTAATGCCCTTCATGCATTTAATTTCTGAGAATACATACGATTCCTGACAAACGAGTTTGTCACACTTCATCATGTAACCACTTCTTTTGGATTTCCCCCACAGACTTAAGAGTGCAGCAGTCAGATTTTATATTTTTTATTGAATGGTAGATAAAAATGAAATCTGTTTTCATTTTCATTGACTTTCTAAACATATATTTAGTAATTTTCAAAAAGTGTGCATATACATATAGAAGGAATTTGAAGTTATCATGAGCTTTATAATGACTATACTTGCTATAAACTATTAAAACCATTTGCCTTTGAAAATAGTAATAAGAGCAGCATTAGATATTCTGCCAAAGTTCTCCTGGAATTAGTTTGTTGAAGTATTAAACTAGTTGTTGATAGACACACTGCCTTCCCTGTGTGTGTGAATATTTTCATTTTCTCCGTTTTTTTCAGGTAGTTTATAATTAGTTCATTGAAAATTTAAAATCCAGTTGGGAGAAAAGAAAAAGCAATAACCTTCCCCCCCACCTTTTTCAGTCTGTGTTTAGGAGGAGCTAGATGTGAGAAGGTGAAATGGAGTGTTCCTAAAGTCCTGGAAGAATGGAAGTAATATGTTTAAATCACTAAGTGCATAAAAATACTTATGTTACTTAAATTGCCTTTGCAATTGTGTTTGCACTGAAAATTAGTTTATTAATACTTCAGGTTTCTAATGAACTAAAAATATTTAAGACAACTTTATTTAACAAAATTTCAAAATGCTTGTTTTATCTAAGTAGATTCCAATTTCCATGCTAATATAATTGATACATATCAACTTTAAAAAAATAATTATCTAAATTTGAAAAGTTAACTTCGTCTGTATTTTCTAACATAATAAAAGTAAACATTAGAAATGAAGTAAACATAAAGTAGTCATATATAACCATTAAGTTAAATACATATGTATACATTCAGTGCAGCAGAAGGAAATACTAAATTCTATCACCCCCAAAAAAGTCAACGTTTCTTTGGAGGAATGACTAAAATGTAAAAATAAAAATAAAATTAAAATTGGTTATTTAGATCAAAGGCTTTGCTATTAATGTAAATACAGTTAAAACCCAGTGATTTATGTTGCTTCAATTTCAGTCACTGCTATAAATATAAGTCAAGGGTTGATTTGGTTTCACATAGGAAAATTGTCAGCTCTGTGTATCTGATATTAGAGTAAATATGTAGGGGAAATCGCTTAAACTTGCCATATTTCAATATAAAATATTCTGATAGAACAGCAGATACGGAATTATTGACATGAACTTACTACATTTAAAAAACTGTGTTTTGAAAGCAAGATCATTAAGAAATCATCTGCAGTCTTGGAAATTTACAGCTCATACTGTTTATGTAAATATCATGCAAGAAAAAAGTCAACTCTCTAGGCCTACCGTCAAGAATGCACAATCTATTGCTCTGAAGAGAATAGCTGCTAGGAGAATCGATGCAAATGTAGTTTCTTTTCTCAGTAGAAAGCTCCTGAACAGGGTTCAGCCTAAGTTCAAAGATTTTGTTGTGTGGAAATACAATATGGTTACACTATGCTACACTTCGAGGTTATAGATTCATCACCTTAGGCAGAGGATGCATAACTGCTTGGCTGACAGGCATATGAACGTGTTGGCTTAACTCCCTTTATCTGGCTTTCATGATTTTTGTATTTCATCATTCAGGGCTGAGCCTGAGCAGTCTTAGTTATGGCATCTGCATGTCTTTATTCCCCTTTTATGTCCTTCCTTGAAATAGGTAAGGAATGAAAATCATGTAAAGAGAATTGGTCGTTTAGATGTATGTTAAATTGCACCTAGATTAGAATACAAGACCTTTAATTTTTCTGATCCAGACAAATTCTCTTTGATACAGTAAGACCTTCTTTTTCTCACAATGTAATCTACAGCTATTTCTGGTGAAGGTAATGGAGCTAGACCAGCAAGAAACTGATGCCAAATTTTGACCAGCAATATCGGATGCACAGATGGATGTGTAATAAAAGATCCTGACTCAAACCATCATAAGCCAGCATTATATAGATTTGAGTTTGGTTTTCTATAGGAAGAAGTTTTATGTATCCATACTGCCTGTGTCTGGCTGCCTGTGATCCCCTGTTAATTTTTAACTCCCTCATCTGCTTCCAAACTCAATCTGAAAGATGAGTAAGGATCTCTAAGATAAATACTGTGCTACAAGTCCTGAAACTTGGGAACCAGAGAAAGAAGAGAGAGCCTAGAAGTGTTCCAAATGAAGAAAAGGCTGCAGGGTGGGCTCAGAAAAACTAGAGGCAAGTGATCTTTAAAATGCCCCAGGAATAGATGGGGCAGCTGAAGCTTATACCGCTGCAAGTGTGGAAGTCCATCAACATGTTGCTGTGTGCACTGTAACATGTTTCATTAGCTTAAGTGCTCAAACAACAATTCCTCTGGCACCTAAAATAAGTTCCCAGGAAGGTGATGTGGTTCCATGAGGAGAGTTTGGAAATTCCTGTTCAGAGGGGATCTTTGCGTCATCTTTCTAGGATACTGTTTTTCCACAGGCACTAATCATTGAAGGGCTCATAAAAATTGGATTGAAAATGTGAACAAGAGGCTTCATTCCCCCTGGGAAAATGCTGTGCGTTTCTGGAACTTGATCTGTAATTTTAAGGTTTGATATGGTGTTGGATGAAGCGACAACGTACTTTTCTGGGTAATATATCTGACTGTATAATTACTGATGAGGCAGTAGTACTGATCTGATTCCCATTACAAACAAGAAATACAGAGCAAATATGATACTGTCAGGTTCCAGGGGAACCTGGGTCAAGAAATGTCTAATCTAATATTGGAAATGTTACCAGCCACGTAAAGAAAAAGAAAACCTCTCTAGAGGTAAAAATAAATAAATCAGCTTTTTGAAAATAAATATTTTATAACTACTTTGTTGTTATGCATAAAATGGAAGTACTTGATGATGAAAGCAAGTGGACTGAACTGAAAATGATAACTGAGTTAGGTTGGGCTGAAAACGGTCGTTAGAGGTAAATGGTGTCCTGTTATCACTTGTTTCAATGGAGGTAGGTTTCATACAAACCTCATGAAGAATTTTTTGACAAAAGTAATTGGTGTTTAAACATTTCAATATGAAGGCATCCTCTCATAATTTTGCTAAATAAGAGGTAAAAAAGTATCATTTAAGGAAGTCAAAATTATTCTTTAATTTCTCAACTTTTAATTCAAGTATTATTTTTGTTAGCATTTGATAGTAGGCACAAGTAAGGGAGAAGTAGGCCTGTTTAGAAACAAAGTCTATTTTGAAACCTATGGATCCTGACAGATTCAGATTAGTGAAGTAAAAGAAGTATAAATGGAAGGAAGTGGCATAGTACACGTTGTCATTACATACCAGCCAAATGGAGGGAATGTTTATACGACAAAAACAACAATTACTAATAATTGCCTTGCATTTTAGAGCAGGCCTAATGGATTGTAGCACTTTACCTTCAGTGAGCTGGGCGTGGCACAAAACTGAGGCTTCATCCAAAGGAAGTGCTTAAAAGATACCTGTAGCCTGTTTAGAGGAGGGAAGGGAAACCCTGGATTTCTGCATTTTGACAAGATTGTGCTTTGGATAGCTGTGTCAAGATGTGACTGAAACACTAAAAGCTCCATCTGGAGATGTGGTATTTGATGTTTTGTTCTACACTTGTATTAGAAGTAGTTAATGTGAAAATGTAATTGTGTGTATGTAAAATCAAAATTACAAATTAGTCTGAGCAAAATGATGGCATTTTTATTCAGATTTCTATAGCTGTTGGTACATCTGTTTTCAGTTGTTTGATGAGAAATGCTAAATGCATCTTTTGGTGTTTATTTGCCCTGTACTTGGTTTCAGGTTTTTTAGTAGAAGAGTAAATTGAAACTTCTATAAATAAGGTTATCCAAATCTGGCTGCCTATCAAGAGTCTACAATATGTGTACTCTTCAATAATAATAATCCTTGCCATTCATCTGTGACTGTATTCTTGCCTTATGTATATCATACACATGGAATAGGTGAAAAAAAATCTCAAAACAAAATTGAGGTTTGTTCCAAAACTGCTTCTAAACCTACTGTCTTTTTCATTGTTGAAATATTTAAAAATTAACTTCTAAATATTTATCTGAAAATTAAAGCTGCTCTACATCTAGGTTTCTGAAACATGCTCCAGTTTTCCAAGTCCCATGAAGAACTGGAATTTCTAACCTCTCTGATAAACTTGTGTCGTTATTGTTGAGATCCTTACAGTTTATTGTTTCAAATCAAGCTGGTGACTGGTGAAAGCAGTATTTTATGGCCAGAACAGTTCCTCTTTTCATTCTCTTTAAGTCCTCTCTGAATTATTACATACTTCAGTAGATGCTTAGCCTGACTAGAAATGACCCCTTTACCCAAAATAAATACAAATATTTACCTAGAGGCTCAGCATTTTGCTTGACTGAAAACAACATGTTTGTGTCATGTCAGTTCTGGCAAGGAAGCCAGATTAGAGATTCCCACCTCTCTCTGCCCCCAGACATTCATTTCCGTGCTGCAGTTCATTGCCTTTTCAATTGCACTGGTACAACAGCTTTTGAGAGTAAACTGCATACCAGTCAGCTACAAGGTTCCTGGTTTTAGAAAAACAACTAAGCAGAAAACGCAACCCTCTACAAAAATAAAGAGTCTGACCTTAAATAAAGATCATTTCTAGCCCTGCAGTGCAAGCATACAAACAGCAGTGTTGGTAGAACAGAGGAGGCAGTGACCAGTGATGCAGGGCTCATTAGCTGCAGTTGGTAGAGATCACAAAGGGCATTTTTCTGAACTTTTGGGGTGGCTTTCTCCTCTAAGTTTGGTGCATTGTCAAAATCTGAGACTTTCCATGTTGACTAGGAAGGGAATTTAAACTTCATGCCAATATAATTGTGAATTTTATGTAAACACAATGAAAGATTAGATGTACATAAATGTAGCAATAAGGATAATGGAAGCAGCTGAAAGCAGCTCCTGGTACAGAAATATGAAGAAAATCGATAGAATTTGAGTTCTGCTGGATTAGGTGAAATCTGTACTACGGGATGCTTATATAAGTCTGGGACATTAAAAGACATTTTTCTAAATTGTCTTTCCAAGCTGGGACTGATTTTTATTTACCTGAATGTTTAAAACTTCAAAACTCTCACGTTTGTTAGGGCAAATCCTAGAAGTTTAAAATTGCTAAAGTATGTTAGGACAAAAACCTAAACTTACTTACAAAACTGCAAAACTGTTGTATTTGCTAGGACAAAATAATTGGCATTCTAAAATTGTTATGTCAAACATGAGCCTAAAGTCATGTGATAGTAGGTGAGATATAAGCCCTTCAGAAAAGAAATAGGAAAATTATTAATTAAACAATAATTAAAACCATAATTATATATTTTATTAAATGCACTTTACAGATGTCCTTGCAGAAAATCTAGGGAGCATCCCTCAATGGTTAGGAAGACTGAAATGCAAGGGTGTTTTTGTTGTCATTAGTGTGCTTCATCTAATCTGAATTTGTAGCATTGCTGGTATTTAAAAGTGGATGCACCTTTATTTTATGTGACTCTTTGTCGTGGTTTAACCCCAGCCGGCAACTCAGCACCACGCAGCTGCTCACTCACTTCCCCCTCACCCAGTGGGATGGGGGAGAGAATCAGAAAATAAAGCTAAGCTCGTGGGTTGAGATAAGAACAGTTTAATAGAACAGAAAGCAAGAAACTAACAATGACACTAATAACAACAATAAAGTGACAATAATAACAAAAAGATTGGCATACACAAGACAAGTGATGCACAGTGCAATTGCTCACCACTCGCCGACCAACACCCAAGCTGCACTCCTCCCCGCCCCGCCCCACGCTGGACATGACATCCCATGGTATGGAACACCCCTTTGGACAGTCTGGGTCAGCTGTCCCAGCTGTCTCCCCTCCCAACTTTCTTGTGCCCCTCCAGCCTCCTTGCTGGCTGGGCGTGAGAAGCTGAAAAGTCCTTGAATTAGTCTAAACACGACTTAGGAACAGCTGAAAACATCGGGGTGTTATCAACATTCTTCTCATACTAACCCCAAAACACAGCGCTGTACCAGCTGCTAGGAAGACAATTAACTCTATCCCAGCCGAAACCAGGACACTCTTCATTACATGTTCATTGCAATCCTGGCTCAAGTTAATCCAGTTGGCATGGAAGGGTTTGTTGAATGAGTTTATACATTTGGTAGAAGGCAGAGCTGAACTCAGTGAAGGTTAATAGAAGATTTATTTATAAACTCTGTAAACCAAAAATGAGTAGATCACTTTTGTTGGTGAGTTTTAAATAACTTGTTTTGTTTTACTCAGGTCCTGGTGCAAAGCTGAGGCCAATGTAAGAGCAATATGATGGGAAGCATACAATGGATACCTCATCTTGTGATGGTATGAAATGCCATGGATTCCACTTCTGGCTTAGCTGCACCCATCCTTTCTAATCTCGATAAGTCACTTACCTTCTCTGTGTCTTAGTAGCAGTTACAATTCTCCCTATCTCACAGGACAATTTTAAGTCAACAGGAAGGTGATGAGAATATGATTGCATACATAGAATTGTCTTTGATAATGACTGTAGTGTGATTTGTTGTTGCTGACCGTGTTGTAATTAATTGTAAAAATGCTGTATTTCACCTTCACTATTTTGGGAGTTATTGCCTGTACTGTTTTCCTCAAGAGTCTCTTTCTCTCAGGGATACTTTTAAGAATAGAAGAAGTAGTCACTTGCCCAAAACAACAGACTGCCTACCTTGTCTTTGCCATGCAAATATGGTCCAAGTTGTACTCAGCTCAGACAGCTGATCTGCTCCCATTCCTCCCTGAGAAGCCAAGACACGTGTGGTAGGTAGCAGCTGTTGCTGGGCAGGGAGGTACCCCTGTGCCCTCACTCATGCCTCTCTTCTCCCTTGCAGCTGCAGGGCCCACCTTCCTACCCACCCATTCCTCCATTTCACTTCTCCTCTGCGTGAGAGCCAGCTCTGGTCTAGCCACTCCCTCACCCTGCTTACCCAGCAGCCCACAGCACGAGGAGAGAAAGGGTTACGGCAGTGGGGACTTCTTGAACAATACTAGGAGACATCAGTTAAAGAGGAAAGGCTGAGGGCTGGCTCCTGGAAGGGCTGTGGGAAAGTTGTCCAGAAGCCAGAGATTTGGCCCAACTTCACTGAACCTTATTTGTAGCACCCAAAGGCTCTCATCTGACTACAAGACCTATTGGATAACCAGATTTTTTTTTCCTGAACATAGATTACAACCTCAGCAGCAGAGAGTTTCTCTGTCCAACTTAATTTGTGATTTCATACTTACTTTAAAGTTGTGTCCAAACAATTTCATTTCTTTACTAACAGCTAACTAACAGAAAAATAGTGTACAATTAATTCTTTTGGAGATAACAGAAAAAGTTAATTGCTGTGACTTCTTAAATTCTGGTTATAGTTTTCTACTTAGAAGAGAACTTTTTGATGTTTTTATTACTGTTGTTTTATTCATCTCTATCTTATCTAAATGGCCAGTTAAAAAGCATCCTAGCTATTGTAGTTCATGTCCAAAAGCTGTTATCATTTAACAGCTGCTTTTGTTGTTTTTATAGCCATATGCCACTTAAAGCTTATCTGATCTCCTTAAATGACCCTATTGTGCACTCTTATGCAATCCAATTTTAAAGAGATTTAGGTGCCTACAGATGGAAACAGGCTCAAACTGGGAATTTAGAATCGTCTAACAGTCTGACTTGCACCAAAATCAGTGGCTGTCAGGCTGCTGGTAAATCCCTCTAGATTCCTGTCTATCCTTTTAGAAACCTCAGTGACCTTGAGGAGAATCTACAGAGCCCTCATGTTATCCCAGTGAAAGCAAGAACTCCCACAGGGCTGCCTGTGCTATGATACTGGTGAAGTGGGAATGCCTGGAAAGCTGAGCTTCATAGCTTGATTGAGAGATCAGGTGGCACAGAAAAATGTTCAAATAGCAACCGTATCTCAGAAAAATAATGGATGTGGCTGTGAAGGTTGTTAGCTATGTTTCTTTTTAGTTTTATTTGCCTAGGGGGTCCACCTCAGCTCAGGCCTTAATAATAGTGAGAAGTTCTCAAGAGAAAATCAGATATGGTGTGTCCTGGTATAGTCTGTGCCATGACAAGCAGGAAGACTCACAACAGTCTGCTCTGAAACTTAAAAGCTGTATAGGAATGTTACTTATGGTTTGTATTTCCCATACCTGCCTTCTTTCTCATCTTGAAATGCTGAATTGAGGCTGTTTCAAACAGAAAATTTGTACACTCAAAGATACTTTGAGTACAGTGGCAATTAAGGAGTTAATTTAAAGCAAGGAGGCACATATGAAGCAAGAAGACAGTAGCTCATGGCTAAAAGGCTAATCACAAGTTAAACTAGCAGGCTCTATGAAAGTACTTCTCTGGTAGTTAAAAGTGAGTCTCTTGTGCAGCAGAATGAAACACCTTGTAACTGAAAAGCAAGCCTGTTACGTATCTGGAGTTAAAAATTTCTGTTTTGTTGTAACAGCCTGTGTTCCTTTTGGCTCTAGCCTAAACTTGAGGATCAGAGTCATAGGGGAAAACTCACTGAGAGACTTTTGCTTCTTTGAGGCTGCTTTAAGACACTTTGGCAAACTGTAGCTCACTGGTGTTGTTTTGCTCTGCTGCAGCTTCATGCAGCAAGTTATTCCTTTCCCAGCCTTATGCGTCTCACTTTTTTTTTTCTTTTTTTTTTTTGGCACTTGCTTCACTTTCAAGCACACTATTGTAGAATTTCACTACTGAAAAATAGTTTTCTCCTATCCTTTTTATGGCACTAATTTGTGGTTTTGCTACGCACTTCAGGCAAATTTGAAAAGTGTAAGAGACAGAGGTCCAGATTAAAAAACGGATTCACATACCTCAGGTCCACCTAAGCTGCAGTTTAGGAGTCTAGCACCAAAAGCGATTTGCATATAAACTATGCCTCATGCTTAAGTGCCTGTTAGTCCATAGGCACCTAGTTTCCCTGCCTGTAAAATTGCTTTAGTATGTGTTCATGGTGCAATGCAATGTTTTGCAGAACCCCAAGTCTGTATGAAGTAATAGTACAAAGTCTTGCAGATACACGAGTCCAGAAGCAATCTGCCTGCATTAGCATGGTCCTGAAATGAGCTAATGCACAGCCATTTGTTCAAAGCTATGAGTTTAGTTGTCATGTCTTCATTGAATAGAATGAGATTAAGAGTGGCAAGGAAGGGCTGGTATGCGAGTGAAAGATGCCTGGTAGCTAAGAATTGTTTCCTAATGCCACCTCCCTCTTTCTCCACTTTCACTTAAATGAGCTGGTGGCCAAGATTAATATACCCTCATATATTTGTCTGGGCTTCTTGTGCTGTGCAGAGAATCCGTTAGCAGAATGCCTTCCACGGAAGTTCACTTCTGCTCGGCCAGGCATTGGCACCTGGCACCCTTCTCTGAAACAAGAGAGTTCTCCTGATTCCTGGAATAATTACGAAGTAAGAACAGACCTTTGCGTCATCTCTAAGCTACAATCAAATACCAGAGGAAAAAGCTGCTCCGAAGTAGGCATCTGTCCCACTGCTGTAGTTAGATACAGTTAATTGCCTACTAACTATTACTTGACTTCAACAACAGAGACTGCACAAGTTTTCTAGGAGATTTAACAGCAGAGAGAGATTGAAACAGTAATGGTAGTTATAGTTAATCAGATCAATTCATTGAAACAGCAGACAGAAATCTAGTTTTCATGATCTAAAACTCTTTATGAACAATTAGCAGGAAACAACGCAGAAAAGCTCTTTTAGAGCTTGAGAGAAAACCTTGCAGTTTTCAAGTCAGGCTTATTTTATTAACCAAGGTTATAGATGAGTTAAACACAAGTCTTTTAAAGGAATATGAGTCAGTCTTTTCTGTAGCATTGTCATCATCATCTTTCAAAAGCTGAAACGAATTTCCAACTCCATAATATGAATTTCCTTGAAGTATATTGTAATAGTCACTGAAAACTTATGTCTGTTAGAGATGTATGGGTGTTGAGAAGATTACAAATAAACCCTAACAACAATTAATCCATAGAGTTATGTGCTGTGTTTAGCAAGTTACAGAGTTTTTTCAGCTTGAAATCTAAGCCTTCTCAAGGTATAAGGTATCCATGATCCATAAAAAGAAAGAACTGAGAAAAGTAAGTCCATAGTAATAGGCTTGTATTTTGTCTGGAGCATCCAAAATAGTCTCAGTTGTTCCTGGCTTTGATGGCTGAAGAAGCATAAGAGCAATTGGAGCCATTTGGCTGGTATGATTTAAATGCTGTCCTGAAGCATCCAACTGCTGTTTTCAAAGAAAGAGGAGTGAGTTGGGGAGGAAGATGAACAAAAAATACAGAAACGGAAAATATTTAGAACTTGGTTAAAACAGAAATAGTGAACTGAAGCTGTATTTAAAAAGTATTATTCCAAAAGGATGGAGGAGTGGACAGTATCTTTTGGATAGGTGTAGATGGACTTACGATCAACTGAGTAAAGTAATAGGCTTGATGCATTAAAAAATGTCATGCAGTTTGTCTAGTCTATCAAGAATAAGCATAGATGATTCTGCTGCAAAGTGAAAAGCAGGAGAGTATAAGGTGTTAATGAAGACGGTTTTATTCTGTGTTTGTCAGTTACAACAATCTCTATGTGCAAAGACTGTGCTGGTCTTTTTTGCCCGTTTAGAGGTTGGGATTTTTTTAATGTTTCATTGAAGTAAACCATCTGGACTTTTGGGTGCTATTCAGCCTGCAGAGATTTTTTCACATGGACTGCATTATAGCTGGTATTAATTTTCAGGAGGGAAATTTATAGGCTTTGTATGGAATGCTTGTAAACCTGTACCATATTTGCAGGTGTGGCCTTTATATCTATTAGCTCAATTCTGTTTTCAAGTTTCTCTGGGGATGAGTGATCCAGAAACTGCAATAACATATAATGCTGTATTGAAAGTAATGGTTTCTATATTGTAGTGATTCCCATTTTCTTGTCCCCAAGCTCTGATTCCTTTGCAAGAAAAATCTTTCACAGGTATAAGCATCAGTTCATTGACAAACTTAAGAATGTGCTTAATTTTAAACATGTGAATAGTTCCCCAGATATGTCATAAAAAGGGTACCAATATTAGAACTTCACATTTCATACAGTATTTAGCAAATACAGACAAAGGATACAGGTGTACTGAACGTCAGAGTTTTTTTCCAAAGCATCATTTCTAGTTCATGGTGTTATTAAAACCAGCAGTGTAAGAGTGAAAGCACGTACACAATGGCAACAGGATTAGCCTTAAAGTTTATAGCATTTATAAGGAAACAAGAGTCACAAGGGCATTTTAAAGGACTGTCTCACTCTTTTGTACATGACTACATTTCATCACTTGATTATCACACATGTATGTAAAGATAGCTAGTGCAGTAGCTGGAAGAATAGTTGTGGCAGCAAGATTCACTAAAATATCTGCCTTTGTACTCAAACTGCATCCAATTCCATGAGTTATAAATGCTCTAGAATTAATTCATTTACAAGCCATAATTGTTAAATCAGAGGTTGAACTGAAATTCTTCTGTCTACATCAAACTCTGAAATACAACAATGAAAGGAAGTTGGCAAAATCAAATGAGTGCTCCAAAAAAAATGAAGGTACAGCAGATTCCCTAACTTTAGATTATTTGAATAAAAGAAGACCTAAAATATTGAGGAAAGTTTTTCTAAATTATGATAGTGATGATAAAAATACAACCATCAGTTATCCTAGCCTTGTTGAACTAAATAGTTCCTTCTTGTGATGCTATTTCTGCCACTGGTAGAAATTTTCAGATGACTGGCCAGATCTTTATTTGGTAGAAAAGTTGCACTCAGTAGAACTCTACTGACTTGGTTCTGAAGTTCTGTTTCCCCTTCTGTTTGTACACTTAGCTCCTGGTTGTTAGCAGTGTCTATTTTTTGTAGCTCCTAGCTCGGTCATAAAAAGAAAATATTCATCTGTTAGCAGTCCTACAGAGAACTGTGTTTTCTACCAAAGTACAAGTAATATAAGTATACAGACTTGAAAAGTTCCTTTCCTGTGTTCTTATCTACCATTATGAGCAGGGAATTAGTATAACACATTTCCAGGCGAAGCTAAAATTGTTTCTAGCTCATGTCACAAATATTTTTTTTATCAGATCTGAATATAACCAACAAATACATTCCACTGAATCCTACATATCTCAGACCTTTGAACTTTACACCAAATAGGATAGGATCATAAAAAATTCATAGCATAATTTTCACTCATACATTTTACCACTGAGATTTGCAGAGATGATGGCACTTTGTCTAAAAGACTATGAGATCATGAATGGAGGCAGTAATATATACTCATGAAAACTAGTAATATATAAATAATCCTGTTGAGAACTATTCTGAACATCAGAAGTTTTCATGCATTCCTTAAGAGCTGGTCAACCTAGTCAGATTATTTGTAGTCAAACACTGGAATAGATCACACTACCAGGACATCTGCTGAATAAACTGAGCCATCTGCTTAAAAGCTGATGGCACAATATAGAACACAATGTTTATAATCTCTACAATTTCAGCACAACTAGTTTCTCATTTCTATAAAAATGTAATTGGAGCAAGTGTGGCGTTGTTGCAAAGCCAGGTTTCCACCCGTCTGCACTCTGAGCACTCCTGATGGAGAAGGCAACAGAGTAGACGTTGGCCTGTAGGTCCACACCTTGGCCTGTAGGTCCAAGATCTAAGAAGATGGTGGAGAAGAAATAGGGCTGGGAAGAATGGTCCTCCCTCTCTGGCATACAGTCCTGAAACCAGCCTAAGCTGTGCTGGGTGGAATTTTGAGGGAAAAGAAATGGACTAAAGCTCACATGCAGTATTACACTTGAGTAGGTGTTAGTTTTAACTCTTTCTTCAGCAAACAGTCATGAAGGAGGAATAAATAAATACTCAGCTATTAAGTTCACAATCAGGAAACCGGTCTATGCTAACTGGCTTTCCCCTGATTTATATGATATCAGGTGAAGACGCATTTCAAGTTGCTGATAATAACCATTGTAGTCTCAACCAGATCATGTTCAATAGTAAAGTGAAGGATGGGTTATTAATGGTATTTTAAAACTTTACTTTTTGTCTGTTTGAAACTGCAACCTATTCATGATGTAAAGGGAAAAATGCATTTATGTCTCAAACTGATTTAGTATGTGGACTCAATTTTAATGTGATGCCAAAACCCTTCCACTTGAAAAGTGAATCTACTTTTATTTTATGCTTACAGTAATGGGCTAAGGTTAGAGAGCTCTAGGGGGTTTCACTGAGAACAATTCATCCAAATATTGTTATGATTCAAATGATATATTTTACGCATTGTGGGTGACTGTTGAGTAACACCTGCCCTTACTGCCTTTGACGGGAACCAATGTTACTCAGCCCTATCATAAAAAGCCCTTTTCCTCTTCCACCTTTAACCTGTTACCATACTACCTTTGTGAAAATAAAAATTGGCTTGGATTCTGTGCTGTTCCTGAACTGTTTGTCTAAGGTGGACTGTGTGTGTCTGCATGGGTGGTATGCTATAAATTTTGGTCCTGCCTTTCTATTTTTTACACCTGTAGTGTATGCTAGATGGATTCCAGGCCTGTTCTGTAGTAAAACATATAAATGTCTCCCTTGAGCATTATATTTAGGATAGGTGTTGCCAAAGTTCAGATTACTATTCCAGAGCCTTTCCAGCGTATCCTGGCCTTGCCTTCAGGGAAAGCATTGTTGGAAATGGTAAGTCTCTAGATAGTTGGGGGATTCCTCATGTTTAGGGAATTCCTCTCTGCAACTGTAAGGCACATGACCCAACAGGTACTTGATATTTTCACATCTTTGATAGTTGGTCTGGGTTAATTCAGTGGGCAAAATTACTTACGAAGATAGAGACTTGGGTGTCAGCCTTCATGCACGACCTTTTGTTAGGGCAGTGTGGACAATAGGTAAATGTTAACCCATTGTTGTGTTAATACTTTTGTACCACATGTAACATTATTTCAAAATACTCTTTAATACAGTTTCAGTCCACTTTATATCTAATATGTCTAATTAATTTTGATCAGCAGGCTGAATGAGAGGTCATGCCAAAGAATTTAGGATCACTTAGAAGACAGAGATTTTGATAGGCACAGAAGTTAAGCTATGTGATAAGGTCACGCATTCTTCTGCTATTTAATGTAGTTCTTCTTAGAATTTTTTTTTGTTAATTAACAGGTTTTTTTCTTCAAAACAATTTATGTAGTATCCTTTTCAAACCTTCCCATGTAAGAAATCTGGTTTTTATACTTTTATATATATTTCCTTATATATCTGCAAATTTTCTTTTCTGTGCATGCAATCACTTGAATTAAAGTAACAGATATGTTTCTACACAAATTGCAAAATCAGTTCAATGCTTAAGCATTTATTCATCTTAAAGATGTAAATAATCCTACTGAGTGCAAGCGCACTGAGAAAAGGCCAAATGTGCTTTTGCAAGTTCAACAGAAATTATGTTTTAAAATTAGGCTGGAATAATTTCTAACTATGATTGTGAACATTATGTTTTTCCTCACTTTAAAAAATATCAGTGTCATCTCCAGTTCTTTTACTGTTGATATTTTTCACATTATTGTTTTGCCCTGAAACAGCGATCGTTGTCTCTCTTAGAAACAGAGGGAATATATCTTTCTAGAGAGTTTTATTTATTTTCTTTGTCTTCACTTGCAAATTATTTTGCATGCCTAGGACCATTTTTTTTAACCTTGCACAGTCCAGATGTTCCAGACTTCAGAATTCCAAAGTTCCATGAGGAATCCCTGGCTTTTAAATAAGTACCAGTGTAGGTAAGGTTAAAGTATGTCTAACATGGAGCTCAGTCCTCAAATGCTAGCCAAGCAGCTGGCATTTAGGCTGACATTGATCAAAAGACACTACTCCTGATTTTGTGAAGTCTGCCAAGATGAAAATATTTCTTTCAATCAGGCTGTGCCATTAAGGCAGTTCTCCACATATTTTAATGCTAGGGTTAAGCCAGATCTCTTTCATGTTACATTCAAGCATGTTTTAGCCAGAGAAAACAGGCTCTTTAAAGCCATCAGAATAATGGGGTGATTTTAAAATCTCCCCTGGGTTTAATAAAAGGGAGTAGTTTTGGTGAAATTTCTCTGATAGGCCTTTCTGTTAATGCTTATCTAGATAATGCATCTTCCAAATGTTCTGACCAGAGTGTTTGTGATATTAAGAAGACTTTGTCATGTAGCTCCACAGATGTTTTTTCTGCACCTTTTTTATTATGAGTTTGGGTTAGAATTTCACAGCTATGTTGAAGGGTATTTTGTATTCTCTATGCATCTAGCTATAGTCATACTGAATTCCCCAGGGGAATGGGGGGAGAACAGACTTTTAAAACACAAGCATGTTGAAATGAACGCAGTGGTTACTGCTGAATGCCAGCTGAGTTATCACGGTACAACTGCTTCTTACCCTCTTTAATACCATGTCTCATGAACAGCATGGGTTTTGAATGCCTGATGGTCAATGCAATATAGGACAAGTTACTATCAAAGGAAATGGTGTATCAAAGTGTATCTCCAGATGTAGACAAAATGTGTATTTTCAATTGATTTGCATCTTTAGGAAGCAGAGAGAGAAAATATTTTCCAGTGGTGTAACTAAGCATAGCTCCATTGATTTTTGGTGGCAGTTTAAAGATTGCAGACATCTTAGGGCCCAGCCTTCTAATCAAAGGCTAACTACTAAAGCAGACTTAACTTCAGAGTCACTACAAATTGGAATTTGGCTTGTTTCTTCCAATTTCTAGTTCATCTGGGAAGAGACAGGAGAAATATTTTTTTTTTAATGTATACTGGTATTTAAGCTCCTGCATGAAACGCTGGTTGGCAGAATTAAAAGAGAAAAAGAAAGGTAGGTGAACTTTTTGATAAGTGTATAAGTTGTTCTAGTAAAAGATTTAGGTTAGTATCTTAGTGAACAGTTCTACAGCCTCTTCGTATTAATATTAATTTACTTATTTAAACTGCAGTGAAACACTTCTTTTAAAAAAACATTTAAAATTGAGGCTTTTCCTTCCAAGATCTTTCCAGTGGCCAAAAATATGTGACCCTTAAAGGAGACTCCTGGCTTAATACACAAATTGTTAGTTTGTTTTTGTTTATTCAGGAAGCTTTGTGAGTAGAGTTGCAGTTAAGTACTGTACGTTGCTGGTCACAGAGCAATGCAGTAGGGCCTGACTATCCAGAGACTAAAAAGCAAATAGCCTTAACTACTCCTGTCTTGATACACAATACACAGCCCAACACTACAGTTGTGTATAGCTAGTTGGCCACCTAGCCAGTTCATGTATCTGACATACAAACATACGGTCCTTGGTATCCACAGCACATGTTTTTGCTGTTGTCCTGTCTAGAATTTTCTGGCTTGCAAGTAACTCTTTGAGCTGGGTACCACGTAAGTGGTGTTCTTCAAACTGTGCTTGTTCCTGCTTGCTTATGGTTCTTGTTTTCATTCCTCTGACAAAATCTGCAATTTCTAGGCCAATACAGGGCCCTGACAACATTTTCATAACTTCCCAGTTCTCACTTATACTTGTTTACAGTCAAGTAGGTGTAAGCCAAGAATGAGAATCAGTTGATGTGTCGGATGTGTCATATGACTTTGTTCTGCTGTATTGGCTCAGTTAGGGGTTTGGAAACACTTCAGAGTATTGATTGCATTTCAGTAAAGAGTGTGTCAAACAGACCTACTTTCTCTCACATTTGCAATTACATGAACTGTTACCATTCTCATTTTTTTAGTACAAAATGAGCTTAAGCAACTGTTTCAAGAGAGAAGCAGCACATATTAGAAAAGCATTGGAAAAGTAGTGTGTGTGTGTATATTTATGTGTATATGCATAAGCTCACTGTCAACAGGCTTGACAGTAGAGTTTCCAACAAGTAATGAAGTTTCATCCCAAACTATTTTTTTTCAGGGTTTATTACCTATATTTGACTTTTGACCAGCCTTCTGTGGCTGGTCAGCTCTAGGATTCACTAACAATGTATGTTGTGCTAAAACCCTGTACCTACTAAGTAAAAATTCTTATTTTCTTACTGCAGTGATTTGCTTCATATGTCTGCCACAGCTTTAGAGACATAGTATTCAGAAACATAGTTAAGGCCTTGACACTGTTGACAATTCTTACAAAAGGACTGGAAACAGTTCTGTTGGTAGACCTAGACCCAGGTATAGCCTTTTGCAACAGAGCTGGGTAAGCTTTGAAAATGCCTGGGTTTTATTAAGCTCTTAGAAGTTTTTAAGAGCTCTCCAATTTTCATCTGTTTCAACTTGTCAGCAGATCACAAGTTCAATTCTGAGCTGCCTGCTCTCTTGGCATCCACAGAGGACATCGCAGCCATCAGCCATCCCTGTAATTCTGTTCAGTATCCTGATTCATTCTCTACAGTGGATGCTACCATCTATGCAGTGGTGTAGTTAGAGGCTATGTAACAAACAGCTCTACTGGCTTCACTTTATGCTACCTGTGGATGAAGACTTAGACAATATATCAGAACTATGCGTTTGGCCATCTCAGGATAGCTTCAGTGACTTTATGGAGAAAGTCAGAATCATTTGCGGGAGTACGCAGAGAAAATCTTGTTATGTCCTCTGTAGTTTATAGTTAAGTGAGGGGAATTCCGTCACCATATGCACATCTTTTTTTCAGTGTACAGATACTGAATAAATTCTCATTCCAAGCTTTGGGCATCTTACCTCAAACTGAAATCCTCTGATGAAATGTGTGACTGTTCAATGTATGATTGTTCAATTTGTTCTCGCAAACATCCACAGCAATAAAATGTCCTCCATAGTGAGTATTTGAATAGTGGTGCTTTCCCTCTAGAAAAAAAACCAAGACATGGGATCATCAATCTGAATTACTTTAAGTGTTCCTTTTCTCATAAATAGATAAAAACAGGGAGAAAAAATGGGGAGACCAGCACCCATAATAATTGGACTGCGTATTAAAGATGAACTTAGGTTTTGCAACAGAAGTGTTGCTATTTCACTGTGTTCTGTAAGTGGCTCTTCCAAAGAGCTGGCTTACAGCTGCGTCTGTTCCCCCATCCCCTGTTGTCAAAATGATAACATCAAATACAGCTGAATGACCTGATTTTTTAGGACAAGCTGACCTGTTTCATTGTTCAATCTTTAGCCATAAGCTTCAAGTGCCAGTCCTCTGGGGATCTTTTTTGGGAATATGTAGAAACCATATTCTATAGATGCAGTCAACGTAAGGAGAAGAAACATCACTGAATTCCAGTGTTATTAATTTAGTCCTAAAGAATAAAAGGATTCTGAGCCTTGTAGTGTTCTTTGCTGTATTCAGCATGGAAGGAAATCTTTGCAGTTATGAAAAAATTTAAACTGGGACAGATCTTCTACTGATAGAGACTGCCTAGTAGCTTATCATTTTGGCTCTGTGATACTTAGAACTAAAAAATAACAGGAAAAAAAAAAACATAAAACACCTTAGTATGACATGACCTGGAAGCTCAAAGTGAAGATAATTTCATTTGAAAAAGTCTTTAGCTCAAAAAAAAAAAAAAAAAGAAAAATTGTCAATAAATTCAATAAATTTCTTTCATTTTATGGGAGAATAAGCAATGAAATTTCAAAAGATGAATTTCATATGGGGAAATTTTGGATTTTGTCCTTGATTCTAGGGCACTGAAAAGACACCAGAGAAATCACCATGAAAATTTAAATGTGTTCTTGTGTTGAACACCCTGAGTTTTTTCATCATTTCTTCCATCTTTGAATAGTCTAGGTTCTGCTGTATGAATATTCCTTATCCTGTCATCTTTTGGTATGCTAATGATGTCTGGAGTTATTACAGATTAACATGTATGAAAATACTTCCAACATATCACAAAACATCTTTCTAATCAGTGTGAACCGTCTTTGCAGTAAATACTGTATTAACTGTTAGCTGCTTGGGATAATTGCACAGATATCCAACCAAAAAAAATCAGTTCTAACTATATAAGAAGATAATAACTTTATTTTCAAAATCTTGGCCAAGACTGAAAAGTCTGAAATGCTGCTAATGTGGCCCCTTGTTTCCATACATATATAGAAAACATTTAGAAGCTCTGGAAAGAAAAACATGAAAATTTTGAATGTGAGTAGCTGAAAATGTTTTGCTAAAACTCATTTTACATTAAAATGTGGCTTTCTACAAACAAATGCCCTTTAAGAGCCAAATATATAAGTATAAAGTATAAAACCTGGATTCATAATTATGTTTTCTACCAAGAATACATTGATTATAATATTCAGTAAGGGCTTTGCGTGACAGGGATATGGGAAGCATAAGTAACATTTAAAACCAGCAAATGATATTTTGGTTTCATGTGCTTTCTCTATTCAGATTCTTGTTAAATCTATTGCCTCACAGAACTCTGTTTACTCCCTCTAAGAGACATCTCCGATTTTATCTTTTCAGATTTTTGTTTAAATGAATTTAAATTTTGCTGTCAAAGAGATGAAAATGGTGACAATATTGTACTGTATAATCAAATTAAATCATTGCTGTAAGTCATAAATGCATAAAAATATTTTGTTTCACTATAGATTCACAATAAGCTACAAAGTTGAATGTCAAGCAAATCCCTTTCAGTCAATTTCCTTTATTAATGTTTGAATCTTTGCTAATGTTAGTATTCTCAGTCTGTTTTGTGCACTGAGATTTATGGGCTGCAAAACCGTCCCTCACACATACAGCTAGGTTAACTTACTTGGAAGGAGAAAATTCCTTCAACTTTTTGGTCTTGAAAACTGCAGTATCACCTCCCTTCCAAAGCACTGAAATACAAAATATCAGAACTAAGCATATTGTTTAAATTTCTTTGATGGCATAATCATATGATTTCTGGAGTCTGTTTGCTTCAGTCTGTGTCTTGGATCTGGGCCCAGGTGCTAACTCATGCCTTCTGAACACTGTTGTGTGGAGAGTACACTGACAGTTAATACTGCCTCCTTATTCAATAATATTTTTATTATAACTATGTATGGATTCACTTCCTTAGCAGAATGAATGCTTTAACAGCAAAACCTGAAAACAACACAGGACTGATTTTCAGTGTCTCTAAATAAGAATTTTGGAAAATTATGTAATTTTGTTGCACAGAAAGCAGGGGCAACACTAGCAGAATGTTGTTCATAGGTATCTTCTGCCAAAATTTTTTGTATGGTTCAGTCAGTTTTAATTCTGGCCTTTTACTGTTCCTCTTGAGGTCAATACATGCTAGTCATTTCTGAGTGTGAGTGATACTGATGTTTTAGCCATGCGGAGGTCACACTCAGCATCACATGAAGCTGCAAAATAGCTCTGTGTGCTTGTTTGACTTTCTAGTAAGCTACTTGAATCAAAATTTGAACTGTCCTGTGGTATTTATGGTACTTAGCTGTCCTTGTAGTTGCTCTGACTACCTGGTAGCAGTGCAGTAATTGCCATGTAACATGCCACTAAATTAGAAGTCTGCAGATCATGTTCTTTCGTGTCCAGAGAATGATCAAGTGTCACCCTCTGCAATACTACGTGGCTCCTTCAAAAGACTAATACCCCTCTTACATGTGTATTTTACATGTTTTCCAGTCGGCTGAACAGTGCAAGAGCTTGCACTGGATAAGTTCAAAACTTGGAAAGTTGCATCCAGCCAACTAGTGCATGCCTGGTTGATTTTTTTTTTTGGTGAAAATTTAAGAAAACATGGGAAATGTGGGGCATGGGTAACTTTTCTTATTATCTGGTCAGCAGACCCTAAATCATTCCTGGCCTGGGTGAAGCTGTAGAAATAAAAAAACAACTGATGGCACCGACTGAACAGCTTTCAGCGTAATACCTACCTGCAACTAGAACTATTTCCATTCCTCTAAGGCAACTTTAAATATTGATATAATAATGATCTCTGTCCTCCATAGAAAAATGAGAAATAAGCTCAGGGTGGGTTGCCAAAGTCTGGGAATAAAGAGGAGTGCAAAACATGAGGCAGGGGGTACGTAGAGAGATGGAAGATTTCAGCACAGCTCCTGAGCTCTCACTGGACTCAGCCTGCACAAACAACCCACATGCTCAGATCTTAAAGCTCTGCCATGTTAGCCATAGCTGAAAGCGAGTGGTAGATGTGTATGAAAAGCAGAAGTAATTTTTGTGGTAGAGCAGATTGCTAATGCCTTTCTCAATCAGTTCTGAATTTGTTGTGCAGCATATTGGTATCAATATATATTTTGGAGAAGAGGTGAAGTACAGATCCTGACCCCATAAGGTTTCCACAGTGGTGTTTGCAAAATTAAGAATGCTAGCCCCAGTGGAAAAGCTATACTAAATATGAATGAAACAAAAATAACGTGTTATCAGGAAAGCAGGTATCCTACTTTCAGCACAACTGTTTTGTGATGTGTGTGTAAATACCAAATTTTACTGTCTCTCAGAATTAAGATGGTATAATTCACAATATCTAGAGGCTCGCTTTGTTCCCCAGAGCACGCTCTCAAAATCTGAAAATCTTAAATCTGCTATGTAGCAAAATCCTTAGATTTTTATTTTTCTGTTTGTTTTTAATACTTGTTTGCATCTCTCTTGGAGTTTTTATTCTTTCAAAGGAAGTCTGGATCCACCTATGCATTCCCAAGCTGTTAACCCATTTTTTAAAAAAAAATACTACCATACTAATAAATTTAGCCAGTGACTGAGTTTCCTGTCTAGGAGTTATGTCAATCAACTTGAAATGTGCATTACAAATTAGTAAATGAATGCAAATTCATTCACTGTGAGATGATGTTTCTTGTCAGATTAACTTGTTCACCTCTCCAATTGCAGTGATTCATGATAGCTGCACCTCTCACACTTTATTCCTTGATTTTGTTATTGGCGATTCTCATAGTTCTATAATGTGTAAGATATCAGTCCCTTGATATCCGAGTTCTGTACCTTGGTAAGCAATGAAGGAAATTTTGAATTCAGTGCATTTTCAAAAAGATAGTGACGTAAGCACTGAACTGACTACTTCTGTTTTAAAACAGCACTTGACCGCAAGAGAGATCTCTCTAATCCTGCTGGGCACGTAAGCATACACTCAGCTTTACACTTCCCAAGCACAAAGTACTTATGCAGACTGAAAGTCACAAGTACTTCATCCATTTAGGCACCTACAGAAAAACTTCCAGCACACACCAATTTTTAATGAAGTTATATGAAATTCTTAATGAAATCACAATGACAGACATAGTAATGACATGACTGTATAATACTATTTTTCAAATGAATTTAGTATAGATTGCTTTGTCTCTTTCTATATACTTCATTAACTTGCTCCTGAGTGCCATCTTTTATCTTTCCCTTTATCCTTTACCTAGACAAATATTTCATATAAGCAGTAAATTTGTAATCTATTTTATCATACTTCTAATGTATACTGAAAATGTAATGGAACTGAGATCCACTTTGAGTTGCCTGCTATCCAGTGAACCAATTAGGTATTACATCCTTTAAGTAGATATGAGTGTATAGGTCATTCAATATTAATCATCTGCATTTTAAAGTGTTGTGGTCTAACCCCAGCCGGCAAGTCAGCACCACGCAGCCACTCATTCACTTCCCAGTGGGATGGGGGAAAGAATTGGAAAATAAAGTAAAGCTCGTGGGTTGAGATAAAAACAGTTTAATAGGACAGAAAGGAAGAAACTAGCAATGACACTAATAACAACAATAAAGTGACAGTAATTATAAAAGGATTGGAATACACAAGACAAGTGATGCACAACACAATTGCTCACCACTCGCCGACCAACGCCCGAGCCGTGCTCCTCCCCCCTCCAAGCTGGGCATGACATCCCATGGTATGGAATACCCCTCTGGCCAGTTTGGGTCAGCTGTCCCGGCTGTCTCCCCT
>JAVKLA010000093.1:15651771-15681907 GCA_034782735.1 Sagittarius serpentarius | reverse complement strand
GCTGTCTCCCCTCCCAACTTTCCTGTGCCCCTCCAGCCTCCTTGCTGGCTGGGCATGAGAAGCTGAAAAGTCCTTGAATTAGTCTAAACGCGACTGAGCAACAACTGGGTTAAGGGTGTTACCAACATCCTTCTCATACTAACCCCAAAACACAGCGCTGTACCAGCTGCTAGGAGGACAATTAACTCTATCCCAGCTGAAACCGGGACATAAAGGCAACTTGTAACATTTTAAAGTAGCCCATTTATGTTGAGGTATAAAATTACTCTTTTCTGTATACCTGCTTGATGTCAGCATATCACGTGATTTCATTTTCTCTTACATAATTTTCCATGAACTTACTAACTACTGAATTGTTATATGAGATTTTGTAGTTTTTAAATTTTCATGTCCCTGTCCCTTTTGTCTGCTGTGGTGGGAGTGAGAGCAAAGGTATGAGGGTGGTAACGTAACAGCATTAATCAAGATGGTAAGTCATTGTGTCTATTAGGGATGCTCACAATTTCACACGCTCAAACCATCGGTCCATGACGCACTATGTCAAAGAGCCACAAGAATTTAAAAATGTTTGATGAGTGGTCTTGGAGGTTTTGTGTAGTAATTACTACAGGTTTACAACTCAGTACTGAATGCATCCAAATAAATTAATTCTTTGTATAGAAAGGATTTATTTGGTTTCTTAATGGATGAAGTAGCCATGAGAAAATCTGTACCAATAATGTCAGTTTAAATTGCATGGAGCTACCATAGTATTGTAAGGCATTTTCAGCAGAAGAATCAGGTTTATTTTCTGTGTCATTCTTTTATATTTAGTTTTATGAAAGTGTTCTCATAACTCAGATTTGAACATTCCCTCTTTGTGGGTCTGATGCTTCCTACTATGTCCTCATTCCCCTTTTAGGCCTTGACTGTTTCTCCTCTATCCCCGCTTTTTCCTGCTGGTCTCTGTGTGTGCATTTTTCTCTCATTTTCCTCTCTTATTCTAGCCCATGGCCTTCTCACCCTCCACTAGCACAAGCAGGGGACCCAGGCAGTTGGTCACATGGAGGGAAAGACATCACAAGCGGAGTGTTGTGGCAGCCCACAGATGGCTGCCTATCAGTCAGCACTGCCTGCCCTGGCTCGAGCTGATTGATTAGGTACACTTTCAGTAAAAACTACCAACTCAGTGCAACCAGCCAATGCTGACTGGCTGCAAGCCAGGTGTTGCAGCTGTTTTAGACTTCCTGTTTCATAACAATGTGTTCAGGAACTTCAGATGCTCTGCTAGCAGGAAATGTTTGCAGAAGATGCATTTTCAGCTCAGAAGATTTGCATGTGCCTTGTAAGCTATCCATTGTCCACAACTCATATGAAGTCAGTGAAAATTTTATTTGCATCACAAGGAATCTGTATATGAGTTATAATCTTAACACAGATCTCCTGGGCTTCTGCTTCTGTGCTTCCTCCTCCTGCCTTCCTAGCAAAAGGATTTTCTGGTGATATTTTAGTGATTCCCACACTGGTCATTTCAAGGAAACACAAGAGCGAAGAGGAAACAGTCATTTGCAGAATTAAGATCCTTTTTAACCCCTAGAATACTTTTCACAGAATCTTAGCTCTAAACATAAGGGAACAATTTATTTTGGGTAGATAATGCTTCCACATAAGGAAGCAAGGTAAATTTCTAAGAAATATAAGCCGTGTTCTTGACCCATTTCTAACATTTTCTTCATTCTTTTCTTCTTGATGAGCTGACTGCAGCATGCTGTAAACATTTGCAGACTACGTTCAATTTGTCAAACACTTCATTATCAGATGGTTATTTTTAAGTAAAAACCAATGCATCTCTCATTGTTGTTCCAGAAGAAATAAACATGCCAAAATACTTAAGCACTATTAGAATAAAAGAATGGTCTGAACGTGTTTTTAAATGCGGATAGATTTTGACTGCATGCAGTGAATACTAAGGCATGCACAATACATTTCCATCGTACCACTTAGCTTTGAACAAACATAACAACTCCTCTGATAGAATTGGCTAAAGGGCTGAACCGTCACTGCGATTCACATCACAATGATCTATACGTAGTTTGGAATACTAAATTGTAGCATTTGGCTTTAGAGCCCAATTACACATAGTTGGTGGCGTTTAGTTTTTTTCTTTTTTTTTTTTCCCTCCACTTTACAGTGATTCAAATACAAGAGGTGAATATCCAGAATTTGCTTTTCAGGGGCTGATAATAACATACAGTGTTTCTATCACTGTATTAACCTGTTCTATACCCTGGCTATAAATATTTAGGCACTTGGCATTAAATATGAGTCCTTTTGGGTTTCCTTACAGAACTCTATGTTTCAGTTGTTTTCACAGGGAATACCTGTCGCCCTATTTGGATAGGTTTTGCAACAATAAAGTTGAAAATGGCATTGTATTGCCATTTTGAATCTACTTTAGCAGTGCACAGAACCACTGCAACGTTACCTTCAGTGTATTTCTGCAGTATTCACCCACTGGCTGAGAGATAAGAGAAAATTGCTGTATTGTGGTTAAAACCCCATGATTGTTACTGTTATTTTAACCTGGATGATTTCACTACAGGCAGCGGCATTAAGCACAACCACCGTGGCTGGCTTGTTTCATGGGGAAGTATAGAAGAGCAAGTGTGAGGGGGAAATGAGGTGACTGCATTTCTGAGAAAACTTACTGTAGAAATACAGCCTCAGTCTCTCAGGGGTCTGTACTGGGACCAGTACTGTTCAATATCTTCATCAATGACATAGGGGGATCAAGCACGCCCTCGGCAAGTTTGCAGACGCCACCAAGCTGAGTGGTGCAGTTGACACGTCTGAGGGACGGGATGCCATTCAGAGGCACCTGGACAAGCTTGAGAAGTGGGCCCATGTGAACCTCGTGAGGTTCGACAAGGCCAAGTGCAAGGTCCTGCACCTGGGTTAGGGCAACCACCAGTATCAATACAGCCTGGGGGTTGAAGAGATTTAGAGCAGCCCTGCTGAGAAGGACTTGGGGGTACTGGTGGATGAAAACCGGGATGTGAGCCAGCAATGCATGCTTGCAGCCCAGAAAGCCAACCGTATCCTGGGCTGCATCAAAAGAAGCGTGGCCAGCAGGTTGAGGGAGGTGATTCGACCCCTCTGCTTCGCTCTTGTGAGACCCCACCTGGAGTACTGCATCCAGCTCTGGGGTCTCCAACATAAGAAGGTCATGGACCTGTTGGAGTGAGTCCAGAGGAGGGCCATGAAGATGATTAGCGGGCTGGAGCACCTCCCCTGTGAGGACAGGCTGAGAGAGTTGGGACTGTTCAGCCTGGAGGAGGGAAGGCTCCAGGGAGACCTTATTGCGGCCTTCCATTACCTAAAGGGGGCCTATAAGAAAGAAGAGCACAAACGTTTAGCACAGCCTGTTGCGATAGGACAAGGGGTAATGGTTTTAAACTAAAAGAGGGTAGATTTACACTAGATATAAGGAAGAAAGTTTTTACAATGATGTGGTGAAACACTGGCACAGGTTTCCCAGAGAAACATCCCTGGGAACATCCAAGGCGAGGCTGGATGGGTCTCTGAGCAACCTGATATGGTTGAAGATGTCCCTGATCATTGCAGGGGGGGCTGGACTAGATGGCCTTTAAAGGTCCCTTCCAACCCAAACCGTTCTATGATTCTATGAAATAGTCAAATTCCTAGAATCATATAAACCTCAGTAAGACTTCCTTTTCTAGTCAGTGAGTCAGAAAGAGTCAGGATGATACATACCCACCTTCTTATTTCTGACGTTACATTTCTGTTATTGAAAGATATCAATGTTAGGGATCTTCTGAGATGAAAATCCTAGGCACAGCCAGTCATTTAATTTCTTGAGTTAAATGTCATCTAACATGGAGTCAGTAGGTATCCCCAGATATAATGTGAGAACTGCCATGTTATCATAGCATACACTGCCTCTAAATGCACTGTGTTGACAATATTAGCCTATTGCTACTGATTGAAGTCATTATTTAGTTTTTGAATAGCAGAATCCATTTAAGTGGCACAGGAACCAGTGCTGGATTTAATCCCTAGCGAGAGTGAGTCTTGACCCAAAACTGCTGCCCTGTGAGTTTTCTCTGTGTTGGGAAGGGGGACCACATGAACATTCTGTTTTGGAATTTAATAACTGTGTTCAAGGCAAGTTTGAAGCTGTGTGTTGAGTCTTTTTGATTTTACACTCTGTAAGGTTCTGAGATGCCAGTTGCAGACAGCACTGCCTGGAACCGCTGTACCCAAAGACAGGCCTGGTCCCATATGCTTGGGAAAGATTTGAAGTCTCCAATGGGAAAACATTTCGTTGGAAAATTTCTCATTTTATTGTCATCCACTTCAGGGTTCCTTAACACAGAATATACAAGGTGCTAGGAACAAGAGTTATTTCTGTGACATTTTTACCTGGATTTTACTGAGCCTGTTATTTGCAGAGAATATTTGTGGATCCAAGTTTAGATTTTAAATTCCCCTTTCCCCAAAATCAAAACTTGACATCTTGGTTCAGGCCTGTTGCTCTTGAAAAGTTAGATCCTGCTTTGGGCTCAAAGGCCATTTCTGATATTCGGAAATACTAAGGCGGTAATAACTTGATAGAGTAGGAAATAGTCTTATTAAGCACTGTCTTCTTCTAGCAAACTGTACTCCAGTTGATCTAACGTTAGTCCAGCTGTTAATAATTTTACAAGCAAAGCGTGAAATAGCAGCTTGATACCTGACTAAAGGGAAGCTACAACATTGCATGAGAACATTTAAATGTACTACCCTTAGTGAGCAGATATTAATGCTATTTCAAGGAGTGTCAGTGAAGAGTCTTTGATATTGTGATTGGGATACTTGCTATTACATCCATAGTGACAGCTCCAATTGACAGGATTAAAAAGGCAAAATTAAAAAAGGAATTATTTCATGCCCTCAAGTGCAGATAAGAACAGTTACATCTCTGCTACGTGTCTTGGCTTGACAGTGGATTTTTTTCTCATGGCTTTTCATACCCTGCACAATTCTTAAATTCTCTGTGTCATTTCACTTAGTCTCCTCTCTTATATTCTCTCCTTTCCTGCCACATCTTTTTATTCTCCTTAAACACCCCCCCCCGCCAAACCTCCATTCCTTCTAAGTGTCTCTTTTTTGTGACTTTTATATATTTTATAGTCTGGAATTTTTTTTTGTCCTCATTATTTCTTTCTGCAGTGACTTTTCTAATTCTTGCCCCATATTTTAAGGTGTTGATCTATGAGATTATAGTGAGAGATGGTGACAAAAATCCCATCCCCTACCCCACCCCAACCCCACCCCGGAAAAAAAAAAACACACAGAAAAATCCTGATATGTTTGAACATATGGAGAGAGTTATCACAGGCTAGAAAAATATTCATTCCTTTCTATGTAATTTTTTGGAGTTTTTACATGTTGTAGCTAGCCTGGATGCTTTTTGGCAACTTAATGTGAGATTTTTTTGAATAAGATTAAAATATGAGATTAAGAATAAGAAATATCTATTTACAGGAAATAAAAACAGCAAGCAGACAATGTTATATGGCACTTTCAGTCTAAGTTCCAAAGCTGCTCAGCAGACTTAATGGTATAGTCCAGCGCTTCTGAATGCAAATGTCCTAAGGAAGTATGCCAGCAAACCCTCCCAAGCAAAGAGAAATTGGCAAGTGAAAATACTTGGGATTATATGGGTGACAACTACAGCTAGAGCACATTTTTCAACGAAGGTTGTTTAAAATTTACAGTCCCTAAACAAAAGGACAAAGTGGGTATGTAATGTCAGTCAGAACTGTGTATTCATGCAGTGAGGATGTGCATTGATGGGAACTAACCGGGGAAGGCTGACATAAGAAGGCGAGGCTGGAGGAAGGGGCTTCAGAAATCCCAAACAGAATACCCTGTAACTGAGAGAGTATATATTTTTATTTCTTTGTTCCATTTAATGAGCAGAGCGAGTTGTTAGTTAAGACTCATACTAGACAAAGGACTTAAACAGTGGGTTTGGTATGGGGGGTGCCACTTCAGCTTTTGGCCTTTCCATCGCTGTTCCTGCTACTCATCTCAAGATTTTGTGGTGCTTCTTTTGACAAGACAAAAACTCCAGCAGAAGACATTAGGGCATGTTGAACTTTGTGATCTTGGCTCTGCTTCAGGTACTAATAGGTATCAAGGTACTGATAAAGGTAATTTGTAAACTGATGGTTGTAAAACTTGTGATTGGATATTGGATTATAATATTAAAAGCCCTAAGAGACTGAAATTCTTCTTACAAAAGGAATTATCTCTCTTCCAGTGCCTTGCAGTCATAGCTGCAATCAGCACAGATGTCTGAGTGGGATCATCTTTGTTATGAGGAGGTGTTAGAGAGGGTAGCTGTAAGGACATTTTTTGTGAGGGATCTGAACCTCTGTAGCTGACTGCCCCGCTGGTACCAAGTGGCCTGAATTTTCAGTCTCTGGTCATGCATCAGTCTGTTACAGTTTTGGAAAAGGACTGAGGGATGCTTCCTAAGTGATGGACCTTCAGGTACCTGGCTGTTTGGCTTATTTTCTGTGGGCTGATTATTTTAATGGTGCTGGTATTTGATTTAATTTAATTTCAGTTATTGGGTAATTAATTTTGCTGGGATGCTTAGTGGATCCTTGAAGAGACATCTTTATTATTTTATATCCAAATAGATTATTTTATATTCCTTATTATTTATATTTATAATGAAGTCAGTAAACATACATAATTTTTACATTTCTGTATTGTTATAATGTAAAAATTACAAGAAACTTGAAAATCAGCGCGTGACTTCATAGCCTATAATATGTAATTACCTTTGCAGCTCAGTTTTTTTCTGAATTTTTGTAAAACTTGCAGATTTAAATTGGTGCTGTCTCAGGCAGTGACATTAATGATTTTTTTTCAGATGAGGCAAAACTTACCAGTGTTTTAAGTCATTAAATAAGCAGTATGGTGCACATTTTAAAACACTAATCTATCCCATATTTTTGGCATGCAAGCATCAGGTTAAAATTATTCACAGGACAAAATTATGGAATAAAAATACATCTGGGAAGCATAACATAATTTGTGGAATATTTCTCAAACAGTGAAAATCTGGTGTAGTAAGAAACATTCAATTGTTGTACCATTTTTTGCTTACTTAAGGTAGGAATTCTTTCAGGCTACATTGCAAAACAAAGATGATTTCTGCCTGATCTGTAGATGAAGTAATGGATTTTTTTTTCTGCATACAGCAACATTTAATCTTGCCATGATTGCTTTCAACTGCTATTGCAAGTTTGACCAACAGGTCAGGTCCTATAATATCCCACTGCTGTATTCATGAGTAAAGCAAAATGTAAAACACGAAAAAGGGGGACAGCTTTTGCATTGTGTCAGCTGAAGTGAAATACAAAACTAGTCACAAAATAATTACATCTTGACTTAACAGAATATAGAATGTTCTGTTTAAAGTTTGACACATTTTCTAATCAAATATGGGCTTATATGGCAAATAATAATTTGCCTAAGACAAAATTATGGGCAGGAAAATGTGATTTAAGATTCAATTTTCATTCAAAAAAGTTGGACAAATTTTCCAAACTGTTTCAAAACTTTAGAACACTTGAAAGCACAGTTAAATATCTTGAAATGAATCAAACAAGCATTTCAACAGATACAAACTTTTTTTTCAAATGTGGTGTATTGTGTGGAAAAAAATCAGAATTGTAGGATAGGATTTTGGTTTTGATGGAACTAAATTTTCTGCCTAAACATACTAAGTAGTATTTTATAAATACTCTTTCATGGTATATTTTATAAATTTAAATTTAGCTTTAAAACATTTAATGAGGAAAGAAATTCTATATAATAGATTTTAAACATCACCAAAAAGTTAAGCCATTTGCGCATGGTCATAAAAAGAAAAGATGGTGATGGAACTCTATGAGAGGAGTAGTGGCTTTCTCTCTCAGCTCTTGTTCCAGTGTTCAAATCAGCACTGTAAAGGCTGAGAGATATAAACCAACAGGAAAATATATTTACTCAAAGGACCTCTGTTAAAAATCCCAAGAAACCGTGATGTAATTAAGTTCTAGTATTTTGTTCTGTAATTGCAGGTCTCTGCAACCATATGATGCCCTGGTGAATTTAGGAGGGCTACCTCTGTGTGAGGAAGTCTGCCTGCACTGAGCTATGCAAAGCAGCTGTTTGGAATTGATGGTGGGTCTTTGCAGCATCTCCTCATCTTCCGCGTGCAATCCACACACCTCTTTGTAGCCTTAGGAGGGGCACCGAGGTGGAATTGAGAGAGATCCCACTGCCCTTTGCCATCTAATTGCAGTCTCCTACTCCAATACATTTCTCTGTTAGTGTGAAGGAACATGCACTGTTTCAGCTCTTGTGCAATTCTCTGCATGAGTCTAGCAATTCCTAGTCTTCAGGGCTGTTCAGATTCAGCAGGAAATGTGAAACAGTAGAGCTGTCCCCAGGAACCCTTGTGAGCTGAACTAACTGCATACATACCTATTGACTGAATGAAATTAGCTGGATGACAACAGAGAGGATGGGTTGCAAAGAGCTTGGGCTAACAATGTGGACTGTGGGGAAACATGCTAATCTATTTACAGTAGATTTACTATGATATATTCGTCTCCACTAGGTTTCAACTTCTCTTCTCTGTTGAAATTTTCCTAAATGCAATTCGAATAGACTTTTTTCTTAATCCTATTTTATTTTATTTAATTATTTTCTTTTCCAGTTCCTGGTTTGGTTTGGGGTGGGGTTTGGAGTGATTTTTTTAGGTACCGTATTCTTTATGTTATCCTTGCTTTGGGAAAATGTTTACACATCACAAACTTGCTCATTTGCAAACATTATCTCTGCTGCATGTCTGTGTTTTACTTTATGCGTTATTAAAGATTTCAGTTCAAGAGCCTGTGTAATTGGCTTATTGATGCCGAGTCTTCTCTGATTTCTTTAGTTTTACTCATACTCCTTACTTGTTCTCAAACATACCTATTCCCTTCTACGTAAATATTCCCCATTTGAGATGTAAAAGAATACCACTGCTGGGTACAGCAATGTATTTATTAAGTCTACAGGAATTTGGTTCATTCTTTAATACATGAGTAAGATTTTAATCCCCTTTTCTTCTGGCATGCAGCTTACTGTGCGTGGCTGGAATTCTGGTAATACCTTAGGAATGATGGACCAGATAAGCCTGCTTGTCATCTATTAGTGTATGAATATGAGCAGGACTACGTCTATAAGTATAGACACAAGCACAAATACCAAATTTAGCATGATGAAAGAGTTAGAATGCTGGACCAATAACAATTATTGTTACTAATGTTTGTGTAGGAGAGCATTTCCAGGAGTTACCAACTGCACTGAAAGAATGACATTTGGGTGACCAAATAATGGTCAAGTAAGAACCTTGAAGTGGACCTGCCTATACTTTTTCCTTGTGTGAGCATGCCAGAGAGGTCAAAAGGCTTTTAAATTCAAAAAGGCCAAATTTTTTTGTGCTTTAAAAGGGGATACTTAACACTAGGAAAACCTTGAAATAGGTAGGTGAGACAGAATACAGGATTTATAAACCAATTTCATCCTGCCTACTCTGTGTTTATATGTATCCTTTCTTGCAGGTTTGGTTTCGATCACCTCAAGGTACATCCATGTTAACAGATACCGTAGAGCATTAGGAGCATTTTCGGAGAGCAAAGTGTTTGATGCTGAGGCAGTGACGTCAACCCATACACATTTCAGGGGGTTATTTTGGTCTAGCTCTAGTCTAGTCCTATGGACTGAATGCCCATTAGCTGCCAGATCACATTAGGGGTGCTCCTGGAAAACATTTTCCAGTGTAATTTCATCTAAAAGGAATCCAACTTCCTTGTTCCAAAACAGCTCCATGCTGTGAATTAATGCATGGTAAGTGTGGAAAATCAGGAAATTTTCTTTAAAACAAAAATGCACTTTTGAGCTACTAAAATGCTTCTGTAGGTACACCGTGGTGACTTTCTGTATTGCAACAGACTGTCCAATCCCCCCTGAAAATTGCTGTCCTCTAATGCATTAGTGTCTGCTCCCTGGGACTCTCAGCAAACTCTCTGGCCCTGCATGTGAGCATCAGAACCCCTGTTCCTTGTAGTGATCCTCTTGTTCTCTTCCCCTGCCACCTCTCACAGGCTGTTGTAGCTTCCTGAGCTTGAGCAGGCTCTGTTCTTTTCCAGGAAGAGAGCAGTCTCCCTCTCCAGTGTTTCACCTGACCCAATTAGTCTTTTTAAAGGACATAGTTTGAGAATAAACCAACAAAGCAAGTATTGTCTGTGATAATCTTACAGTACGAAGTTTAGTCTGAAGACACAGGCTATTTCGCTGCATGGACATCATTTGGCAAGCAATCTTGTAAATAGCGTTAGAATTAGTGTAAGCACAGCGGGGACAGGAGGGCCAGTGGTAACTCCGAATTTCAAGTTTGTGATGTTGGGCTACAGAGCTTAATGAAAGAACTATAAAGACTTCTCTCATTTGTTTATCTTTTTTTTTCCTCTGTTGATAAATTGTCTGTCAACTGGATGTGTTTCAACAAATTTGTTGATTGCAATTACTCAGCAAATGTTTGTTGTTAATATGTTTCAGGCAGTGAATTGCTGACAGACTGTTTTCTGTCAGTGGTCCTTTGAGTATTTGCTATTCATTGTTTATATTTGCAATTTGAATTGTTTTGACTGCATACACAATCGCCTGACTGAATATAGTTATTCATAGGACCAGGTTTCCGCATTGGTTCATTGAAGCTCCATTTTCTGTGAAAATATTTTTAACTTCATTCATGATTGTCGTTCTCTTTAAACTGAAGAACCTTGGCTGAAGTTCTCACAAAAGTGAATTCAAAAGCAAACATATTTAAATACAGCTTGGTCCCAATAGGTAAGGGTTTTTTTTGTTTGCTCAGCTCTTCTTTTCAGTTACGTGAACAAGCAATTCCTGTGAAATTTGTGTTGTGTCTTTCTTTTAAGAGGTTACTATGTCATACTGCTTTTTTCTTAACCAAATGGTGTTTATATTACTTTTGATGAATTGTAGAGGTTAATAACCAATTTGAACACTCTAACTTTGTTCAGAATAAGACTTTCCATCTGTCTAAAACAGGAATGTGTAAATCATGCACTGAACAGTGAAGTCAGAATGGGTCAAGTGAACATGCTAAATGGCTATTTAAATACTTACAGTGTGAATGTACATACTTTATATCAAGTTTATAGGGTTTTTTTGACAAATCCTTGAATTCTCAAGGACTTGAGGGTAATGAATTCACAAATGGTTTAAATTCATTGAACTGAGCGGCTTTTTGGAAAATAATCATTTTATTTCAAAGCAAAAAAACAGGCCTTCTGATTATTGTAATAAGTAAGCAAATTATTCTTCTACAGTTCACTTAAAACAGTTCAGTTTTGGCAAAGCCAGGCTTTCAAAAATTATGAATCCTATGTACCAAAATTGTGCATTTTAGAATAACATCATTGTAAGACTGTTAACATTAAGTAATTTTTGATTTGATTTTACTCTTTTGAGCTCTCAAGTTTGAATACTCAATCCACATTCTTGATGTCTTTCCTTGCAAAGAGAGACAGAAATGTGCTCATGTTTCAGTGGAAAATGAGGTTCCCATGTAACTGCTTAGTATCAGATGTTGGGAATTGCTGGAGCTGAAAACTCTGTGTACCGCTTGTGAGGTCCACTTCAAACGCATTTCAGAGAGAGTAGGCTCAAAACTTTGTGCAGAAAACTTTTCACAGCAACCTCTTTTCATGCTTTTATCAGGGTTTCAACTGATAAATATCTAAAAGCATTCTGTGTTCTTTCTGGTTTCTTCTTTCCTTGCTGGATAAATCCAAAACTCTTTCCATCCCATAACTAATAATTGAATTGAACTATAGTATTTCGCATTTTCTCAGTTTCCCAGATTATCTTCTATTTATTTCTGTTTGCAAGTCATCTAAAACTAACATTCTTCACCCAAAACAAGTCTGAAGAGCCTCTAGTCTGAATAGAAAATAAGAGGAACTCAGACATAGAGCTAGTGTCTGCCTTAAAGAAAAAGATTTTAGTGGGATTTTTCCTGTTTTTTTTTAACCAAAGTTAATTTTCCTAGTACTTTATGTTCATTTTTATTTCAGAGATTTCTTGAAAAATACCATGTGTGTTCTTATGCATCATGTCAGTAAATAGTCATATCAACTCATTCTGAAAGAGCCATAATCCTAAATTCACAAACATATTACTAGAATTTCCCAGCTTTTTGGCTGGCAGATAAATGTATTATGTAAACAAAATGCTTTATTGAGTAATGTCCTGTATCTGGAGAGAATATTAGAAATCGATAGCAATACAGACTGAAAATTAAGTAATGTGGTTAAGCACCTCTGAATGATGCCATTTAAAAAGTTGATTAGAAATAAATATGCCAATTGCTATGGAGCCTATGTTTGAAATAGAAAGATGATTATTCAGTTTATGTCTGCGAGAATGAGACTATCTTCAGAGCCATAGAGTATGTTGTGTATGGCTTGTCAAGAGGGACAAAAGAGTGGACCATTATTGACACACATGCTGCAATAAGATACTGCGTGCAAGCTCTAAGACAAATGAGTTTAAAAGAGGTTAAGAGGCTCAAGATCGCCGCTATTCAGATCAGCTGGGCTAAGGATGAATAAGGAAACACTACTAAGATGTAAAGTGGATGACCAGATAGGATTATTTGATTCTGCTGAGAGTACGTTACTTAACCTGCTAACTCAAGGTGATCAGCCAACAAAGAAATGAGGTGACCCCTGCAGACTGTCCAACAGGGTTAGTTTTGTTTGGGTTACTTAATTATCATAAACTCACAGCAACATTTTCAATATTGAACCAGAAGCAATTTCTGTTTGACACAGAAAACAATTCCTAACTAGCAAAGATTTGGCATAAAACTAACAGATCATGGGTGAGGGTTGGTTTGTTTGTTTGTTTGTTTTTAAGGGTCTATTTTCTAAAAGTTACAGCCACAACAATCTTTCTTATGCCAGGAGTCCTTCTGAAGTCAGTAGAATTATTTGTGATTAAAACCAAATATTCAGAGCAGGAAGAAGAATTAATCTGATCCACTAGGTACTGCTAATAGTTAAAATAAACTCTCTCTGGCAATGGTTTCAGATAACCAGATGTTTATTATTATTATTATTATTATTATTATTATTATTATTATTATTATTATTATTATTATTATTAGGATCACCATCTTGCTTAGAGAACTGAACACTGCTTTTCCTTTGGCCGCACTGCCAGAGGTTTACTTTCAGAGAGTGCATGCCCTCCGTCATTCTTCCCTGCTGGAAGAACTGGGATGTCAGATTAAGTCCTACTGTGATTTATGAATGTGAAACAGGCAAGAGGAGAGATTCTCACTCTTTTGCAGCTCCTGTTTACATCTGTGCCAATGAACAAGAGAGATAAAATGTCAATATGCCCTTAAGGAAATTTGTCCTGATTTCCATTGTATAATGATTAATTTAATTCTCTGCATGAGTCTAAATACACTGGAGTTAAATGAAAAGAGCAATCCTGGAAATGTGCTGAGACACCAACATTATCACAGTAATAGTAATTTTCCTCTCTTCTTTTTCTAATTTGCGTAGAACTTTTCTAGGACTTTGAAACACAGAAAATCCTTGACTCTATTTACTTTTTAAGAAAAGCGTCCCATCTTTGTTTAACTTCATAACATTTTAAGGTTCTGAAGAGAGCAAGCTTTTACGTGTACCTTACCCAGATCAAGGTCTTGATGCAAATCAGTACCATAGATATGGAAGGTTTGCCTTGCACTCTCAGATTTCAGAGCTAATCCAGTACTAATATGAGTATCTTTCTCTCTGTCTGAATTTCCATTGAGTCATGCATTCATTTCTGTAGCTGTTTTCTGCCCATGTCATACCACTGGCATGATAAAATACCTATTTTGAGTCATTCCCTTCAACGGAAATAAACTGATGCACTCCACTGAAATAGGACCATTCCCCACTGTCATTTTGACTGCATATTTCTCCTAAGTAAAAGCAAAAAGTAAAAGGGAAGAATGCTGATTTGGCTTTATAAAGTATCTTGAATTTTCTAATTTTCATTTAGTTCTACTACATTATTTTTCCCATGCTTAAAAAACCTGAACACTTACAATCTATGGGTGGCAATAAAACCTTTGAGAAGCATTTCTAATAAAAGAACAGTAGCCTGTGAAATGTGCTGCTGTGGTGTGCAGTAAGTATAGTGGTTCACCTTGAACACTTCTTTTATTGAATACTTTGGGGCAAGGATGCCTGATTGTGTGTAAAAGATTCTCATGTATGGTATGGAGACCTTGTGTGCTCCTTCCTTCCTGCCCTTTTCCTCCTTCTCTTTTTATTCAAGGATGCAGCTGCCAGACATAGAGTCGTGCTCCTGTACAGTCTTCCCAGGAGGCCTTGTGAAATCAAGTTGCTCACTGTGTGCCAGCATGGCTTTTGTTCCTTCGAAGACAGAGCTAGGAGCCTGCTTCCACTGCCAAGAATGCAGGCAGACTACACTGAAAGAAAAAAAAAAAAAATCCCTCTATTTTATTCACTGCAGTGTTTCATCTTTTTAAGTAGCTGGCATCTGCAGCTGGTTGTGGCAGGGAAAACCTACAAACATCGCACTTGATGTTAATAAATGTGTTTGCCATTAAGTGGCTGTTGTAATGCTTTGCTTGTTTGCCTTTCTGTGTGCACTTTCATCCTTCACTGTAACACTACTGCTGCCTTGTAATTTGTCTCAGACATTTACATTGCTGGTTGCAGGTATACAAACCTCTTAGATCAAGTAACTGCTCAGACACTTGATAAAAGGATCTGTTTAGGGTCTTTCCTATTCTGTCTGCCAAATTCAAGCACAGCCTTGATGCATGGAATACAAACTGCCTTATAGTCATAGACCACATTTCACTTCTCCTTGACTCCTGACTGAATGGTACAAACCATTAAGGAGTTTATGTGAGATCTTTAGTGCAGCCGCTGATTTTACCAGAGCCTAACGATGTCTCCTGTGACAGCTTTCTATCTCTCCAGAACAGCTGGAGCAGCTATTCCTAGAATCCTCTGAGTGAAGTCCATATTTCAAATAGCTGAAAGAGGATCATATAACAGTGCTCTCGGTGGGATGGCAGCCATTATCTCCTCCAGAGCATGCCTGCTGTAGAGAGAGAAGGCATCTCAAAACAACACATCTGCAGTTCTTTCAGCTGTTGGGGAGATGTTTTCATAGGTATGGAAGGGACAGCTCTCCTCTCCTCTCAAAACTATCCTCTCTTCTTTCTCCTCTGTGCAAAACGTGACAACTTGATAAAGCCAGGCTTGCCTAAAGAGACTGACTAATGAAAGTGCTTGCAACAATTTGGACCCAGTCTGTACATAGAAGAGGATGCAGGCTGCTCCCTGACACTCTGCTTTAGCAGCCTGTCTCTTTTCAGCAAAGCACACAAATGTATGCTTAACTCTCAGGGACTTTAGCAGGACTTAAGCATGTACTTGGTAAGATTAAGTGCTGTACTGAACTGGGGTGACTTGAGTGTGCAGGAGCTGAATACAATCATATATATGAGACAAGGGGAGGGGGAATGAAGGGGAAGTCCTCCTCACCTTCTCTCCATCACATCTGGGCAAAGGTTGTATGCTATGAATTAACAAAAGGAGAGATGGGAAGATGTGGGTCCTTTAAAAATAATCTTTCACACGGGCTCACAAATTTTGCCCTATATGTAGTAGAAGGTATCATAGCAGGCAAGCATAAGTGGAAGCTAATGTCCTTTCTTATAAAAATGTCCTGCTTTTATTTAACAAAACAAGACAATAAGTTACGGCAGTTCCTTCGGTTGCCATCAGTAACAGTAAGCTTAGTGTTTTGTAACTGTAGTCCAGCTTACGGCAGCATGGTTATAGGAAATAAGAGCAGTTTGATGGTTGCAGAGCAATATAACCAAGGTAACTGAAATTAAACTCCCTAAATTGGAAACTGAATACTTTCTGGCATTTTAGCCTCTGAACTGTCTAACTTCCAGCGTTATGATAACCTCACTAACGTATGCTATTCAGGGCTAAAAGAAGATGTGCTGTTTGCAAACGAATAAGCAGGTTTGCATTGCCCCCATGTGCATTCTGCTCTGGTAATCTTTCTTCAGCTGAAGTCACTTGCTGGTTTTTGTCAGGCTGCCCCTCCAAGGGAGAGAGAGACTTTATGTGTCTTTCAATTCAGCAGCAGCAAAGCAGCTTTTCATAGTGGAGCACATGTAAGTTGTATGCTAAAGAGTGAATGAGTAGCTAAAATACCTCCCCAAGAATTACTTGCATTAACTTAATGACCTATGGATTAATAGTTTAGCGGTGTAAAAATATAGCAAGCAGGAAACTTCTCAGATCCATACAAAACAGGAGTATAAAAAGAAAGTAATAAAAGGACAAAATAAGGCAGAGATCACATCGTATTGTAGGGGTCTGGAGGCAGATCTGCAACCCAATGGGAAATCAGGAAGCAAGGTAAGGAGGGAAGGAAATCCACAGCAAAATGACATGCTATGGATCCAGGCTTATCTTATATCCAGTTTCTCAGAAAGCACCTGAAGACTGATTCCTCAAAACTGCTTTTCTCCCTTGCACCAGAGAACAAACCAGGAGCAAGGGAACTCCCCAGCAAGTGTAGAAATGGCTCAGAGAGTCCTGTTTATCTCTTCCCACTGTTAGGATTCCTTGTAAAGCCAGTCTTCCTGGGATGAGACAGAGGAGACAGCCATCTCCAAGCTGCAACAGTGGTAAAGGGCCAAGGGGAGCTAGCAATTAGAGATGTGTAAGGGGTGCAAAAGACCAGCATCCCCAGAAGCAGGGGATCATTACTTGCTTTTGCTTTGTCTTTTCACCAAGGCAAACCTGAACTGAGCTCTTTGTTGCTATTATTTTCATTTGCACTGATATCTTCTTCCAGATTTTATAGGCAGTTCAGCTTTACTGTCTGTCACCTATCCTGTCTTCATGGCATGGCATGAAAATGTACTTGTTCTTTGGGCTTACCCAGATATCTGTAGGTTGCATCTGAATAACTAGAACTATTCTTGCCTTTTCTGAGAGAAGGGAAAGAAGAATCTTGAGCAGTGCCCTCAGCTCTTCAACCAGGCTTTGCCATCTGAGATTTTTTGACAGAGAATTTTCACTGTTCTAATTCAGTGTTTCAAGACCTGTGAGTGGTAGGAAGGATATGTTTTGTAAGGTGTAATTATCTCTTTTTAGCAGTGAGCTCCTCAATGCTGCTTTGATTGTGATACCTCCACATCACCTGATTAAATCAAAGCCAGGTTAGAGCATTAGAATTAAGGACATAAATTAATTGTAATTACATCAGAGCCAGCCAAATTAACGAGTCATCAGTAATATAAGCAATGCTTAATGGCATCTAATTCTGTATAATAATTAATTGGGTTCTTCCACTAAATAAGACCCGACACATTGGTCCTTTATCAATCCACTAAAGGCTGGTTAGCCTTGGGCGCTTCTGACATGAAACAATTACAAAGGTTCTAAAAAAACCCCAACATGTTTTTCGCCATTTTCATTTTAAGGTCTGACACCCTGCATTTGCATGCTTCTAGTTTTCTATTAATTAGGTCCTTCTGCTCTTGGATTTCTCTTATTCTCTGTGCCTGTCATCCCGGACAGCTGATTGCTAAAATTATGCTGCCCGCAGAGCCTGGAGAGAAAGAGTCTAACAGGCTAGAAAGGGCAACCAGAAAATGACCAGTGATGGTCATTTGACTAGAATGACCATTCAGGGGAGGGCTGATTTCTGAGGCAATATCAAAGCTGGGTAAAGAAAGGTAAAAAGGAAATCTTTCTCAAGGGGGGTAAACATCAAGAAAGCAAGAAATTACTTAAAGGGACATCCAGATACAGACTAAGGAACACAAAATTTAGGCTGGGTATCAAGCAATCCCCCCCTCCCCACCTCCCTTTTGACAGGGAGATATGTGCAAATTGGAATAAAACCTCAAGGGAAGTGTTGGGATCATCAATATGTTGTCTTTTGAAACCAGTTTAGAAAAAAAAACAATAGCAGATATCCTGCATAGTACAGTCTTAGATTTGCAGGTGGCTGGGCTAGCAGATCAACAGGTCTTTATCATTTCTAACAGCAGCAGTTCTGTTCCGTATCTGTTCTAGAGAAGCTGCTGTTGGCTTCTTACCACTGGAAGTGATTTGTTTCTTGTTTGTGTGACAGATGAAATGCACTACCCAGTCTCTCAGAACTGCATGGTTGCCCTCCTGCTGCTCCAAAAGCTTTGCAATTACAGATCCTGCACAAAGAAAAACATAGTAGTTGTTCTGAGACCTTGGATGTAGTCTGGCTAACCTTTGTTCAGGGCAGGACCTCAAGGGAAGGAAAGCAAACCCCAAACCACCTTTGTATTCTTCAGGTCCATTGAGTTGCCAGGAAATAGCTTGGCATTGCTCCTAACAGACACAGAGTACCGTACAGTGTTTAGCATAATTCTGGGTGCTATTGTACTGTAAAAATTACGTACCACAGATTTTTCTAAATTATTTTCTAGTTACATCATGGATAAGTTAATATGTTGCCTTTTGAATTGCAGCACTTAGTATCTGTGCCACATTTAGTATCGGTGTTCTAGAAAACTGTTTTTGGACATTAAACCCAGAATGCCATCCTTCCTGGGTGGTTTTGCCCAGAAGAAGGTTACCAGAGCAGTCAAAACTGCGACACAGAATTGTTATCTGTTCAGTTTTCCACTGTATTCATTGTTAGCCATTTACAAATATAGGAAGAACTGTACAAAGCCAGGTTTGTTTACTGTTAACTTACTTTGCACAATGCATTTTTCTCTCAGAGCGTATCTGGGTTTGGAGACAGCCAGCGGGGTGGTGTCACCTGGTGAACTCAGAACCCTGGATCGAGCTTCCTGACCCACAGCTGTCCTGCCGTATGCAGCAAAGCTCACAGTTCCCTCTGCCTGCCTGCAGAAATGTGTATCCCTGATGGAAATTAGACCCATAGTGCAGAGATTCAAGGAAAGTAGAAAGAGGATCTGGAATCACATAACCTGTAGGGAACAGTGTCTGGAGACCACTTTTATAGCATGTGAATCAGTACTTCTGAAAAAGTAGACTGAGAACATTTGTGACAAGTGCTGTGGAGTGTAGCGCTTTCTCCAGCAGCTCTACAAAGGGGTAGGTTTTAGACAGATAGTCATTTTACAGACAATTTGAGTGGTTAAAGTCATTGCCTCCAACCTAGAACTTGCTTTCATGTATCAGTCATTTCAGGTGAGTTTACCCTTTCTTTCTGACTGCACTGAAGCAGATTAGGGAGCACTCACATATTCTTTTCTTCCAGCTAAGAAGCAAGAGAAAGGAAAAAAAACCTGATCTAACCTGAGAAGTAATCAGGACAGCAAATTCAGCTCCAGAGAAGGACACTTGAATACGCCCTTATGTGCATTTTTGAATGAGGTACTATGGCTTAACACAGCGCGCAAAGTTAACTGTCCGTACGACTTTATGGGTCAAGGACTTTGTGTTTTGCAGATGTAAACCGTAACCCCAGCATGCTTCTGCATGGCTCTATATTGCCATATGTGTGTCTAAGAGTGCCATCTCTAAAGGTAAAAATGGTGCTTCTGACTTTTAATGTGAGTTACACAACTGACTATCACTATATGTCCTGCTTGTCCACAGAAATTTTTCCTTACCTTCCAAAACAGTCAACTAAGATTTGATGGAAAAAATAAATAGTACTGAAAAAATACTTGCTATAATAACATATCCCTTGTCCAGCATCTGACGTTTTCTATTCAATGTCTGTATTCATAGCTAACATTCAACTGGTTTTATTTTCAAATATTTCTGATGTGTTTTATCTTTTTTCTCTTACATTATTTTTAACATAACTCAATGTTGTTGTGCTTTTTCCTGTAATATTCCCTATGGAGAAGTTCTCTTCATGTTCACTTACGCTATAGCAGGACAGGGTATCTTTGTAATACATTTGCCTAATTGTCAGATATCATGAATTCAGGAAAAATGGTAGCTGGGGTGAGACCTGCTTCTATTTGTTCTACATGATTTGCTGCAAAGATTGCTTGCTCCTGAATTCACCTAAGAGCATCCTACTTTTAAAACCTGCCAGTACTAGCTCTGCATGAAGTAGAGCCAGTGTTATGGGATCCAGTGACATTCATAGCCCTGTAATCAATTACTTGGCCACTTGGCCAAAGATCTGTAGTACTGTAAATGTTTATACGCTCAGAGTGCCTCAAGGCCTGCATAATCATTTAACATACACCATTTGGTCCACAAGTGTAGCGTGGCCTTGCTTACAAAATACGTTCATGACGGCAATTGGTAGCAGCATACTGCAATGTTCATGGGGTAATGGAAACGGTAAATTTAGTCCTGGGTATGACAGAATAGGTGAGTAATCTGAGAATCTTTTAACCAGAATGTTTTCTACTGTAATATATGTTCCTATGGAAACATATGTGAATGGATGGAAACATGTGCAGACACAGACACATCTATACTAGAAAGCATATTTTTATACATTTTTTAAAAAATCTAAAAAGACTGATCATTGACATTCCTATTAATTGAAACACTGAATGCCTTGTGTTAAAATATGGGAGATGTTATAGCATACATGTTCGTGAAACACTATATGAAAGGGATAACAAGGTTCAGCTGTGCTGCAGAGCACAAGAGTGAGAGGAAAGTAGAAAAAAAATCATCAATAAAGATTCTACCTCTAAGTCAGATTTGTTAGTGCTTTCTTGGCTTGCTAGCTGCCTCCTTCATTTCCAGTGTTATGCTGCTGTGAGAACAGTTCTACAACTACTTTCAAAATGAAGAAAAGGTTATGTTCAAACTATCTTCATGTGGCAAGCTCTCAAAATTTTCTGTTGCACAGTGTAAAGCTCCAAAATTAAAAGCAACAATCTCTTGCTTTTTAAAACTCATCTCTTGACTTTTTCACACTTAATGTTTATTGACATGTGCGTTTACTAATATTGCTTTCACCAAAAAATCAGAAAAGTCACAAAAGAATCAGAGCAAACAGATTAGAGACAGAAAATTAAAATAAAAGATATGCATAAGATATACAGTTTTTCTTTGCCTAATATAGATGTGGACAGGTGAAAATCTAGATCACTTCTATGGGGATGAATTAGTAAGGCAGCCATAGATAACTTGATCAGAAAAGCTTAAAAGCATTCTCACAGTGAGGAACCATTCCTGTTGAAACCCATTGCAAACTTTTATTAGGGTTTCTGGCTCTGATTTGATAAAGCAGACCACAGCTGGAACCCTCTGATCCAGATGTTCACTGGGTGGCAATGAAGTTGCATCTGTAATACATTATTCCTTGTGGCTGGTACAGTGTACAGTCAAGTGTAGCGCTGCTTAGGAAGGGCTGGTTGGGGCAGGATGCCTGTACCAGGCATGATCCCTTACATCTGGGAAACTTCTATGCTTTTTAGGTAAACTCTTTTGCTTTTCATGAATCGGTTTAGGAGGGCAGGTCAACAACTCGCTGTCCCAGAATCAGAAGAAAGCAAAGGTCTCTTGAAACAGTTTGTTTTATACAGATGAGAATCAGAAATTCAAACACATTATTGACTTACCTGTGTCGTCTTGCATATGCTTTGCTCTCAGTTACACCCTGAGGTTCCAATAAAGTAGGACATTTTGAACAAATGCATTATAATGAAAAGATATTCAGAAATTTTGAAATTAGTGTGAACTCAGCTGATTTGAAATATCATGCTCTCAAGAATTAGTTCCTTTTGAGAAATCTTCCTGTTAGGGCCAGGTTGGAATTCAGCTGAGCTGAAGCACAAGAGCTGGATTCACAGACTGGTGGTGGTAAGAATGTGTGATTGCTTGGTCAGAATTTTTAACAGATGAAATAATCCTGTTAATAGGACACGGGGTAGGAACTGTTGGATGCAGAGAAAAAAAACCTGAAGGTCTGAAAGCCAGATTTTTAAAGGTATGACATTTTCAAAGGCCAGATTTACAGGAGGGACTTGGATTCAGCACTCTAAAAACTAACTTGCAAATGACTGACATAAAGTCAAAAGCATAGGGCGAGAGCCTCAAGGGGCTTCAAATACCTGATACTGAACTTTGACAGAATTCGTGCTACTCAGCCCAAGGGTACAATCTCTTCTCTACCACAGCCCAGGTGTCTTATTCTTCCTAGATGTGTGTAATGAACATGCTGCTTCTACTCATACCTAGAACTTCCTCCATCTTTTTAAGAATAAAACTATTAAATGTCTGTCTTATGATTAACCCACTCAAGATCTTCAAACTGTGCTTTTCTCCACCTACATTCCCAACACGTCGTTTGTTAGAAGCACTGAACAAAACAAATGTGCATTGCTAGGAACGAAGAGGGAAGTCATGTTCCCTTTCACTCAAAAACACACTGAAAGGAAGAGCTGATGCCTGTACCCTTTCATATAGCGCTTAAAAAGAGGTTAAAAACTGCTGGGTAAAATGGATGAAGAGTTGGTGTCTTTCTGTGTTCTGTGGGGGGTTGTATGTGTTCTGACTAGGTAAGGTGAAACAGATTGAGGAAAAACATCTGATTTGTGATTTTTTTCTGGGAGTTAGGTAGGAGATTAGGTAGTTTACCTGACCGTTGTTATGGCTTTTGACAGTGCCTTGAAAAATTGTTTCTCTGCTTGTCCAGGATTTGCAGGAAACTTTGGTGCTTTTGAAATGTATTTGTCACTAGGGTTAGATTGGGATTGTTGGTGGTTTTTTTTTTTTATTTCATTTGTTCTTTACATATGCATCCAACAGAAGCAATTGACAACCTGCACTTAAGTGGGGTTTTTGTACACTTCAGCTATTGATTTTTGTAGGTAGCAGGCACGTGTGTGCTTACACCTTTTGAAAACCACACCTAGAACCCCTAAAAACCTGTCCTTCAAAGTGCCAAAATCATTTTGGGGAAAAGAATTCCAGTTCCTGGTCAAATAAATAAATATAATCCCTGGGATTTACAGCACATAAACACCTTCTGCTTTGCCTTTGTTAAACGCTTTATTCCTCCATTGGCACTTTCTTTTTGTACTGGCCAAGCACTAGAATTTAATCGTGAATACTTGTGTTGTATGAGGAAAAGAATCACTTGTCATTACCTGCAGAACATAAAGAAAACATCTCTAACTTGATAACGGTTCTGTAAACAATGTAGAACCACTTTATGTTGGTTAAAATAAGTACAGCATATGTCCAAGATTCATGATAATTCTAATATAAAGAAGTAGAGCATCAAAACCTGTGTTTACTGTGGTTCAGTGTATTTTATTCCAGTGTTAAATACCTGTCCTCCTGGCAGTAGAAGCCTGTTTCTTGTCATCAAACTGTGCCTAGACTAGCACAAACAACTAATACTGGGAGGAATAACAGTAGTGTCTTCTGGTTCAACCTTAAGAGGCCTGGGCAAATTGCCACAGATTACATTTTAGTAAGCCAGGTAATAAAAAAATGTTTTTTCAGGTCTGCTGTATCTGAACTTTAGCAGTTATTGTCCTGCTCTTAACAATTAAATGGAAAAGGCTTGCTATTCTAACACTTTCATTTCAGGTGCCTGTCTTTTCATTACTATGGAAATTATAGCTATGAGCAGCACCATTAAAAAAAAGGCAAATGCATATTTCTGAGTTTCAGATGGCTCCTTAAATTACACCACTTCAAGAAATTTCTCTCTTTGGTTCAACACAAATTTATTTTATGTATAAGCAACGAGAGATACTACATTAATGTAAATAATTAACCATGCATAGCTAAGACTACCTTAGACTTATCGTCACTTCGAATCATCATCCATCTGGTTATCTTAAAATATTTTGTAATCATGAGTACATTTCACATCACCTGAGACATTTAGGACACACTTTACAGAAGCTCAGGTGAAGTGGCTTGCTTAGATTCATATAGGAGGTCAGTAGCAAAATAAGGAATATAATCCTCCAGTCCTCACTCATAGATCTCTGCTGTAGCTATTACAATCTTTTTACTTAGCAGCAATTTTGTTTCACAAGACAGTATATATGTGAAAACTTGAAATGCTAAGTTTTCCAAATAAATGAATAAAATTATACTTAATAGTTGTGGTGTTGGAAGGGATGAATCATGGTTTGCAGACACTGTATTGTTGAGTTTTTTCCTGTCATTACTAACATTCTCTTGGGAAAGGCTTGCCTCATACATATTCAGATGTGCCACATCCCACATGGTCCTTCAATTTAAACCACATTTTTCTTCTCTTCTTTCTGCACCATTGTACATAATTGTGTACAATAATGACTTTTGGAATTGTCCCTGGCAAATTGGGATTATAAACAGAAGTGAAAGCTGCAGGGACATGTCTTACATACTGCTTCAATCTTTCACTTTCTACATAGGGTACCCCTCCTAAAAGGTAGTAGAACGTGGTCCAGTGGGAGTCTTTTGTTCCCTGCTGGAAAAAGAATTTGAACTGTTGTTTGTTACTATGTGCTATATGATGGTAACAAGCTGAAATGTAAGAAAGAGGGAATTCCATAAAAAATCCTTTTGGCTGCATTTTTGTTTCATGAACTGTTGAAGTGAATGAGATGGGAGGGGAATTTTTCAGATCGGGGGAAAGATGTTCACGTAGTGAAAGAGCTGGGATAGATCTCAGGAAATTTGCTGTCTATTCCTGCTTCCTGTTATTGTAAACTTGGGCAAGTGACTTCATCTGCATATGCCTCTGCTGCTAGTGTGTAAAATGGAGATAACCACTTCTTTTGTCTGTCTTGCCTGTTTTGTGTCTAAGCTTACTGGGGAAGAGACACTTATACTATGCATTTTCTGAGGAAAGGCTCTTCAGTAGGGTCCTAATCTCACCCAGGTTCTCTGAATATTTCTAGTTGTGACAAAAATAATAAAAACTCTCCAAATTTCTGCTGGGCTACACATTGTGTTTCATAGGTGACTGTTATACTGCTGTAAGGCCAGAAAGAGAGTGTGCAGTTACATTTGGAGGCTGTGTAAGAATCCTGACATGTATGGTGCTTAATTTCTTTCCCTCGTGACCTAAGACTTTACGTTGTTTATGAAAACTAAGTGGAATCAAAGGGCTGAGTCCTATGTACATGCACACAACGTCATTGCACTTCCTAGCTAGGTTTTCCCCAGTTTAGGTACTTTCAGGAATCTTCCTGCTCCTTCTTATGATAAGGTGCATAGCTGACATTAGCATTAATAAGAACTGCATGCACGCTTGGAGGAGAGATTCCATGCCTCTGGGCATATTTAATTGCTATCAGACGAAGACTTCTTCTGCATAACATAGGGTATGTATAGAACATGGTAATAAAACTGAGAGGCAAAGGAATTGTTTAGGAAGGCATGTACATTGCTCTGTGGGGAAGCTCTGCAGAACTTGGAAAGCTCTGCCAACATGGAGAGAAACATAGATGGCAGGCAGGAGGAAATGTCATATTTGGGGATCATATAGGCTATAGTACGTCTGTAACTGATAGTTTGGATTTTCTTTGTAGTATACAACCAAGACATGCTGCTGAGAATGATTATCTGTAGAAGAAAGATGCTAACTTTTTTCTTTAAATCTCTTTTCCTTCCTGCATGAGGCTTGGAGGTTGCTGTGCTGCCTCTTACTCTGACTTTCCAGTGACCTTGCATTAGGTTGTAGTGAAGAGGAATAAACTGAGTGAAGGCAAGATTAAAAGGCGTATCATTATATTTGAGGGAGTGGAAATTGAGTGCTAGGAAAGTTCAGAAGGGTCTAGTGCCTGTGCTCCAGTCCTAACTCTGACTTCCTCTGTAAGTAGTTTGATTCACATTAGATTCTACTCTTCAGAACGAAGCAAAATTTTATATTTTTCTTTTTAATTTTTCTATTCCACAAAGTACCGAGTAACTTTTCCTAAATAAGGACTGAATATAAGCATATGATTAGCAGCAATGACTGAAGCAGCTCATTGACTTCAGGTACTGAGGGAGATGGCTTCTTTGGGAATACTCATTTGTCTAAAACATTTTTCTGGATAAAAGGCAGAGTGTTGAACTAAAAAGTTAAGGATAGTCCTTATGGATGGCTACGTTACGGGACCTGTGTTCTGAGGGATGAGTGTACCCTGAGTTATTGTGCCATACTGAGTTTCTCCTGAAGCCATCTGGAGTTAAGGACGTCACTTGATCAAAGGACTGATTGTTATACAATAAAGATGAATACAGAAAAATGAATATTACTTGATCTAAAGCACATTAAAGACTTCTTTCTCTGTCATTAGAAAGGTAGGACCACCTCTTACGTCACAGGTACAAAGCTACCCTAACAGTAACGTATTTACCTATAAAGAAAAACCAGGGACCTTTCAGCCATACCAAGTGTTTTAGTGCCAGTATACTGCGCTGAGATCTCTGTACAAGTAGGAAGAGGAAGACACAACTGTGGCCTCTCCACACAACTGCAGCTTGCAGCCACTCTGAAAGCTGTAGGGCCGATGACCATTGATACTAGTTACAGAAACATTTTGGCAGCTATAATTTATACCATTTATGTTCAATGCACAGTTAATCTATGAAGTGAAGGAAAACGAAGGCAATTTAGATCCATCCGTCCATAAAATAGGTCACCAAAGAGCTGGTTTAATATGGCACTAGTAAGAGCATAGTTGCAATGAGATAATGCTGGAATGTGATCAAATGAATGTATATGATTTCATGTAAACAATGGAAGCAGCTTTTAGTGGAATTTCATAAAGAATGACATTGGATCAACAATGAGCCAGTTTCTAGACCATTTAATGAATACACCGTCTTTGATATTGGGAATGGAAGTCTGCATATGCCTGTAGCTGATTTCTAATTAAAGAATAGAAGGTTCAGCTGAAGTGCAGAACTAAGAAACGTGCATTCAAAGCATTAGGAAAAGCCTACTCATTTAGCGATGCATTATTATACTTCTTTCTCTTGGATATCTCTTTAGTTTTCTGAAGTTAAATATGATACATATGGGAAATAGAGTGAAGTACATTAATTGCCTTATTCATCACATCATTAAAATTATAGGTCTTACTGCAGACTAGCTGCAATGTCTTATTGTATTTCTGGTACACATCATTAATAAAAGCACTCCTGCTAGTGGTATGCAAAATGTACTTTCTAAATAACTGTACAGTGATTTGGGGCTCACTTATGCAACATATTGCTACAAACTATTGTAATACCCCTGGTACTCGCTTAAACTCATTGGGCTAGTGATGGAATTAATGAGGCTGGTGCTGCTGCAGTATGCTGAGCACGCTCAGCTCCTTCGCTGCTCTTTGTCTGCAGCGGGGCTCTTGTCTTTCAGAGCTGGCTGCCGCTCTGTCTCCAGGGCTGAGCCTAGGATCAGATAATGAACAGCGTATCAGTGCAGCGGAGGGGGTAGGGGGTGATGGGAGAAGACTTATTATTCCTTCACTCTCAAACAAAACAAAATCATTGAACTGTCAGGGTCATTAAGGACCCTGGGGTTGTCATGGAAACGACCTTTGGGGGTTTATGGCTGTTAATGCATGAGTGACTGTCTGTATTATATGTGTGTGGAAGGGGTCACCGTTTTCTTGGTGGCTTCTAAAAAAAGCTGGATTGGATGGCTAATGTTCAGAAAGGAATCTCTGTGCTCCGTGGTGCGACTATTTTGAATGTAGCAGACTTTGAAGGGGGAGGTGGGAATGAAAAGCTTTACGGACAAATATTTAGACAGAAACATAATTACTCTTGAATTTTGTTTCAGTAGCAATGCAACTTCATTTCCAGGTTCCAGGAAGTAAAGTCACATTGCCTCATCTTTTTAGGGCATTTAAAAAAAAAAACCTGAAAGCAAATAATTTTGCTTCAGATTATTTCACGATAAGTATACAGAGCACTACCTTGGAACTGGCAATAAATTTTAGAGCTGTCACAGCCAGAGATAAAAAATGTTAACGTACACAGCTAATAAAATCTTCCTCATCCTCATACAAGCTTCCCTTACAACCTTGGGCAAGTCATTTAACTGTTGGTCCTGTTAAAGTCAATGCAAACCATCAATTGACTTCCAATTTGTAATAAGAATGTTTGTTGAAAATGAAGAATATTTGATTTTAAGAACATGGTTTTAAGGCTATAAGTACCCAGAAAGAGAAGTTATGGTAAAAGTACATTGAAGATCCATTTTACCTAATTTTTTACACTCTCGACTGGAAGTCATCCTGGCATTTTGCTTTGTCAGCTGCTCTCTATTGGCTGACTAACAATTAGACAGTTATACCTTAGTTTTCAGTAGAGACTACAGCACTCGTCTCTATATGAAGAGATAAAAGAAGGGGGAGGGGGAGACAAAGAGGCAGCAAAACAGGGATAATATTAATGATTCCCTTTACAGGCAGTAAGGGAATACCAACCCCCCAGAAGCCAGAAATAGTAAGGATGAGGAACATTGGTAGCAATTTTTTTTAAAGTCTTTTTTTTAATTTTATGGCACTTAATATCTATTCAGTTTGACTCTTCAGATCTTAAGTCCTGCAAAAAGTTCTGTGTTTACCGTATATTAACAAAGGGGCTGGATTCTTCTTCCCCCTCCCACTTGTTAGATAAATAAGTGATTGCCAGGTTAAAACTGGAGGTAGAATTTTACTTAACCTGTACTGTAGAGGAGGAAGCCTAAGTATGGCCATGCCGAGTTCAGTACCCTTGATTTCACAGATTTTTCTGTTGTTGTTGTTGTCTCAGAAAAATCACATCATCTTTCTTGACTCTAACCTTTCTTCTGTAAAGTAGAAATATTCACACTTTTGTGTTTCATACATACTTTGTATTAAAGATCATAAGCTACTCGGGTAATACGTCAGAAGGACTGCATACATATCCCTGACAGTGCGATCAATAGCATGATGCTAAACACAGGCGCCACAATGGCCTTATAACCCATCTCCCCTCCTATTTGTGCAGCCTCAGAAGTTTCTTAGAGTGGTTAGGCACAGCAAATACAAAGCTGCTGAAGATCATTATCTTATTAGTTGTATTGGTGTGCTTGGTGTATTTCAGAAATTCTGCTTTCTTGTAAGTGCACTGGTTACAGCACATCTTTGTTAAATAGATTAAGAAGATAAAAGAATATCGTTGAATCACTGGATCTGTTTGAGCTACGGTTGAAATAGAATAGTTAAAAAGGAACTGGTTTTATTTATGTTGGTGGTTGTATTGAAAATATTTAATTAAACTAAGGAAAAACATGCTGGAAGAGAGTCTTACTAGACTTGATTCCCCAGACTCTTCAGGGATCTCTATATGCCAACTGCTAGTGTGGGATTTGAGGCTTTCTGGCCAAAATTCTCTTCAGTGTTGTCTTGCAATTTTATATCTTCTTGTACTGAAGAAAAAATAAATCGTGAAAGCTCAAGATTGAATTTAGTCAAGCTCAGTGTCAAATTTTTTTAAATGCAAAGCTTTGCATTAGCCCAAATTCCCGTGAACTGGGGCAAATGCACACTGAAAGCTTGTAGGCTTTAAGAACTGTTGATTTGACATGCCAGCCACCCGTGATACCGGTCATAATCTCTTCCTGATATTTTAACTCCTCTCCTTGTTTTTTGTCCTCTGTGTCTATTTCTGCTCTCCCTGCTCCTCCAAGCATTCCTTGTCTCTGCTTCCCCAGGATCTCCTCTCCCCTGGCACCGCACTCCACCACGATCTGCCGATTTGGAAAGTCAGAGAATTTGGATAGGTTACTTTACTCATCTCTAAAAGGAAAATAACACATTAGCTAAGAAATATATATGGAAGTCCATCTTGAGCACCTTATCATGCTTAGTTTGTTTTCTCTCATCTTGTATTTAGTGAAAATTCCCACCGATCACCTTAGAATCAAAGAATCATAGAATGGTTTGGGTTGGAAGGGACCTTAAAGGTCATCTGGTTCCAAACCCCCTGCCATGGGCAGGGACACTTTCCACTAGACCAGGTTGCTCAAAGCCCCATCCAAC
>JAVKLA010000093.1:15604381-15651671 GCA_034782735.1 Sagittarius serpentarius | reverse complement strand
CATGTTAGTTAATTAATCACAAGAAGGTGATTTCTTAATCACTTTTAGACATTCTGCATAAAATATGCTAATTAACAATAAAATACATAGCTTTATATTTGTCAGCACAGAGCATTCTCTGTCAGATCTGAGTATGACTTTCATACTGAAAAAAATCCTAAATTCAGCATTCACTGACATGAACCTAGTCCATGATCTAAAAGTTATGACTTAGCTGTATGGTGTAACTGAGAAAACACCTCTGATGCTGTAGGGCAGGGACAGTAGTGGAACAGGAACAGAAGCTGAAATGGGAACTATGAATTAGTACTGAGAAGACTGAAGTCAGAAACAAGAATGAGAATTTAGGGCTGAGCAGGTGCTGAAGCATGCCAAGTCAGAGATTTGCCAAGAACTTAGAATCACAGAATCATAGAATGGTTAGGGTTGGAAGGGACCTAAAAGATCATCTAGTTCCAAGCCCCCTGCCATGGGCAGGGACACTTTCCACTAGACCAGGTTGCTCAAAGCCCCATCCAACCTGGCCTTGAACACTTCCAGGGATGGGGCACCCACAACCTCTCTGGACAACCTGTTCCAGTGTCTCACCACCCTCATAGTGAAGAATTTCTTCCTTATATCTAATCTAAATCTACCCTCTACCTTGATATCAAGGCTAACAGTATGTTGGGTTTTCTTAAATCTGGAAGATATAGTAAATGTCTGGATGTTTGTTGTTCAAATATATTCCCCGCCTAAGACCAGTCTCCAAAATCAATTTTTCTGTGCTAGGTAGACTGAAAAAAGTTTGAGGTACATAATTCTTATTAGATTATTGATTGTTGAGAGACCTTAGTATACCGACATCATCAGAAATCACTTAGAATCTAGACTCCCTCCTAACATATTTTATTTATTATCTCTTGCAAACTTGGTTATAGAAATAGACATAAAGAGTTAGAGAAATATTCCTTTGTCCACTGTTCTACAAGTTGCCATATATTTCGATGCATTAATTTTCTGCAGCATCCTCCTGTTCCTGCTATTTTGGATAAATGTGGTATCTTTCAACAGTTGAATAATGCAGAGCATAGTGTATTGCAAGACTTGTTTTGCTTTTCTCAGTAATATTTTCCACTCACATTTTAGTTCAGTAAGAGAGTTTCAGTAAAGGACTCACCAAGGATAAAATTTGAATCAGGAGAAGTTGGTTAGAGCCACAGCTACTGCTGATGTAAACTGGGCTAGCTCCATCGATTTCTCCTGAACTATGCTCATTTACACCAGTTTAGGATCTTCATTGCTATTGCACTTTCATGGCAGACCAAGGGGAACTTAGCAGAGGAGTACAATACAAACCAACCAGGATCAAAAAAGTAGATGATATTAATTTTTTTCCTCAGTCTACAGGGATTACTTTTGTAATTGCACCAGGTTCTGAAACGCCCTTAGATTTGTTCAGTGCCAGGGAATCTGAATTTACGTCAAATGCTGCATAATTCATATGGCATGGACAGCAATTATGAGTTAATTGAGGGGTGTAATGTTCAAAAAAAGACACATTATGAAGAACATCAGGAATGTTGGAATGAAAAAAGGCTCTTCAGCCCATTGAGGCTCATTTCTTTTAAAACTGTTTTCTTTAAAATGGTACTGATTGTCTTTTGAAGGACACGAGAGAACCCCAAGTTCTCTGCTTCTGCACCATGTCTTGGTCAGGCAGCATCTGAGACATTATTCTTTCTGAGATACATAATTCCAGTGTCGGGTATGAAATTATTCCTTTCCATTTTACCCACTGTTTTAAAATGTGTGCTTGATTACCTCTCAGCAGCAGCCATAATCTTAAAATCAGATGTATTTCAGTTAATACGGTCCTCTTGATCCTTTCTCACCTTTCAGATTATAGGGATTAAGTACTATAAGCTATCTATACTGTCATTGCTTTTGTTCCTACAGTCAACGGAGTCATCACTTTTCTCTGTGCCTTCTCACATGTTATAATATCTACTTTTGTACAGCTGGCTTGAATGGTTCACTGGTAATCTGGACAGAGTTTCTGGCCTGTTTCCATGCCTTTGAATAATGAGGACATTTAGCTCTGTTAAGAAAATGTTTGTGTTTTGCATTTCAAGTGTTACTGTGCCGACATGCACTGTAGGGGAAATCCACCTCACCCACACAAAGCCAATGTCATCAGGCTTTCAGATAGACTCTTAGTGGAGGCAGGGAAATGAAATTCAAACATCCCAATCTATAGGCAGGTCACAACAGGGCTATAACAAAGGATCTTGACATCTGTTATTTCATTCTTGAGGCTGGGAAAAAAGGTTGGGGCCACCCTGAGCTACTGGGCCGGTCCCTAGGATTCCTTCCTTATGTTGCCTCCCTACTGCTTCTGTCGTGCCAGTTTACTCAGGTCTGCAGTGAAGTTCCCACTTGTAGCATGCAGGATGTGTGAATTTACATAGTTTGCCAGATCATAATATCCTCTGCTGCTCTGCTGTCTACACAAGCTGATAGGAAGGGCCTTTGTTTTCATATGAACCCTCTGAACCTACCATTTGAAAAAAACACAACTCTTAACTGAAAACAAGTGCACGTTTCTTTTTAAAACTTGAGTATGTGGCAGAGAGTCAGTTTTGTCCAAAAGAAACAGAATTAGATGGATTGAGTCCATTTCAAAAATTACCTGTCACTTTTTAGAGATATCTGATTTTTTTAAATTTTCATTTGCATTAAAAATGTTTACTGAAAAGACTATGGACCAAAAGCATATATTTCAATTCAAATATTGTGGTTTTTTTAAAAAAAGTCCATTTAAAACGTGATTTACCGAAAGTCTGTGAAGTAATAGCTGAAACATGTTGTCATATTCACCAGAGAATTTATCCATTCAGCAATGGAATATGCAATTGCAAGTGTTTGCTATGATAATTTGAATTACTTTTAATGTAAAATATATCAGATCAACAAGTCCATACTGAAAACCAAGGGTAATTTCTTCATCTGTGTCAGAATAAATCAGTAACAGGGAAAAACAAAGTGGCTAAATGGCCTCTATGAGTTGTCCGGTAGGAACCATTCCCTCCACTGTAGCTAGGCACTGTGCAAGGCACAGCACGTGAGGCAGCAAAAGACGAAGTATCTGTGTCTGTCAGAAGAATTGTTGGATACACTTGGAAGACTCAGGAGCTGAGGAGCAAAGGAGAGAGGAGGCACCTCAATTAGCTTAATTTAGTAGTATAACCACATCACACAGATGGATAATTATTTCATCCCCGTTAGTGATCCATGCATTGAAAAAGGCCAGTGCTAGCTGCCTGAAACACAAGTGGGTCAACTCTCACTTATCATCAGACTCTGCAGCGTAATTGCCTAGGACTATTCATGGGGAGTTTCTCTCTCACCTTTTCTGTACTTCTCAAAATCCACTTCGCTCGTGTTATCCTGAAAAAAATTAATTTTGGAGCCAATGTTTTTACTATACTCTTCCTTTTTTAAGTAATTCATAGAAATTCTAAATGGCACCTATTTTAGTTCAAAGGCCCAAGGCATCCTGATGCCTACCTTTTTTCTCCCTAACATGAGTGGTTTTTTTCCTGTTATTCCCTCCAGTACAGTACCTATTTCTTACTGAGATTTTAATCTAAACTTAACCCTTGGTTCCCAGATTTCTCTAATAACTTGTTTGAAGACAAGGGAAATGTGGTAGTTCTAATCTTTCTGGCCTTCAGTACAGCATTTGATATGACGCCACATGGGAAATTATTGGTGAAGGCAGGCACGATGGGGATTAGTGCAAGAACTGTAAAGTGGATAAGGCAGTGGCTAAAAAGAACTGACAGAGGGTTGTGCTGAAAGGGGAAGTAAGGCTGCAGGCAGGTAGGTCCTCAAGGACCATCCTGAGGACTAATCTTAATATTTTCATTAATGACCTGGGCACAGAAAATGGACATGAGCTAATGGCAGTTGATGAAGAGTGGGTAAGGGAGGCATCGCCTACAAGCAGGAGGATAAGAATGTCACAAAAGAACCGGGTGCTGGTCTGTATTAATAGAGGTGGGATTTCATTTAATGTTCAAATTGTAAAGCAAGAATTCATACTGTAATCTAGAAGCTATACAAATGGAAACAATGAGGGAAGGAAAAATTCTGGGCCTTTTAGTTGATCACAGTAGAACTATGAGTCACCAGTGCAATACAGTTGTGGAAAAGGTGTCATGTGAGGGTGTGTCTGGTAAAATAATTCATATGGGCAAGCACTGGTAGCACTGCAATAAGTTCAGGTAACATTTCTTTCGGAATAGTGAGTACATTGGTCTCTTAAGCACGAAAGACGATTTCAAGATGTAACAGAAAATATTTACTGGGATGAACAGGGACATGTATATCCTACTCCATAAAAGAAGGAAAAAAGCTTGATTTGTGTAGCCTAATAAAATGATTGCTCTTTCTGCTATAAGGAAAGGCCAGAAAAGAAAAAAGGACTATTTGTCATTAAAGATAACACTGATACAAATACAACTGGGCATCATATGTTTTAGAAATTCTGAAGCAGTTGTCCTAGAATAGTCAAGGGGTTAAGAAACTTTGGTGGCTTTTAAATGAGGCTGGATAGCCGGATTTCTTTATGATTGCTTATAGACTCATCTCTGAAACAGTCCCTTCCTGTTTAAGATCAGTGCCATAACATCATCCTACTAACACAAAGACTAATCGTATGAAGTCATCAGGAGGGTTAGCAAACCAAAACTTTGAATTTCTGTGTAGTGCTAGTTTTCTTTACTAGATGGGGCTTCAGTTCGATGGGAGTAAGTTAGAGACATAATTTACGGCTATAGTTAAGGTATGGATCAAATAAATATTCTGTCTTATATGCTCTATCATACTGATAAGAAAGCAAAGGGGAATGAGAGAAGGAATAAAGCTTAAATTCTGAGAAGTCATTTAGAATAAATATTTTAATTAGTATGCTAAATTTTTTGTTTGTTTTGTTATTGCATGACTCAGAATGCCAATGAAAACTTCATGCATGTCTACAAAACAAAAAAAGTTCAGGGAAAATATTCAGTAAGTATGAGAAAATGGGAATTTTTTTCTTGTAATAAATCTAGTAGAGAGATAATAGAATTTGTAAAATGGTACCTATTTTGTTCTAAATAGTGGTTTATTTCTTATACTTACAGCTTCCAGCCCTTGTCAGGTCCTCTCTGGGCAGTCGTTCTCTGGAGTTGACATGTTGATGCTTTCACTCTTGTCTGGTACTGGAGGCCTGATAAGCCTGACTAGCCTGACTTGTTTAATAACCATATTTGTTCAGCACCAGACCATGATTCTTGCATCACAGATATTTTCCTTTTCCAGTTAATTGCAGTGAGGAAATCTGAACATCTCCCTTTAATTTTCCATTTATAGACTGTAATGAAGACTGAAAGTAGTGGTGAGATGTTAAGACAAACAGGATTAGTGACAAAAAGTAGCTAATCACCTATCCTACTTAGTTGCTATAATAATGGTTTTTGATTATAGAGGGGCAAGAATGGCTAAGACCCTTGAGTGTTTTTAGCAAGGAAGAACTGGTGCAGGAAGAAATGAGCTGTTACAGCAGCAGTTTTTTAAAGAGTTTCGTATGTTGTTTGCTCTTACGTTAAGCCAGCATATCTTCCTGAGATTTTTTCTTTCCCTCGAAAATCGTAGCATCTTTCACCTTTGGCCTCACAAAGCCATCAAGCAAATACATGGGGGAATTCTAATAAAATATATTTGAATTGGTATCATTATCTAGAAACCTGCTTGCATTGAGTCCTACTCTGTATTCTGTTGTGAAGAACACAAAAGAGATTGTCCATGAGAATAGGGAGTAAAGGCTGAGTCCTATAGGTAAAAACCCTTCCTGTTCCCCGTAAGGATAACAGATGGACTCTTTTCTTTGGGCTTGCTGTTTTGAATCCAGGCAGCAGGGTTACCCCTCTGGCGGCAGTCCAGTCGGTAGCAGCAGGTCGGCTGTGAGGGGGAAACAGGGCACACTCCCTTACTGCACACAGACAGCCGCACTTGTTCGCTCAGAGCGAGACAAGAGCAGCCCTGCTGCGACTGACAAAGCACGTAACCCTCTGGAGTCCAGGTCTCAGGAGGAGGACAAAAATGTGACCACTGTCTTTACAAGTACCTTGGCCGAGTGCAAGTTGTGCAAGAGGACTGAAAAGGAAGCAACAGTATGAAAGGAAGAAAAGGAAGAAACAGTATGAAAGGAAGAGGCTAGAGAAACAACCTCTTCAGCAGGAAGGTAAATGTGGAATCTCATCAGCATTCCTAACCTCAGTCCTCTCCCTAGGGCCTATGCTGGACTGCTCATGAGACAGCAAGCTGGTCAACTGACCTATTTAATCCCTTCTTCTGGGTAGTTCAGAGAAAACTGTGTGGCCCAGGTGAGAAATAACAGTTTTGTAAGGGTGTCTCTAGTCTTGGTGCCTGATTTGACCAATCACTGAATGCTGAGTGCAGGGTGCTGGATGGACCAGAGACATTGCTGTTTAAAAAAACCCTGCATTGACGATATTTGTCATATTGTATTTGCTTTCAAGGACTCAGAGGGAATTCCCACATACCTGCTATGTGTAAATGACTGGGTTTAACTTAGCTAATAGAAGCAGTAGTAACTTGATCAGAGTAACTTTCCATCAAAATTATTTCAGTTGATACATTAGCTTAGAAAAAAGGTAGATCGGGACATTATGCATTACTAGATCAGCATGCTAATACTCTTTCGGGTACCCAGGCTAACTCACTCGCGGCCAGCGCAAGTTATTTGGCACAGCACTGAAAGATAATATATTGTAGCATCTTAAGGATCAGACCAGTCTTGAATTTTATAGATGGTGACTTTAGTGTGCATAAAATTCAGTAATAAATTCCTATTCATATGACTTTACTAGTTGAATCATGTGAAAGATATGCCTTTGAGCCAGGGCAGGTGTCTGTTTTAGTTCTGCAGCACCATGCTATCAATGTAAAACACAGTACAATGAAGTCAAAACTTCCCTGAGGATGATATCCAGCATCAGTGATTCGTTAGCTCAGGCCTCATACTGGACGGGAACAGATTAATACAGTAAGAGCAAAGGTGTCAGATGTATAGCTTCTTGGCCATGTTTTAAAGTCTGTGCAGTAAAGGCCAGAGTTAAAGGCAAAGTTTGATGTTAATTCCATAAGTCCCAGGAAAAGACTTCTGGCTAGTTTCCTTTCTATATGGTATGATTAAAAAAGACTTATGTAATTAAAATCATTTTACATAAAACAATTTATGTAATTACTTTATAAGGACTGAATGTTGTCCTCTTGGGCAAATAATATAGGTTTCAAGCCTTGAAGAGACTAGGCACATGCTTACCTTTACATATGTGAGCAAACATTGAAAACAAACAGAAATATTAAGCTCCTCATGTGGATACATTTCTTCAGGGCAGAAGCCAAGACCTGGTCATCCTCAACAAAAAAGTAAAATTCCTCTTCTGAGAGCAAAGGCTAAACTTTCAACTAGGTGTGGAGCCATGACCTGTGGCCTCCCCTTATTAGTGTAGTTTCTAAGGAAGATAATTTGGAGTTGGTGGCAAGTTTGTATTCAGAGCGAATTATCATGCTCTGCCTGTCTAGCTACAGGATTCAGCTCTATTATCAAGTCTCTTCACTGAGAACATTATTTCCTATTTTCAGTGTGGTTCAAAATAATGTAAGCTTCAAATAACTAGGAAATAGAGTTTATGAGTAGGAATAAGGTAAATGGCTTGATACAAACATTGCTTTAATTCAAAATGCAGTAAATAACTAACTAAACTGTGATAATGTTTATTTTTTAGTTTTGAAATGTATTTTAAAAGATACTGTCTTTTCTGTACCTGCGCAGGCTGGTTGTCTTGAAATCTGGTGCTTTAATATACGCCACTGTTAGTAGAGCCATAACGAATGAGCAGTTCTCGGTATGCCCATCAAGGAGACTGTGGGCTGGAAGATTAGTGAGACAAGGATGCTGAAAGGTACATTGCTTCATGCTTCTGCAGTGCTCCTGAGCGCAGGTGTGGTTTGAAACGGTACAACAGTGAAGTGCCCTTATGGGGTCACAAGGCTCATGAGAATGTTAAAATAACCCGGTAACAGACAGACTGCAAAGACCATGGTGCCAGCAAAGAGGTGACAGGTTCATGTGTGATTTACATAGACTATTAATTGATTAACCTGAGAGCCCTGTGGGTGATTACTGTGCTGATAAGTAATTTCTCAGGCTGATATGTAGGCCCTTCCTTTCCTCTGGCTCACTCCCAACTGCCCCGAGCATTATTCCTTTGATGTTCTTCCTACAGCCTAAAGACGTCTCAGTCCGCTCTTGGTTTTGCGCTGCTAGTAATGTCGACGGTCCAGGCTGACTGCGGGCTTGTTCCTTGCAAGGGCAGTCGGGATGGAAGCCACAGGTGGTGTGGCCAAGCCCCAGAGTGGCCTTGGCCAAGGTCCTCCTGCCATAGGCTCTCCTACCTGGGCGCATGAAGATCTACAGAACAGATGAGGAGTAGATCTCCTGGGTTCTCATGACAAGTAGCAGACCACTCTGAAGATACTACAAAACCACACAGCCTGTTCACATGAGCAGTGCTGAGGGTCTGAAAACTTCTATGAACAGACGCTCTTTTATTGTACCAGCTACTTTTAGGCTGGCTCTGGTACCTGTCTCTTTTTTTCTCTTTCAAAACACTAATTGAAAGTTAGTCTTTTTCCACAAAATTCGAACGGATAAAGATTACAAGTGACTTGTTTTTCAAGTTCCTGAAAATAAAGTTGATTGAGAGATTTGCCACTTAGTATTTCTTATTTCACAGCTTGATTTTAAAATGTCCTATGTGACAAAATGAGAAAAGATTTCAAAAATGAAGGTATTATAATAGAAATAAACAATGATTATTTTTCTTTGGATAATGTTTCCTTTAATTTCCTAAGGTATGCTGGATTGCATGTTAAAGTAACCAGATATTCAGTATATTCCAGATCTTGTTATTATCACTGTAATGATTTACCCCGATAATATGGTCCCAGTATGTAATAGTGCTTATATATATGGTGGGTTAGAACTAATTGCCACACAGTTCTTTTTATTAGGGCTATAGAGATTAGTAGCCCACACAAGTTTATGAAAAAAAAAATGCACATTTACAAGCATGTTGATCTGATTAAGTCTGAGAACAGTCATTCTGAACATAAATACACATAAATCTGTAAATTAACCGTAAAAAAAGAAGAGAGACTTTTTAAGGAATGTCTTCCATTGGTTTCCTTTGTGAAAAGGCAGATGTTTTTCAGTTGCTAGTTTTATACAGACTTATTTGTATTTTAATTTTTTATGGAGTAATATTCATCCCGAGAAGATTCAACATCACCAGATTTGAAGATGTGTTTGTGTGTGTGTGTGTTCCCATGTTGTGCATGGATTGCACAGTTGTAATGCATTTGCAGACTGTGGTATTGTACCTACAAACATACCTGGGAAGGGCATAATAAGATAGTAGCATTCTTTATAAAATGGATATTATTTTACAAAATGAAGGTTATTATAAACTCCTTTGGTGGGTTACTAGCTTGCCAGCTGAAGGCCACTCAGAAGTAGATCCTCTAAATTTCTGATAGATTTATTTTGTGGGATTTTTTTTACTGTCTTTAAGAACTCAGTTCAATTTAAAAGCTACTTAAATATATGTATGAATTCTATGTACATTAAGAAAAAATTGCTTAAAACCAAGCATATTTTAACATATTCTTGCAGATGTACAGATTGCATTTTTTATATTAAATGAAGACCTGTTGATGATACCTGTAATAATAATACATGGAAACGTATGAGGAAAACATTATTATGTGACTAGGGTTTCTCATACACCTTTTATGCTTTGTTCTTTTTTAAAGAAAATATATTTGTATATATTTTTTAATTTTTATATGAGGGATCTGAAAGAGAAAAAATGCAATAGACATCAAGATTTAAATGTACTTTTTTATATGCCACATTTAACTGGGATTAGGTACAGCATAGTATTTTATATTTACAGCAATATTGTGCTGATACATGTTGCATGCTGTTGCACTTTTAAGTTTTGCACCGTGATAGACTCATAAGTTTCAAATAAGAAAAATAAGCGCTGAAGTGAAAGATTACAATACAGAGTGAAAAATTACAATATTTATTATGATAATTATTATTTCTTTATACCGTGAATCTTTTTCCTTGTCTCAAATTTTGACTTTTTCAACCTATTTGCATGTCCGTTTTTGAGCAGAATTCACTCAAGTGTTTTTCTCTTGGTAGTTTGTGCTTCTTCCCATGTATTGCTTCTGTTTCTCTTTCAGACTTTATTCTGGCAAAGACAGGTATGTGTACATTTTATGTACAGAGAGAGGTTTCCCTTCTAAAATCCTGTTAAACGGTTCACTGACTGTCTATGAACCTGGATTCTTCCTTTGGTCTTTCTGAGGAGGTTAGACAGTTTCAGTCAGAAAAAAGGACCAGCACATTTGAAATAATTTCCGTATACTTTATGGGTGGTGTTCTCATTCCTTTTCCACCCTCTGCAGACTGGATAAGAGGGCCGAAGATCCGTGCCTGGGAAGTAGGGTGAGTGCCCTGGTCAGAGCTGTGGGGCTCAGCCCAGTGCTGCCTCACAGGGTGGTTGGTGTCAGCAGACATCAGGACTGCCTGCATCACATCTGGGGACTATCCAGCTGGCACAAAGGCCCATCTCTGTGAAGGTGGTACTAAAGCCTAAATCCACCTTAGCTATATTCTCCCAGGCCTCACAAGCTGTGAATTTTCCGCTGTTCCTCTCCTTCACCATGTATTTAGCACAGTTAATAAGTAAAGCAAGGATACCAGATTGGAGAAGACATGTTGTATTCCCTTCCTAGCTCTCCTTTGGTAATTTCTGCCTGATCTTGCAGTAGCAGTTAGCTTTAGATATTAAGTTCTTGAGGAAAAAGCATTACTGTACTTGTAACGCTGCACAGCACGTCTTCAGTTTTGGTTCTTAAAGCGTTCTTCATATCTGAATCTCAATTTACTTGTTTAAACATGTTTTGAGTGCTTGTATACAGAGTAAAAAAACATTTCTTGGCTGGAAATTTGTGCATCAGCCCTTCATTCATTTTCTAACATTTGGAGCTGTCCTGGTTTCAGCTGGGATAGAGTTAATTGTCCTCTTAGCAGCTGGTACAGCGCTGCGTTTTGGATTTAGTGTGAGAAGAATGTTGATAACACCCTGATGGTGTCAGTTGTTCCTAAGTCGTGTTTAGACTCAGTCAAGGACTTTTCAGTTTCTCCTGCCCAGCCAGCAAGAAGGCTGGAGGGGCACAGGGAAGTTGGGAGGGGAGACAGCCGGGACAGCTGACCCAAACTGGCTAAAGGGGTATTCCATACCATGGGACGTCATGCCTGGTATGTAAACTGGGGGGAGCTGGCTGGGGGTGGAGCACTGCTTGGGCATCGGTGGGCAAGTGCTGAGCAGTTGCATTGTGCATCACTTGTTTTGTGTGTTCCGATCCTTTTGTTATCTTGTCACTGTATTGTTGTTACTAGTGTCACTGTTAGTTTCTTCCTTTCTGTCCTATTAAACTGGTTTTACCTCAACGCATGAGCTTTACTTTATATTCCGATTCTCTCCCCCATCCCACTGGATGGGTGGGAGGGGAAGTGAGTGAGCGGCTGCGTGGTGCTGTGTTGCTGGCTGGGGTTAAACCACAACAGGAGCCTTTTTGATTTCTGTGGGTGTTGGACTGGGCCCTATGCTATGTCTACCTTAGAGGCTGCAAGCTAGTGACAAGTTACTAAAGTTAGTTTTGTCCAAAAGTGTTAACAGCCAAAACACATGCAAAGTTTGGCTGGACATTAAGCAGTAGTAACTTCCAGAAGGTCTTCTGTGTCAGCTGTGGGAAGGAGCCTCTGTTAAACCCACCTCCGTAGTGCCCAGTGCAATTTCTTGTTCTTAAGGATTTAGTCAGCTTTGGGGCCTGGAAGTTTCTTGTCTAGCTTCAGAAGCTACAGCAGTTCTCTCTGCTGAGACTTTCTGAAAATTCAGACAAATACTACCCCGTGACAATCTGCTCACGCTGTCAAACTATTTTTCTCACTGAAACCCATAGCAACAGGATCCTGTTAAAGTAGCCGAGATCCTCACATCCTAAAGAGGACTGGAGACCTGACTACTTGGCACTTAGTTGTTGATTTGTATGAGGTTATGGCTGTGAGAATATGTCTGAGGCAAAGAGAGACCAGAAAATACTGCCAAGATTCAGTGGGGCAGGAGGTATAACTGTTAGGTAGGAGAGAAAAGATGGCTTTAGCAAAAGGGCCAGTTGTGTTTCTTACATTGCAGCATGTAACTGTCCCTGCACTCATGAGGAACAGAGTATGTGTACCTGAGGCATTGCGTAGTTACAGGTAGTTTCTGTTATTTTAAATACCTCGATTCAATTGTATAACTATTTGATTTAGCTGCACATGTGTCTCTGGAGAAAGTACCCAAACAATTGCTGTTGCTATTAATATTATGAGGGTAAATCCTCAGGAATACTGAACATCTGCATCTTTCTTGGGGGAACACCTGAGTCTGCAGGTGTTCAGCATAGTAAAGGCTTCTGGATAACTTGGACTGCGTCCTGGACTTAACCCCTTTATACTGTCAGGATTCAAAGATGTAGTTCTCCCCCAAGTCCCATCTCATATTTGGAGAGAACAATTTTGTAACATGGGATACACTGGCACTTCAGTTCCCAGGAAAATATGCTGCACATATTTAAACCACCTACTGGTTACAGCATCACCAGGCATCTTTCATCTCTCTATGTTACCAGGTAAGCACTGGATCGTGAGGAACTCTTTGCGTTCAGAAGTGGGGTTTTTTTCTCAGGAGGACATTTAAGATGATCAGAAGAGCTTGATCTGAGGACGAAGCACAACGGCGTTGAACAGAACTGCTTGATTAATCATATTAGGTATTTAACATTAAATAGAGGCAGCCTATGGGATTTTTTATTGTTTTGAAAATCTGCACTCTGGGAGGTACTAGCCAGTAACTGGGCATATGTGCAAACAAAACATATATCCAACTTGAGTTATTTGTATGACAGCAGTAGAAAGATTATCATCATAACATCCTTCACAGAATATTTCATATCAGGCAGCCTTCCACAGCTGTAGTTCTCAATCTTTATTAGATCTATTATGCAAACACAGAAGGCTTCTTGAGTCAGCAGAAACTCAGCAAGCTGATATGTGGTGTTCGTGTTGGCTTGCAAATCACTTGCCCTAATCACCTAAGAGTTGATTAAAGTGGAGGTTGATTGGTTAATTTGCTCTCAACCTTGGAGAACCCACGAAATTGATTATTATAGTAGTTATTTAAAATATGTGGTACGTCATTCTTTCTTAGGGTTTAGCTGTATTCTAAAGACAAACAAGAATTTATGGATCATTATTTTAAAAAAAAAGAAAAAGAGAACAAGAACTTCCCTGCTAGGCATTTGTCTATATTGCTTTTAAATCAAATTTTCATTAATATCCCTACTTGTACACTGCATGACAGAGTTCCTCTGACTAATTTACAGAAGTCATGAAAAGTGTGGGCACGAAGAGAATAAAGAACAAAAAATTGTTATATCTACCTCTCTTTCTCATACATACCTCAGTTTACCTTTCTAACATTTTCCTCTCTGTAAAGAGTTAAAAGCAATGAAGACTATTGAGAAAACCTCCCTCCTCCCCCACATACAGTAATAGCAAAGATTGTCTAGAAAATACCCGATGTCCTGAGGGAAACGATGGGAAAGCTATTAATGGGGTGGAGTACTGCTATCCTGGTTCCAACTTTCTAGAAAAAATTTACAGTTCCCCGCCCTGCCCTGGTGATGAAAAGGGAGAAAGGGAGCTGAGTAGTTTCCCAGCACTGCCCTGAAAATGGCTGTGAATGCTGACAGGACTTCATGGTCTCGCACCATATGTTTCTCCTAGCCAAAGATGGGAGTAGCTATAATGAAAAGAGGGTAATAATGCTTGAAAGATCAAGCATTTGGTAAAGGAAAAAAATATTTATAGTCCTCTGTGCTGTTTTATCCTTTTGCTGTAAGTGCTTTGGCTGAATGAATAAATAATGCTTTGTTTATAAGGCAGCTCTTTTTGAATTATTTTAATAAAGTATTGACAGTCTCCCGAAGGAAAAAAGCTTTACAAGTAGTAACACAGATGTGCTTATGAGCCAGAGATGCAGCACAAAGATCTACTCCCGGAGTGACTGGTCAAGGCAGCAGCACCATTCAGCAGAAGGGTCAGCGTACAGCTAACATGGATAAGGAAAGTGTTGAAAGCACAGATTGCCCTGACACATTTGTTTCTTCCTCTCCTTTGCCGAAAAGAAAGCATTATGTATAACCATTTGGTCTCCACATGTAAAATTACTCTGGTTTCTTCTTGGCCAAGACACCTTAGTAGAACTTAGCAGAATTTACACTCTACTTTCACAGGCAGGAATAATCAGATTTCAGTATTTGTGTGGAGTAGACCTAGTACATGGTGTGGACAGCTGGCTTTCTCCTTTGTTTTTCATCAGTTCCTCACAGACTTGTACATGAGTGGGGCCAGAAGGCTGAGGTCTGCCCCACAGTTCCCCAAAGCACTACCTCACATCCGAATGGAAGTCATAGACTGGGTCTTTGTCCCCTTTCTCCTTTGCTTTTTCACCAGCATGGTTGTGGCTGTGGTCTAGTCACAGCTGATGGGTTTTCGTTTGGTTTGGTATTTAGGGGTTTTTTAACTTTATCAACCAAATTAGTGCAAATACTCATCTTCGGACTGCTGGCTGTTCCCTGCTGGCTGCTGTAGTGTCTTATGCACAGTTTCACTTACTTTCACTGGTTTCCTGGGTGCATTTTTTGAGGCAACCTCTGTTACCTGGCAGCATTCGTTGCAGTTGCTAAAAGCCATAAAAATGTAAGAATTGCATGTTTGTGCCTTCTTTTTATAGATGCAGTCTGCATCTTTCTTTCTGCCTACAGTTGATTAATTCTGCTGTACAGTGCCTTGAGGAATTAGTGTGTGAAGTATCTCATCTGATAGTTCTGCTAAGCACATTTATGAAGACATCTTCAGGCAACAGTGTTGTCATACGCTACAGTTATAGAGGGTATGTCTTGGGTTCTGTCCTTACTGGTAAGCAACGATGTCTGTGTATTTCCTAGTGACTACTTTCTGCCTGAGAAGAGATGTTTGTGGGAGACTGCCAACAACTGTTATGCTAAAATTATACACAAAAAACCCATTTTTGCACGCTTTACATCTTCTGCTCATTTCTTTGTTGGGTAAATAGGGTGCCGTTCAGAAGTGTTTATTTTTTTCTTTTCATGAATTATTCAAAGGAATAGAGAGGGGGAAAAAGACCATTGCATGCAAATCCTTGGTCATTTTAGTCAGCTTCTTGCAAACATTGACACCTTCCAAGAGCTGCAAATTCTCAGAACCCCATTTTTCTAAAGATCAAATCCAAACTGACTAACCTGCAAGGAGTGGTGATTTGCTACCTGTAGTTTTAAACTAGTATAGCAGCACATTTTCATTCTGAGCCGGTACCATCTTCACTACTGTACACAGCATTTTCCAGCTGGGGTGCCCACTACCAGTTGATCAGAGGCTTTTCATGCTGCTAAAGGACAGTGAATTGCTGTAGATCAAATGCTAGCAATAAAGGCAGATGACCTCCTCTACTTACTGGGAGGAATTTGAAAAAGGAAAAGCACATATATTCCATAAACTGCCACATTCGACTGTCAGAGAAAAAAATACAAATGTGTAATCACTTTCCAAATGAATATTTCTAAGCAGATATTTTTAATCACCTATTTTTGCAGATGGCTTTTTTTGTTTGTTTGATAGAACACACTAGCACAATCCAGATTTTTTATTCCTACGGTGTCATCTGAATCTCAATTAATACAGCTAATGTAGCGGGAGGAGAATAGACAGGACTTTAAAACACCTATATCCTGGCACAGACAGACTCTTGTGCTTTCTATTGTCCCTGGCCAAATACAGAAGCAAAGACTAATATTGCAGAGTTTTTTGATAACTTCCAGTTTGCAGGGATTTCCCAGTGGAGTTGTGACCCGTGTGCTGACTGAGGCTTGACAAAACGTGTATTTTCTTTGCATACCTTTAGCAGATTCCCTGAAATAATGTATAGTCCACAGGTTGAAACTGCTTGAGTACCCAGTTTTGCCTGTATTTGGGCTCTGGAAGCAATGCTTCTGTAAAACCCCTTAGCCTTTTTGATGCTATGCAGGGGCTGCAGGATAAGGGCTCCCCATAGAAGGTATATTTTCAGGGAATGGTTTACATCTACTTTAAGAGCATTCATGCTGTCAAAGCATTACTAGCATAACTGAGAAGCAGACCCGTAGTCTGTCTTAGTGCACAGTAAGCTAGCTAAAAGAACAGAAAAAAGTGAAAACCAAAGTGATAGCACTTTGCTGTATTTGTTCTCTTAACACACAGCAGCTTTGCCTTCCAAAAATTGTACTGGAGCTACAGATTCAATAAAAGATTTTCACAGTTGCTGACAGAAAGTGTGGCCTGATGGTGCTAGGTACTGCACAGAGAGAAGCAGACAGACCCAGCTCCCACTTGTAAAATAAACAGATAAAAATATGCAGAAGGAGGATACATAACCAGCAAGCGATGTACAGTTTAGTGTGAGTAAATCTCAGGTGAGATCCATGGCTTAGGTCTCCGTTTGGTTTTTGAGAAGTCGTTAGACAAAATGGAAAGGAAAGTGGATAGAGAGCTTAGAAGGAGAGAAGATTGCTCTAGGTATTCAGTCATTCTGTATGACTGAGAGTGTGAAAGAGAAATGCACGGGAAGCAATTCAGTTATGGTTCATTCTTTCCTGTGTGTTCTGGGTGACTGCTTCAGCTTCAGAACTGAGTGTGTGAACACTTCTCATCTGCCTCAAGTACAAAGTCCAGCAACTATGGATGATACTAACTAGCCCTATGCTAGCTGTACCTAAATATTAATTAATTAACATACATAACTTTTAATCGTTGTTTAAAAAAGGTTGTATGTTAATTTATCAAAAAGTAGCTATCACAAGAAAGTTATCCTGTTTTCTTTTTATTCATGTATGAAACAGAAGGATGCTTATCCAGTTGTTTACAATTATTAAATCAGTGATGTTTGTGTCATGCTTTGAGGATACAAGATGAATGAATTCTGCTCACAATTTTTTAGTGCTCTCTTACTGTATGGAACCACAAAGCATGATTAACAGAGATGGGTTTATCTTATAACCCCAGATCAGAAATTACCTGACACCAAGATTCAGAAATTCTTACCTTGGACCAGTCATTGCTGTTGGAGCAGAAAAGCATCCAGATTCCATTTGGATGCCACCAGCTTTCTGCTCCTTATGGAGAGAATTTGCAGGTCTTGGAGAAACATGCAGGCCCTACTGTTTACAGCATTTATTGAGATTTTTGAACTATCAGTCATCAGAATGAAAACATTCTCAATATTTTCTAAGAAAAAGAAATACAGAACAAGGGCTTTAGGAAAAAAAAGTTTATTTTTTCAGCACTTCCATGCATTTTTATTGTATTTTTATTCACATTATTTAATAACACCTCGTGTTCTGAGATATTTTTGAACTTTGTCAAAAAAGTAAGTTTATTCAAAACAGTCTGCAGTGAAGAACTGTTTTAGTGACATGTTTCCACTTTAATACACTGATCATTTGTAGCATATTATCACATTATTTAATAATTGGCCAGCTTGTATTGTCTCTAAACACTTCAATCTGTTTATGTGAAATACAGTCCTGTCTCAGTTGGAGGTACTATCCTCCACATTTTACAAAGCCAGCCCCTTATGGTTACCAACCTTTGAGATTTTTCTTAATGCATAATATTTTCTCAAATCAATAACCAGAACAAAATTATCCTTGACATCACATAGAGAGTAGCTGGTCAAAAATTATTTGACATAATACATTTTTATATAGGAAAATGTCAACTCATTTAAACATTTTGCTGAAGCGCATCAGTTTTGATGTCATTTCTTTAAAAGTTGGTAAACATACTAATAAAAGTATTTCATTTAGACTTTTTAAAAAGCATGTTTCACTTTGAAATGAGTATTTGTCATTTATGTAGAGACTAAGATATAATTTTATCAAGTGAAAATGAGAATGAAATGTATTGAGTTTATAAACACAAGCATTTTTCTTATGTTTCTAAAGTCTAAATATGATGATATTTCCTATGAAATGAAGCACTAATAAATTATTGTAGTAAATCTAAGCAAAAATTCTCATAAAATGGAAAATCTAGATTTCACAGAGCTCTGCTGGTGAACTTTGTAGGCAACTCAGTGTGAGACTATGTGCTTAGACAGCAATAATCAGCTTCACAGACATGCACTGGAGAACAATTTATTGTGTGGCAATTTTGTAGAAAAGGATCCATGCCTTCTAATAGATCTTAAGTGAGTATGAATCAGCATTATGTCCATTTCCTACACTGGAAAAATGCAGCTCTTGTGTTGGGATGTGTAAGATCATCATCTGTAAAGTACATGAAATAAACCTTGCATTTCACACTGTGCCAATAAAGGCTGGGCACTGTACCTCTAGGAAGGTGTGGAGTACTTAGGGCAGCTCCAGATCAAAGCAAGGAGAAAAGTCTTGAAAGAGTGAAGGATTAGGTTGTGATGTCTGTAGAAGACTGAATGAAGCCATGGATACAGTGTTCTAGTATGTAAATGTTATTTTAAAAGAGAAAGGGAATAATTTGTTTTTCAGAGAATAAGTTGTTTTACTGTCTAGGAGGAGAAGTAATGGGCCTAAATTGAAGCAAAAGGGGTTTAGGCTGTAACTGCGTTAGCAGGTAATTAGGCACAATAGGAGCTTGTCAGTAGATCTAAACGGTACTAAAGCCTTTGGGTCTACACTAATGCACTTTGGTACTTTCCTCTAGACTAAATTTAGTCTCTCACCCTAGAGTGAACGTCCCCACTATCCATGAAGTTTGAAACTGCATGAAGAACAGATCATTGGTTCAAACCCATATTTTCTCCATAGGTGTTGGTGCACATTTGATATGCACCTGTAGCAGATCTTTCAGATTAGCTTTCTTCAAAAGGATTCTAACTTATGAGCACCAAAAATGCTCAAGAGGACTGAAATAACACATGATGTTGGCTTGAAAACTGTACTACTGCTCTAAACCAAACCACTAAAGTAAACAGCCTGCATTATGTTATATACATAATGCAAACTTCTTGCTCGTGCTAGAGGCTTTGAATCAATGAATGAGATTGATGTCTTGTAAGAACTTAGATGTATTTGTCAGGTATTACCTAATCACAGCTTTTTTTTTCCAAGGTCCTTTCCACTACTGTTTTCTCTGCTTCCATTGTATAGACAACATGTTTTCTACCCAGAAAGGGGGAAACTGGGGTAGATAAACACTATAATTGGAATGTGTAAGGGGTCACTGGCCTGAGTGCAGAATGAGATATATTTAGCTCTTGGACATATGAATAAATTGAACCTACTGTAGATTATACAGCACTGGTGTACTGTTAGTATTTCTAAGCCAGTTTCCTAACTTTCTCTTTTCAAAAACTGACATTTTAAAAGTTTTGTTGAGGTGCTTTTTTCTTTTTTATTTCTAACATTAAAATGGAAAAGGATTTCTAGTTACAAAAAAAAAAGTTTAAGCTAAAAATTGCAAAAAAATCCAGCCTACAGCAAGTATTTATGATAGCTTTATAAACCTATAAAAATGGTCTGCTGATTTCTAAACTCACTCTTTAATTGAGTGACATGAACTTTAATTAATTAAATGGTTGCTTTTATTTTTAGCTGAATTAGGATATTAGATCTGTGTTTCCTTTTTCAAGAAAATGAAACCAAATGGGGCACTATAAAATGCTAAAATCAATATATTATTATACTCATATTGCTTTTGATTTTTTGAAAGTTTCCAATTGCTATTAAATGCTCAAAGAGTAGCTACTTCCAAAAAGTCTGTGACAACAGGTGCACTGCAACCAAAATGAGACATAGCTAGCAGAATATCCTGTGTTTACACTAGCTGGTCCCAAAATAATATCATTCTAACTTGGAGGATGGGAACATCCTCTTGGATTTACATGGTACAATGTTTCCATTTTAAAGCATTAAGTCCCCCAAACTTTAATTGCATTTACTTCTCAGGCTTTACTGGCTTCCTTCAATACATTGCATTGTTTTAATTTCACATTCCTATCCAAACCTTCCTCTGTTTCCCACTAATAGATACCTAGACGAAGTTACTTTTCAAAAGAAGGTTCAATTCTGCAAAAATTATACGTGTACTTTAATCAATTAGCCATGATTAATTTAGTTCTATTAACCATTAGTTAATCTAATTTAATGATACTATAACTGGATAATAATTTTGGTTTAAGATTTTCTCAGTTTGGGTATATTTTCACTCAAATTAGTTGAATCCTTCCCAGTGGCATCAGGATATAATTTTGAAATTTGGGAAATTACTGGATTTGAATTTCTGATAGTGATTGTGTGATGTGCAGTCAAAGAAGGAAAATGCCATTAAATATGGTGGCTGGCTTTATTTGTCTTTCCCAATGCCTTTTCAGAAGGAGGATGTTAGACTCTTCTTGTCTCCATGTTGACATTGCTTTTAGTATTTCTTGGTTTCTGACCCAGTTGCTACCTGTTCCTCTTGGATGGGGAACTATAGTTCTGTGCACCACTTCCTTGAATTCTCCTTTCCAGCTGTATGAAGCATAGACACATATTCTAATTTCCAATGGGTTAGCCATCTGGTTTCAAGTTAATGTCTACTTATAATACAGAAGTCAGTAATATATGCATCTATGCTGACCTAACATGACCTCACTACAGTCAGAACAGTTTTTAATGGCCAATGGGACCTTCCAGGTTATGTTTCTGGCTGCACTGGTATGTAAAAGAAAGTCCTATCATGATTTTTCATTGCTATGCAGCTGATTAAATTTTTCTGCAATAAGTGCCATTTGGGGTAAGTATTATCAATTATATGCCCTGAGGCATCCAAAAAAGTCTTGTTTCTCAGGTAGCTGTGGATTTTTTTTTTTAATTGACTCTGTAGAGGTCTCTAGAAGTATGAAAGAAATATTACTGATCAAATTTCTAGGATATAAGAATAATCATCAGATGTGATATAGTTAAAGTGTTACAAGATCTTAACAGTGGAAAGCCAGTTTGTCAAATACTGGGTTCTCATTTTGGTATACTGAGAGTGAAACTGAACCCAGGTAGCTTTGTTTATCAACACAATTCTCAGTTTAGAAAGGCACGTGTCAAATTGGTAGAAAGCTGGGCTATATGTCCTTTTACACCACTCATCTTCCCTAATTTTTCCCAAAATCTTCGCATAGTCACCATAACCCTGATGTTACCACAGCTTTCAATTTACAGCTGGATTTATTTATGGGGTTTTATTTATTACTAGAGTTTCTCCCCAAAGTAAAGAAAAAAAATTTGTTCATTACAGGGTTTGAAAACTTTTTCTCTGAATGAAGTATCTATATGCAAGCTTGGACATGAAAAGAAGAGAAAAATTCACTTAACTTTTTGAATTATATTTGAAATTTTTGGGACTACTTGCTGTTTCATGTTTCAGATGTGTAATTCAGATGCTGTGAATTGTCATTTAGAAGTGCAGATATACTGCGTGGGTAAGTTAGGGTACAAATTTTAGATTCTTATAAGCACCTAAATAATCAAAAGCAGACACTATCTGTGTCCCCATTGTCACCATCTATGAGAACAAGGGGCAGACAGGAACTACTGTGAAGTGGAAAAGAGATTAATTACAGTGAACTGGAGAATAGTTATGAAGTTAGTGAAGATACATTTTTACAGTGAATTTTTCATTTACAAGCTATATTTTTAGTGTAAATTATTGCCATTTTCAAAACAGGATGTGCATTAAATAAAAGTTTGAATACACAGCTGCAGAATTAACATAAAAATCTGGGAAACAGATTTAACATTGCTTCAGAAAAAACCATGTATTTTTATTTTGAGTATGTTTGTGTACAGACATACCAGGCATAAAAAAGAGCATGTTTTGCTAAATGTTCACTGTAACTGTGTTGTCCATGCTGTTGAAATGGTCACATTTTTTCTAATTTTATCTTAAATTTAAGTTTATAAATAGTTTCTAAAACATTAGCAAAATTCTTAGAGGTGTTTTGATAAATTATTACTTTATTATTACAGATTTTTAGGGAGTCCAACAGTTCAATAGATGGTGCAAAACCAACTCTTAAACATATGCCTTACTTTGATGTCATTTAAGTATGATCCTAAAGTTAAGCTAGTTCATTAAATACTATGCTGAGTTGAAGACTAATTGAAAAGCTGCACAAGACTCATGTAACAAAGACCAAGGGGGAAAAAAGATGATTTTTTTTTTTTTTTAAAGTTCCCCTAAACTGGTAGATTGCTCATCCCAACCAGAGCATGATTTATTCTGGTTGCTTTCAACCTGTATCCAGGTGACTGACAGGCAGCTTCTACAGGAGAAGCATAAAGAGTATCAGCTGAGCTAGATTTTTCATAATGGAGAGCATCAAACTCGAGCTATCTATACAACTGATGATCTGGAGCCAGAAAACAGTGGTGTTGTCTTCTTACAATCCTAAATAAAGACCACTGCTAAAGCAGGATCTAACAAAAATAATTCTGGCTTTATTTTTGTCACATTGGAAAAACTGTGTCTCCTTAAAAAGAAGCTATTCCTTTGATCCAATACTTAAGGCTCACAGTGTTTTTAATCATCTATTTCCAGCCTATATACCTGGTTAGCAACCAGCTCCCCTTCACTTTCTGTCATATCTAATAACACTCACTTCTTTTCAGCTGCCTTGGGCAACTTTTGAGGCTCTTTTTGTCGCTGCTTCTTGTCAGAAGTGTAATGGTTTATGCCCAGAGAATGCTTTTCTCCTAGGACATGCTGCCTGAGAATATTAGCACCCAAAATAGTCCTTGAAGGTTTTGAGACGACATATTGCTGTTCCTGAGATTCCTAAGTTTATTTTTGGGTTGCTGGTTCAGGTGAAGAGTTGCTTGCATATACTGTCCAATAGAGATTAATCACTTCCAGAGAAACAGCTATAACCAAAATGCATTTGCTCCATTGACTCATGCTTTTCATAATGGATAAGCTTAAGAAAAAAACCCCACAATATTTATCCCCGCAAACCATTAATTTGGCTACTATATTAGAAAAAAACTACAGAAAAAAAAAAAGCAAAATCAGTTTAAGAGCAAATCTGACCCCAAATTCTAGCTGTCACTTAAGATCTCTGACACATATCACAACAATACAGGCTGATAGAAGGACTGAGGTGCTCTTAATTTCCAGGATGCTGCCTTTCAGAATACACTTCAGTCTTGCCTCTCCATTTATATAAAGAGAGCTTTTACCAAAAGTTAGTGAATGTGATGTTAAAAGCATATCATGATAGCCCTCCCTTTCCTTCCTAATTTATAGGAACCTATGACAAAGCAACTTTAACTGGCTCTTTGGAGGCAGTGAGAAATGAATAGAATTTCCTTTAGGCTCGTATAAGAAGACAAAGTTACTTCTGAACACTTCTTTTTTTTTACCCATGTTTACTTTTTGATTGGGAAATCAGCATTGTGCATCTCTACTCTTCCACTAAAAAACTCCTGGGACTCACATTTTTCAAATCATGTAACAAAATTGCTTTTGTAAAGACCACATATGACCCATTAAGAAAACAGATGCTGGGACTGTGGCACAGGTGCAGCTCTCCTCCCACGCATAAACGCACAAGCCCAAGCATACAGACACACACCCACAGTGCATGCTTTCAGTGTTATCATGTCACTGCACATTATCCCTGTCTTCTTGTACTCAGTCTATCGAATTCTGCAGCTCTCACTTGTACTTCAGCTGCTTCATGGAAATGCACCACAGCCTATCAGGAAGACTCTATCTTCTCCCATCACAACAGTAGTAAGTCCCTTCCAGTGCTCCCCAAATACTGGATTAATGGTGACCCAAATACTGGATTAAGGGTGAGGGTCAGCAGAGGTAAGCAGACTCAGCAAGGCAATCTTCCACCTTGGGTCAGAAATTTGGCTATTGGTATTTCTTAGGGACTTTTCCCTGTTCCTTCACTTTCCTATGGAGAGATCTTATTCCCTTGGAGACAGACCAGGAAGACTCCCAGTGCTCAGCAGCTCTCGGGGGGACAACTTGTGAGGCCATTAGCATTCTCTCCCTTTAAGGATGGAAAGGGATCCAGCTGCTCCCTGTGAAAGCTGGATTTGGCGTTGGGCAAAGGCCAATGCAGAAAGCAGTGTTTCATGTCGCATCTTTCACATCCTGAGCAGCAAACTGCCCCTTTCAGCAAAGCAGTTAAACACATGCTTATATCCTATTGACTTTCTAGCACTTAAACATATGCTTAACAGCTTGGCTGAATTGGAGTAGACTTAAGCAAATGATTAAGTGCTTTTCTGTATAAGGTGTGAACGGAAGGGGGAATATTTTTCTCCTCTGCTTTTAATCTTCAGTCTTACTCTTCAGAAGTTTACATAGATGATTCTGAGTCAAGCAACCTCACTTTGAAATATTGTATCCTCTTACAGGTGTATACATGTTTTTGTCTGGTTAACCAGCATGAGGTATAGTGCAAAAGACAGACTGCTTCTCACTTTCCTCCTCCAAGCACATTTCTCAGGTCGCTTCCATCGAGTTACTTTTTTATATATTGATTCTGGAAGAAAGTATCGACTGCTTGTTTCAATACTGCCCAGCATAGCTAGATGTAGCAATTTAGCTCTCTTAAGGCAGAAATGAGCAAACTCCCACTGAGACAGCCATCCATTGATTAACATCAAATACTCACAGCCTTTAATGTCATTCTGTACCTAGACTCCTATATTATTAGCCAGTGTCTGGTTCAGAAAACACAGGGATATAAATCCAATTCCATTTTTACCCCCTCCCAAGAGAGGGAGATTCAGAGATATAACACAATCCACCTGAAGCATAAATCTGCAACTGAAGCTTATACGCACAGTATCAGACAACAATTTTCTAGTGCAAGCTGTTGAATTGCTTTCCATGGGTCTCTCTCTCATTTTCTCCATCATCATGCAAATGACTGACTATTGGGTAATACAGCCTTCTTTTTACATCTGAATAAAAGCTTCATACTCTGTGCTTTGTCTCCTGGTGAGTACGGCAATCATAAGAGCATTTCTTTTCATGAGCTTACACACCAATGTAACTGGAGGGCCTTTAGGAAGGGGCTAACCTTTGATATTTTTTAGAACAGTATGAGGCAGTTTGGCTATTCTGATTTGATCTGCACCAATTTACCACTGTTAATCAGCAGGGAAAGCCACTAATGAACTAGTGGCAGATTCCCTAGCTCTAAAGCAGGTATTGCATAGCAGGGTTTCTGCTGTCTGTTAGTGAAATACCACTGCATGTTTCTAAATAACAAAGATTTTTCACTGTGGCCGAGAGTTGATTTAATTTTTCCTTATGAAATATTTGATTAATTGGACCTTTCCTGAACAGTGCCGCCTTTACCAGTGTATCAATTTTTCCAGAAAGGACCTATGCACCTGGGATTTTTTTTACCATGAAGGTCTTGGCAGCTTAAAATTTCACATGGCTTGTACACAGACAAGGAGCTACAGCTGGTAGCCCATGAGGCTCAGCTGTATTAGCCTTAAAAACTGTGGGAACTATTTGTGTGCGTGTATTTTATTCAAGGCCAAGAGTCAACACAATGAATAAGAATATAGCTCTGAACACTTTTTGAAAGGCTTGGGTTTAGTCCATTCTCTCCCCTTGGGGGTGACATGATTGCGCTATATAAATACTTCATAGGAGTAAACATCATGGAGACAAAAAAGCTAACTAAATTAAGCGTGCCATGAATTAAAATAGGTTGGAAAATTGAAGAGGCTTTTACTACCTAAGGGAGAGGTCTTAGAATAGCCTTGTAGATGGAATAAAACTGATTAGATGTCTAATAAACTTTGTTGGAGGTTGAGAACTTTATGAAAACGGCAATATGAAATGGGTGCTGGTATTCTGAAGAAACAGGATTTGATGGCTCAGGAAGCCATTTTCATGAGCTTCATGTCCAGCATATATGGTATTGAAGTTATACTCAGGCAGCATAGCTTGCAATCGTTGTTGATTGTAGAGGCAGTTAAAATACCTATAATTTGATTACTAGGTGCTGAGCTGTCATGCACATATATATTTAAATGATATATGAAATATGTATATATAAAAAATACCCATTGCATACCTATACCATTATATCCCGGTCTCGTTCCTCACTGCATACAGCCACAGAAGCTTTGCCTGGATGCAGTAAAGGGCAGCATGTAGAGCCACAGCTTCATACTCATAACTGAGAGCGGGTTCTGTAACTGTGCTGGTTGGAGGAAGGGGAGAGCCAGTGGGAGGAGCGGACCAAGTGGCCCGGTACAATTCCTGCAGCATGGGTAATGATGTGTGTAATGGGTAATGACCACTATGTCTGGGCACCTCTGGCTAGTTATCCAGCCTCCTAATGGTCTAGAGAGCCCATTGTAAAGAACATACACAGAGCATTATGGAAAGTATATGCAATCTGCAGTGCCTGGTGGGAGAACATTCTTGGAGTGGTTGGAGCCAGCCTAGGCGCATACAAAGATGTGAGGGTGAGGCATTCCTCCTGCTGCTCTTGTGCCATGAGCAAATGAGTAAAGGAAAGGGCACTGCATCATGCATCTCACCTCAGCTGCTCCTTCCCAATCTGAATTTGCTTTTCGTAATACTACATAGGCTGGACTGCTTAATTGACATGTAACCCCACACAGTCAAAAAGTTTAATGGAGCAATGGATCTAGGCAAATTTATCCCCTAGGTTGCTAATTTGGTTCAATATCACTTTGTCATTAACTCCTCTGAGTTTTATGGATTTAAATAGTTTCTTTTATTCTCCAAATGTGAGTAGTACAGAGACTTTAGTATTACATATGTGGCTGGATTTCAGCTGAATATCAGGGGAGAGCAAAAAAGCGTAAACCAATCTCTCAGAAAATCTGTTTACTTTGCAGGGGACAAAATGTGACAGATCTTCTGTGAGGAAGACTTCCAGTGACACAGATTGAAGAAATACTTTCCTAACAGAGTATTTGCAGAGAACTCTAGCATTTAGGCATGTGCACAGTTCAGTCTTGCTTTACAAGCAGATACTGCGCATGGATTCTGGCCGAAGACTGGCCTGAAAAGAGTTAACGCTCCTCCTGACTGAGGGGAAGTCCACAGCTGCATCCCCTAAGCACAGGGATTTCCAGCCTCTGGGCTGACCCAGCTGTCAAGAATTAAGTAGTTCCTCAGCACTCTGTAAAAGGGAGGTGCTCTAAAAGGTCAGTTTGGCTCCTGTGAGGGGTTAGATGCTTTGTGAGGGACAGCAGGGGAAAACATGAGCTAAAAAGAAAAATACCCTCCTTTTCTTGCTTTTTTTCTCCCTTTACTAGATTCCAACTTTGCAGAATGTTCTTTCAGTTTTTCCTTTTAAGCCCCTATATATGGGCAGATAGGGTGTATGTTTGAGTTAGCCTGTTAGCAGTATTAAGCAAAGAGCTTTTTTTCTTAGGTCTCGCTTCTATTAGGGTCCCCAGCCAATTGTGCTCTTAAAAGCTGGGGAAGTTAGTCTCAGCTTTACCTTTGGTGACCATCTCTTGTCGTGAAACTTTGTGCTAGGGTGGTATAAAATTGAGTGCTCTTTCTATCAAGTAAAGGTACTCTTTTTCTCCTTTAGGTCTAAATGATGTCAGGCATAATTTTCTAAAACTTGGTTAGAGAGAAAGCTGCTGTTTTGTTATGCAGTGTTCCATTAGAGGCAGTAAGTTATCTAAGAAACTACAAGAAAGGCTGAGGATGGGAAGAACTTGGTAGTCATTTGAAAGATTAAATCTGTCTGATGAATTAAAAGCAGCTCTCAGGCTCCGTAGAGAGGTTATATAGTCTGTAACAAACTCTGGTAGTACAGAAGCTTTATCATGATTTGATCAATGGTATTTTGAAAAACAGCATTAGAAACTAGTCCTGTTAGTTCTTCTTGTGCTCTGGCATTATTTGTCTGTGGTGTTTGTATCATGCTGCCTGAACAAATAGTTTCAGCTGTGCTGAGTCTGGATCTTCCCAAACGGGTAATCACATAACTCAGTAGTTATGAAAGTCAGAATTTATTTATTGGGGGTAACAGACTTGTATCAACTATGTGAGCTTAATTATTTTATAAGAAATAGTGGGCAACCATATGCTAGGAATAGTAAAAATACCCTCAAGCAACTCTGTTTACACAAGTCTGATTTTGCCCAAACTGTTGTTTTGTCAGGTTTTTGTTTCTTCATTGCAATAAGTGCATCTTTTATGCTTGTTTTGAGACAATACTTTTACTTTGGGGCTAAAGAGAATGTCTATGCCCCCTCCCCATCTTCATATATCCTGACATTTTACTGCTTGATGTCTATATTCACTTTGCTATTATATGTGTCTAGATGAAAATGGAAAGTTTTTCTTGGATTCAGTGTATTTTCCGCTTTATCCTGTGCAGCACAGACATAATCCTGCAACTATAGGCTCACTTTCTTTTGCTGGGTAAATGTTTGATACCAGAAGTCCACTTTGATTGTACAGCAGGTTCAGGAGCAAAACAGCATCTGAGAGAATACTTCTTACAAACGTCTTAAATAAGCAGCCGAAAGAGGCAAGGGAAGCCGTGCAAACCACAGGAGTTACTAAGCCACTGATGTATGGACAGTGGCTCCTCCTTGCATAGCCCACGTGCAAGCTGTTGGTTAAGTATGAATCCTCGCAGTTGCCTGCAGCTTGCTAGCTGGTCCTTGTTCATATCAATATCCCTTTATTGAGCTTGGTAAAACAGCAAGGGTATGGTAATATTTCCAGAGGACAGAATCTGCTCATGAAAGTCAGGCAACATCTGACAGTGTTTTGTCTTTCTTGCTTATGATGACTCAATTACTTTATTTTTTTTCTTACACTATAAAGATTTATCCTTCCATGCTTTAAGGATGCAATAAAAGGTCTCTCTTTTTTTTTTTTTTTTTTTTTTTTTTTAGTTTGTTTATAAGGTATTAATATGCCTTTTATTTAAAAGAACCTCAGAGCACCCCACAAAGCCACAGGACCTAGTTTTGGAAGGCCAGACTAAGACTATATCTCACATGTTACTAGGTTGTAAATTGTAACAGGCACCAAAGTCCCAGAATCATATGAGATGGAAGGGCCAGCAGGCTTTACTGGACTACTCATGCTAAATGTTAGGTCTACTATAGCTGTTACTTACCAGGCTAAACTGCCACCTTTTGTATTTTTAATTAGTAAAGAATGACAATTCCTTTCTTCAGCACAGGACGATGAAATATATTTTATAAGGCAAACAGCAGCTGCAGGGTGTGGGCATGGTTATTACAAAATAATCATGCCCGCAGGGATTGAGGAGGCATTTGGTTCTGCCTCGTGCCTCATAAGAACCGTAGGGTGCAATTGCTGTGCGATGGTAGCCTCCCTGTCATTTTATATTATTTAACGAATTCCACTACACTGTCTTCAAGCTCTGCCTTGCGGTTATTGTATAGAAATTCCAATATCTGCCATACTGACTGCATCCGCAGTTCACCTCCTATTTGAGATTACTGCTGCCATCAAAATAGCATGGGACCGTTGCCTGTGTTGCAGGAGGGGAAAAGATTATATAGTCGTGCAATTTAATACCCAGATCCTGCTAGAAGGGCAGTCCTACATTTCAGGAGGCACAGAAATTGAGAAGATCATAGACTAATTCATTAGCACCTTAATCTGAAGGACTGCCAGTTGTCTGATTCACACAATACCTATCTTATACAGGAAGTGATTACAGTGCTCCCTGTAATCTCACCTCTTGTATTTCACAGGCCTTTGTGCTTTACATGTTTAAGAGTAGTCAGTTGAGTAATTTGTTTACTTTAACTTGTACTTGAGCAGTATGTCTGTTCAAGAAAGGCTTCCTGTCTTCATTTGAACATATCAAGTGAGTCTTTTTTGGCCATGATAGTTTGTTCCAATGGTAAATCTTCACCAGTGGTCAAGTTTTTTGACTTTTAGCCAACTAAATACTGGCATCTCCATCTTCTAGCTCTGTAAAGTCTTATCTTTGCCTTTACAAAGCCTTTGCAATGAGTCCACTCTTCAGACATCTTTTGAAAATTCAAATTGGAGGCCACAGCTTTTGCTTTTCCCTGTTCCCCCACCTTGAATCACATTGTTCTTTTCATGTCTTTGTCCTTAGACCTATTATTCTCATCTCAAGTTAATTATTTCATTTTGATTTTATAGCATCTGTCAAACACTCTAGGCATTTTCCATAAATTAAATCTGCAAGCTTCAAGTGAAAGCTTAGCATAAACAATGTAGAACAATCCCATCAAATAATCATCACGCTCAAAACTGCATATCACTATTTCTTGCCTCAAAAAATCAGCTAGCATAATGGAGCTTGTTAATGGCTATTTTCCTCTACATGTGGTAAAAAAAAGGAAAAATAACATGAATAAAAGCTCTTCCTTGTATTGTGCTGCTTCTTCCGAAGTTTGGGAGTGTTCCTATTGACTTCAGTCATTTTTATATTAGATAAAATCCTTACAAACCTGTATGAGAGTAAAATTTCAACTATTAGTAGTGAAGTTGGGGGTTTTGTGGAATAATGAGTGTCCTAGAAGTTGTATTATATATCTGTCCATGAAGGTGATGAAGTACTGACAATGCAAACTCCATATTACATCACAAATTTACCTTAACCCTATTAAATAATAATTTAGGATAGTACTTCTGCTGCCATGATGAATTTAGTGAATTTCTGTATGTTGGTAGATGATTCAGAACTAGAATATCTGTCTGAATTAAATAAAGAAGTGCCTAATAAATAGTCTGATCAGTTTGTGTACCTTAATACTGCTGAGCTATTGCAAATCTGATTTATAGTTTAATGAGTAGGGTATGATTATAACCTTTAGTATGGTAGTCAACACTACAGGATCTGAATGCTTCTCAGGTGTTGGTGACTGTTTTACTCAAAGAGGAAACACCAGAATGTTGTCCTGATTTCATAGGACTTGAGGTGATTTACAGAGAAATTGCAGCATTGGCAGGAACAGAACTTCTGGGTCATCAAGTCCACTCTGCTGCTACTGGAGCAGCAGCAGCACAAAAACCTCTTTGCAGAGTTATCAAACTCCATCTTTAAACCAGCCTTTTTGCTGCGTTAGAAAACTTCATTTCTCTAGTGAATGAAACATCTAACTTTCTGCCAAAGCTTTTCTGTCCAGTTTACTACTGCTTGTTTTTATATCAGCTTTGTACTTAAGTATCAAAAGCTCTGCTGTTGACCAAATTGACTCCTTTGATATGTTTATAGACCACAATCATAGCTGTTAATTTTCAAAAAAATGAACAAGCCGAGCTCTCTTCAACTTTCTTGGAAGACAGAATCTTCCAAGTCATTTCCTAGTCATGCTAAAACCTCTCTGCATACTTTTTGCATGTGAATTAATCTTTTTTGAACATGGATAATTCAGCAAAGCAAAGTTGTACCTATGCTTTGTACTTTGCACAGTGCAATTTATACTTCCCTACTTCTGCTGGAAACACTAAGACTAACTTATCCCAGATGCATTTACCTTTTTCATAAAAATGTAGCATTAAGTGGTTCCCAGTTACTGTGAGACCTATTTAAAATATATAGTATCTACTGTTCGTGTTTCAGTTCGGAAAACTTCAGCTTATAATGGTAATTAATATTAGTCCTTAAATATGTGAGTTTGTGACTTGTTTATTTTCACATGTGAATAGTATGATATAGCTTGGAATAAGACCTTAAGCTCCATAACTTACATCTTGTACTATGACCACAGGACTCATCTTCCACTTACTGCAATCTATAAATGAGATATTTTGCCTGAGGTCAAGAAAATTTTACATCTGAAATGATAGCTAGCTAGAAGGACTCCATTTCTTAAACAGTAAAAGTCATTCTGTATTATCATTCCCTGATTGCAAATATACATTATTTAAACTTATTAGGGAATGGATTTTGCCCCCAAAGAAATGTTCACTACACAGAAATGACAACAAACTAAAATAAACCCCAAAGCTAAGTAAGAAAGTAGGTTTTAATTTTCAGAAGATTTATTTTTATGCTGTTTACACTAGCATTTAGTCCAGTTTGACTTGATTCATTAAGTACTTTGTAGTCGCTTCCTGTCACATTTTAATCCATGTTTTACACATTAAAGTAATGAACTTATAGTGGTACATAATAATAGATCATAGCTATGACCTGAGACGCATTTGCGGTACAGAGACTGCCATTAAAATGCAGATCTAAGCACAGAGCTTTTATTTACTTTCCCCAAGCTAAAGTAGTCCTTTTCTTTAAAAAAAGGGGGGGAATAAATTGCTGAAAATACTAATTTGCAAAACAAGAGATTCTTTGGAAAAAATGCATTAAATTATTATATACCCTCTTTCAAAAAAAAAAGGAAAAGAGAGAAAATGAGGAGAAAACTGCATTCCCGACTTGGTCTCAGGTCTACAATATAGATATACTGAGAACATATTTCTAATTTCTGTATCCATAACTCCTTGCCTAAATTGAGATATTTCAGGTCTTGAACAAATCCTTTAACTCTCAAGACCTATTTACCTATTAGTTGTCTTTCTTTAGAGAAGAGCCTGTGCGGAGATCAGCATAAGAGGGCCTTGATCTGTACTGAATGCTCCAGCATCTACTGAAAAATAAAAAATATGTTGTGAGAAAGGAATGAAAACTTTGCCTTCTGAAGGAAAGCAAACTCCTGGAATATGAGGTGAGAAGAGACTTCAGAATGAAACTGCTGCAGAAATCATGCATTTGTTTTCTGTTAAAGAAAAGAATACATTTAAATAATTGTTTCCATCTCCAAGGATTGTGTTACTGCTGACCTTTCTGGGGAAGTCACCTGTCTCTGAAGTGCAGCCGTCTGTTTAAGATTGTGTTGCAACATTAAACTATCAAGTAGGAAAGGAAATTGAGTAAAACAGCACCTGCAGCTGGAACAGTGGAAAAATATGCGTAAGCAGAATTGACTAAGGACTTGGAATTTTAGTCTGTTTACCATGCTAGATAGTCCAAGTTCCTGTTAAAAAAGAACAGTTAAAATGTGAAGAAAGATCTCAGCTTTCATGCTGTATCTGAGAGTCAGATGGTCCAATTACTACCCTATTGTGAATACTCTCTACAGGTTGCTATAGTCCTATTTAATTTTATTCCTTTAAGTGCCTTAGTAGTTCCTCTGAACATCGCAACCTGGCTCATGAAGGAGCATAGTACAAAACCTCTTCTCTGCTTTCTTCCCTCACGCGTTTTTGGCCTACAATGTAGGAAACTATGTGCCTTCTTAACTCAAACACAACAGCACACCAGGTAAATCCCATGTTTCACTACAAAGGGAAGTGAAAGATCTTGTAATTAGGTGATTGAATGACACTCAGGAGATTGGTTAAGTTGGTGTATGACCTTGGCAAATCCTTTAGACTCTCTGTGCCTTGGTTTCTAAACTGTAAGATCCCGTATTACCTATCTACTCACTGGGGAATTTGACACATAGGTGCAGTGCATGGTTATTGCTGAAGAGTATTATTAGTATTTTACTAAATACCATGGTTTAAAGCATTTGACTGATAGTTTAACATGCACCACTGCACCCTGAACTCTGAAGATGATAAAAATGAAAACTTCTGCTCTGTAAATTTTGCTCTCTCTTAATAAAGTGATTTGTTTGCTTGTGGTAAGGCAAATCTTTCTGCCCTCTATTTTCGAAGGCAGAACGTCCATTTCCTTGGGCTGGTCTGCAGTAAAAAGAATTGCTATTAGTCCGACAAGTTGTTTCCAACTGCTGCAAGCTTGTCATTAAAAGGATCTCCCTAACCCACACATCAGTCTTCTTGACATCTGTCGTACAGCTTAGCTCATATGTATCTTTTTCTCCCCTGTGAGAAAGAGTCATACTGTAAACATTCTTTCATTACTTTTAGTCTCATGTCAAAAAGAATCATATACTTATTTTCAGCATGTCGACCTTCCCCTAGTAAAGATGACTACAGATCTACAAACACACTCCCTGATTATCCTTTCTTTGCATCCCTTTCCTGGTTACTGACAAACTTCAGACAGATGCAGACTTTGCATGAAATCAGCTGTACATATTGCTAACAGATTGCTGGACAATCCGATGATTAAGCCACTTAGAATAGAGTTATCACTCTCTTCTTTGTTTGCACTGATAGATGAGACTCCCTTGAACTGTCCCTAGCTAGGCTCTTCAAACTGCTGCTGCTATTTATCTGTACTCCTTTTTCTCTTCTGGTCTTTTTCTTGCAAGCCCACTATTCATTTATGTAGCTAATTACACAATTCCCTTCTTTTAGTAGCCCTCACCTTTGATGCTGTTTCTGTATTGTAAAATAGCTATTTCTGTTTTCCACTTTTACGTGTGCACTTTCATGTTAACAACTAAAATCTGGCATCACGCTTGACTGTAATTCACATGTCAGTTTGGATTGAAGCCATACCTTGGAGGATGTGCATTTGAAGTGGCAGGGAGTAAGTGATAATGAAAGATAATGAAAATAAGCATTTATTCTGTCAGAACCTCAGCAGATCATTTATTGGAGAGCATATTCTAATGAGTGCCACCCACCCCTACCAGATGTGTCACTGGGGATTAGGCCAGATCCCTAACAAGTGTATTGTTTGGTAACCAAAGCAACTTGAAGGAGGGAAAAAGGGGAAGATTGCAGAACATTAATCAATAACATAGTGGGTCAGAGACCTATGGCACCCATACTAAAATGTCAGGCTTAGTTTGTACTGCGAGTCATGTAAGTCAACAGCTGCTATTTAGCTAGACTGCATCCTCCACTTCACTTTTTGGTTGTGTTTGTCTTTATATGCTTTTTGGCTGTGTTTGTCTCTGTATGCATAATGTAATTGATAGAATGTCATTATCTGATTTAGAGGTGTGGGCTACATGTTGTCATATCCTTAGAAATCCTTGGCCTCAAGGATTACTGCTGACTTGTCATTTCCATATTCCTCAGCAGCATAAACATATATTTTCCTAAAGTTCCAAATGTGGAGGCAGCCTTGACGTCAGTTCATATGCATAGCTGGGGTTTGCGCAGGTTTTCTGTCAAAATTGTTTTAATATACATAGGCAGACAATAAACAATAAAGTGTTATTATTCTTTTTCTTGCCTCAATTTACCATTGTTTTTTAATATAATTTGGACAAATGTTAGACCCTTTTGAGGAATTCAAGATTTGCCCCTATCTACTTTCTCACTTCCAGAATATGGAATTTCTTCCTGCTGCCATTTTTCATGGTCTCTTCTTCTCACTGCGATAACTCCAAAGTGATACTGCCCTTTAAAATTGCCTTCCGCCTCTGGCAGGGGCTTACTGATCATCTTTTATAAGTGTGAAAATTCCCCACCCAATGACCAGCTGAACATCCTTGTTCTTCCTAGTGCTGTCCAGCTATGGAAAGGACTTGATTCTAGGTGTTTTTTCTGTCATATATAGTATTATCATGTTACATTAATTCTCCACTGTTGGCCTTCTCTCAGAAACAAAGCCTGACATGGAATTAAAAGACAAAAAAAATATTGTGAATGAATTTAGTATTTAAATATTAATAGTATGGGTACATTGTTGCCAAGTGGAATTTGGAATCAATACACAAAATATTTCTTGTTAAACATGAAACAGAAAGAGCAATGAAACTTCACTTAGACTATAATAAAATGTAAGAATGACAATTTTTTAGGGTTTACTAAAAAGTTGTACGGGTTTTTTTTCATTATTCTGTTTTTTACTGTGAATTCTGAATTTCAGAAAACTAATGAGAACAAGGTCATATTTTCATTATATTCCATGCTGAATATATGCAAACTTAACTCTACACGAGTTTGAGTCAATAGACAGTGTTGTAACTGGTTGCTCAAAAGCTCAGTTTTATTCTTAATTTTTCTGGTGTTTCATAAAACTTAGCAAGGCTTCTAATGAAATCAGTGAGAAATTCAAACCAGGACTGAAACTTTGGAAGCATGTTACGGCTTTTCTTATTTTGCATTTCAGTAATAGCAAGGCATAAGATGCAAATTAGATTAGATGTTCACATCATTCTGTACACTGGGGCAGTCAAATGTCCTCTGGAATCCTGTCAGAGTTCCCAGTTGTGAGATTCTTCAGCCTGTCATCCATGGCAACAAAAGCATCCTATTCCCTGGTTTTACTCAAATGTACTGCATGCTACAGCAAGGTGGTGTGTCATGACTTTTTCAACAACGAGGGAAAGAAAACTAAAACTGAAGATAATGTTAACCTTGATGATTATGAGGGATTAATGTCTTTAGGAGTCAAAGATGCGCGAACACCTAGAAGAACTGAATTTAAAAACTTACAGTATTGCCAAATGTCCTCTCATGAAATACGTTAACCACACCAGACTGATCATCTTGTTTTTACTTGGATCCACCCTTCAACCTCTTAATCAAATTTGCATGTTTAGATTGGAAGCATTTTGGGACAGACACCAATCTCTTTACTTGCCTGTGAGGCACCTAATGCACTTCAGGCACCCAGTAAAAACAGTAACACTGAGATTCAATATCCTTCTCTTTATATTTCCAGAAACATAAAAAACAGAATTAGAAATCTGAGCCTATCAAAATTTATATGGTGATGTTTGGATAAGGATTTTTGAACACTTCGCTAAATAATTCCATTAAGTAACACTATTCTGACTGAAATCTCTTTTAGTCAATATTGTCATTAATAATACCTGGTGAAAAAAGCAGTAAGATCTGCTCCTAAGTTGATTGTGTTTGGACTTACATATTTTAATGAAGAATATACAGATATTCTAATTTATACATATATTTTAATTATTTCCAAGTATTAGTGTTACTGAAACCTTGTCTCTGTCCTTACCAAATGCTGTACATTCATAATACATTCTATATTTTGCATGCAATCTCAAAAAAAGAAGCAGAGAAAGAAAAACAGAAACATTATTTTGCTGAGGTAAAAATTTGTGAACAGAATACTGTCTGCAGTTACAGTTTCTGTGTTTCGGAAGAGGTTTTAGGAAAACTAGAGAAGTAGAAGTGTGTGAAAGTATGATCAAAGGATTGGAAGAGCTTTCAAAAAAAAGATTAAATAGACTAGGATTCTTCAGTTTGGAAAAGAAATCAGTGAGGGGAGATATGACAGAGGTCCATTAAATCCTAGCCAGCATGGAGAAGTGACTGGAAAATTATCCTTTACTGTCTCTTCTAATACAAGAACTAACTGACCTCAAGTAAAGGCAGGGTCAAAACAGCAGAAGACTGTGTATGACAGAGAGGCTTCACCATTGGATACTTTGGGCATTAAAAGTTTACATCCTTTTAAAGAGTCATGTAGACACATAACTGGAAGAAAACTCTGTTTTGTGTTATTTAAACACAGAAATACTTCCTCTAACTTAGAAAGTCCCTAAACCGCAAAAACTGCTGAGTGCCAAAAGATTGTATCACAGAGATATCCCTCTGTGTTTATCCTGCAAAAGCATTTTTGCCTTTGGCCACTACGGCAGGCAGGACAGTGGGCTCAGGGGATGGTGTGGTATGTCTCAGAGACAGATGGAGTGAGAAAGAGGCACAGACTCCGGACCCTCTCACTTAAACTAGTGTAATGCAACTGAGTAAGTGAAACTGTGAAGAGGTAAAGTCTGTGTGAGAGGAAGCATGAGCCTCATAACAGGTTAACTCTGCAAAACATTAGATCTCCACAATGTTGTCCACGTAAGCTAATGATCTCCATCATTACAGGTGACATGGAAAGTATGGCAGGGAAGGGGGCTGCTTATGAGTGGTATTGGGTTTTATATAAAAGATAAATGTGTGTGTGTCATTTTATTATAATCTGTCTAAATGAAACTCTGCATTGACCAATAGTTTTATTTTCTGCAGTGATCCTCTTCACTGGTGCATATGTAAAAAAATTGGATTAGATGATCCTTGCTTCACATTTATCTTTCTGTGCATTTTATGGTTATAACAGTCAAGGGCAATAGCACCCAAGATTGTGTAATATTTTGAGGAAGCAGGGAGAAAAGTAGAAAATGTATTAGGGTTTGGACTGGAACTCCTGCAGAGAGCAATGACTAAGATCCCATAAATATTTCCTGTTGGTCCAGCAGCTGCAGAAATTAGTAAGGTTTTCCCCACCCATTTATTTTAAGCCTTCACAGTGCCATCCCTTCTCCATGAACTGTATTTAAAATGTAAATAAAAAGAAGGCTTTTAGGAGATTTAACTATTTCCCTTGGTATTTAAATTATTCAATTATAACTAAAGCTATTAAAATACAGTTAATTAAAATGGTTAGATTGTTTTCCTTTGCACTGATCACAGCATTGCCCTACTTCTCCCTCTAGCTGTTAAATTCCTATTAAAAATGATAATGCTTTGCTTTATTCATAAATGCAGTAACCTTACGTACATTCTTCAAGTGATCTCTTTGGTACAAACTGTGCTGGTTTTCTTCTTTTCTAGCAGTGAAGAGGAAATTCTGCTATAGTCTTTGGAGGTTTAATCAGCAGAAAGAGGACTCAGAATTTAAACATTAGCATTACCAAGTCGCGAGAAATAGCACAGCTCCCAGTAAAAAGCTTTGGCTTTATTTTGATGCAATATAATGTCATTAGGGACAGTAGGAGAACCCTGGAGGTTAATAAAAGGTAGAACCTAAATAAAGGTTTCGTAACTCGCAATATAAGATTGCCAGATCTACACTTTTAAATATTTTATCTGTATAGTTTCACAACAGTCTGTTGGGAATTGTAATCCAGCTGAAGTGAGGAGGGGTAAGTGCTTTAAAAAATATAAAAGATGCCAAGGCAAGTTCATCTCATCTCATCTCATCGTTATCTTCATAGATAAGAAGGAAACAAATCTACCCCTCTGTTTTTTGGCATTACATTTAGAACATTACAACCCTTCTTTCTCCTCCAAGGTCATAGAGACCTTTATTGTAAGGCACTTGTTGTCTCCTTTGGGAAACAAAGTTAAGTTATAGCAAGTGAGGAGATCTTGATAGCCTCACACTCTCACTGAACTACAGCATTTTCTAAGGTAAAGTCCAAAAGAAGCTCCTTTCAGCTTTTTACATAGCTTTGCATGGATTTGTGTAGTACAAGACAAATATCTGTGAAGGCACAAGGGATGTTACTCAGCTACCGTAACAATAGTGACATCAAGTCAAGGTGAGTATGATGGGTTAGGAAGGTCAGACCTTGATGTGTCTTTGATCGTCAAAGCACTGAGGAGCTATACATATAAGGCCATGTCCATAACATTGATTTTTTTTCCCTACCTTGTTGGGAAAGGCTCACAGGGAGGGGTGTGGATACGTTTGTTAAAGAAGGAAGAGCCCTAAGTAGTTTAGCATTGTTTCATCTCCACCATGCGTGTTTGCACAGAGGGAGAGCATACAGCCTGGGAATATAACAGTTTATGTGATTTACATTCATAGGCCATTGAAGAAATTCCAGCTCCGCTGGAGCAGATAGCAGAACTCCTTTGGATTTCAAATTGGCCACTCTTGCTTATTTTCATGTAATATCAGTTTCACAAGAAGACACTTTCTCTTCCATGTTTCTCAAGGGTATTGAAGGCTTTAGATATCGCTACATCCCACAAGCCTAATAAACATCATTTGCTGTACACAGGACTGCCTGAAATAACAATGCTGTTGGGGAACTATGCAACAATTCAGTCTGTCTCCTGCTGTGTGACAGAGAACGTGTAACACATGGGGCAATGGTAATGAGAGAGCTACAGGCTGCTCAGCATATGTATGAATTGGATGGGAGGGCTAAAAGGCTAAATTGAGGCTTCCTGGTGTAGCACATTGGGAGGAAAATAGTGCAAATAATATAGTCAGTTTAGTTTCAGCCCTGAACAAACTTAGGACCAGCTCAGTTTGTTATAGTTGATGGAAGGGTGATGAAAATTCAGGGGTTCTTGCTGATTATTTTAGTTCTGTTATCTATAGTAGGTATTGCTTTATTATGAACTATCACTGACCATAACGGGAGTGTAAGTGGAGAAACATGGTCTGTCTACAGTAACCTAGAGAACTGAAAGCAAGAGGCTTGGCTAGAATTCAAAAACCTCTGGTATTTCAGCCCATGCTAAACTTGTAACTTTCAGCCTAAGAAAGAAATGTTTGTTTCCTACAATCCTACCTGTCTTTCTGTTGTATGACTTTTTTTCAAACTAAGAGAGAGATCTCAGTGGAATATAGCAAGGATGGGGGCATTTACTTAGCCTAACTCTGTATTTGTCTTTCCGTAAGACTTAGATTTGCACACAGTGAAATTCATCTGCCACTTGTATGAGGGTTTCAGACATTTATCCTATTGTTTTCCAAGGGTTTGCATGTGTCTGAGTCTTTGGGGAGTCTTAAAAAACAATTTTCAGTGGGACAGCTTCCAAGACTTACTCCAAAGTCCAGGTCTAGTGTTCAAGACTTAGAAATCCTGGGATTTTCTGACGTCTCAAATGAAAAACATTGTTGACAGCTTTAAAGAAAATATATTTCTTAGTTGAAAATTGAATTTTCCGTGAAAGATATTAGAGGCTTTTATGCTCTGTAATGTTACATTATACTAAATAGTTTAACTAGGTACCTCCAGTTGTTTCCTTTTTGTCCTGCTTGTAATTGAAGTTCTAAACCAAGGACTCTAAATTTGTCTAAGGGTTCAGTGAGTACTATCGAACAACCCAGTGATTCAGAAATATACTACAGAATATGGCTGTTCACTTATTCATTTAGTGGAGCCTCCTGCAGAGACAACATCTGCTTATTGACTTCTGGTGAGGTGTGTGGATGGAAAAGTAGATACTGCTTCTAAAGTGTTTTTTTATTCACGCAATCCTTTTCTGAGAGGCTTCATAAGGGATTCTCTCTCCCTCCTTAGCTAGACTGTTAAAGTTACAGTTGTTATCAGCACCCAAGTTTTCTGTCTCCTGATTTAGTTAGCATGACTGACTCAGCTGGACCTGTGCTGGTGGCAATCCTTCATCCTACAACTATGCTTAGCTCTTTCTTGTATTAAGTATTCCATATCACATCTCCTTTACCAAAAGGAATAGCAGAAACAATTTAAATATTTTTTTCCAGGCAAGGAATTATAATTGTTATGCTGAGGGTTTATCACAGAACTTTGTTTATGGACTTTTTATATGATTATGATCTAATTTGTCAATTAGATGGTTGGGTTGATGCAGTTCTTAAGAAATCAGTTTTGCGCTGGCATAAATCCACGTATTTAAAATAGTGGATTCCTGTTTTGTACTAAGATAGGGCTCCTCATAGTTCTCTGTTTGTTCTGTTATTACTATTGTATGTCTGTTACTAGATGTGGGAAAGAGTCTACATGGAATTCAAATAAGGAAATTTTAGTTACTGCTGTCTTTTGTGAGCTGTATAAATGGCATAAATAAATCAAGTCTAACTTTTCTTACAAAGCTAAAAAGTCCACAACACTTCATATGTGAAATTCAACATTAAAGTAAAAAAGACAGAGACTGACTGATATGACATGAAATAGTAAAAGTATTAGGCCAAGCCAAGTTTTAAACTTAATATTACATTCACACCTGCGTTCTTTTAAGTACTCCTGCTACAAGCAGCCAGGTCTCTGCTGCTCTATTGTCACACCATCTCTTCTTATTCATTCCTTTTATGGATGAGAAAAATTTGTCCACAAAGAAGTCTGGGTGGTAGTGCAGGTTAAATCACTGGCCAATGCAAAAGACTGGCCAATTCATTTTGAAGTTATTGTTCCTTGATCAATTTGCTATTGACAGGGGGTAAAAGCAAGATAGAGCTTCAAATTCTATCTTGAAATTGAGTCAATGTTAATTATAATCTCATCCACAGATCTTGTATTCGGGGAAGGTCTAGGAAATACCATGATTTTGCATAAGCTAAAAAACAATCTTAATTTGTAAAAGATTTTCAAGCATTTCTCATGATATGGGACATAATTCCTAGGATCTTGTCTATATAATTACTTTTTTATAGTCCCAGGTTCATCGGCGTTTTTTTGATTTTAAAAATGCTGATGGGAAGCTTTGCAGGTGCAGAGTAACTGCTTCCTGGAGATGGCAATATTTTATTGCAGGTGCCTAATTCCCTGTTACATTGGTGTTTTGTAGTGAAAACAATCAAAGTGAATCAATCAAAAAAAAGATCCTAAAATCTGGAATGGAGAACAGTTTTCCTCCAGTTGAAAGTACACATAGTAAGAGCTCCAGTGTTAAGCTGCATGAAAGGAGAATAAAGATCAGAGAACCCATTTGAATGTGTGCTGCAACGACTGAGCACACCCTGCAACTCATCTTATTTTATCCTGGGAAGCATAAGGACTGCACATCAGTTATAACTGCAGCTTATCCGGACTCTTAGGATGCATTCATCCCATGTATGCTCTTTGACATCTGTCATACAGTTATGTAAAAGTTTCCAATGACATGCCTGACTGCTAATCTTGGATCAGGGTCAATTCCAGTCACCGTTCCATGCAGCGAGAGTAGGGTTGCTGTTCCCTTTGTGCCTCGCCAAGCCTAGTATCATTCATGTACACGGTGCCATCATTGTCCTCTTGAATACTGCTCTGTAATACCTTTTTTTTTATCTCATGTGGCATACATATTTGTTTAACATCATTCTTTTATCATGTAGCTCTGTGACCTGATTATTTGTATTACAAATCAAATAAATCATGTGATAAGATATGCAAAGTGAATGAGCCATTAGAAAGTCTTTACAAGTAAAAAATCATGTCAAAATCTTGTCAAAAACTACCACTCAGTAATCAAATCAAATTTTTCAAAATTCAGCATGTCATATAAAAGTTTGTGACACACCGTTTAGTACCTGTCACATTTCAGGTATTTTCATGAGTCCAACTGATAATAATTTTTCTCCTAAATCTTATTTTATATACGAAAACCTGTTCAGATTCTGATATTATCTGTATGTGACAAAAGTTAATGGTTAGAATTCTGAACTCTGGACAAATAAGCACAACAGCAGTCTGAACACAGTGCTGTAGGAACACTTCAGTTTTTTCCTTGGCTATTTGTTTGAATATTAGAAACTTTGACTTTTAAGGATTCCCCAGTGTTCATTTTCAGGAACAAGTGCCTTTATTGTTCCTGTAGTTTTAAAGGAAATATCACAGAAGAGTCACGGAGGGTGAATTCCTAATTCAGAATCATGTTTATTCCAAGTAGCTGATACCAAGTGACATGGTTACTTAATCAAGGATGCTTGTGACCCATATGTCCTGTCACAATGAACAGTGACTGAGATACCAAGAATTGTTCACAGAAATTATGTAATGAATAATTAACATAGTCTAGGATATGGAAATCTGTACAAAAGCAATTCAGTCATAGAAACAGCAAAGAAAAAAGCCAGACGCACACATCATACCACATTTCTAGAAAGCCTTGATGATGCTACATTAAGAAAAGCTACTAGTGTTAACAGATGTTCATTCTCATTCCAAATCCAAGTTAGAAGGAAGCCTGGAGCAGGTATTATTTTTCTCCTCCTTTGCTACAAGTCCAGGTCTAACCACTGGCATTTGACATGAATTCAAACTAGGGATCTGCAAAGTTAAAAGTATGAACATATACATGAGCTAAGCTGAAACAGTCTTTGCAGGGAGTTGTATAAAACTTGTATTTGTGTGGACAGTCAGTGACTGTACCATTCAGTTACTGTGTCATTCTTTGATAAATGGAAGTGTAAAGCTGCCCAAAACATCAGGTTTTTAGTCTACAAGAAATATCACCATTTGAAAGTTTCAATTTGGATTAAAAAAATAGAATATTTCAGAAAAATATAATTTGACATTCAATATTTTTATGTTAATTTTTACTTTACAGTACAAATTAAACTGATTATTAAGGAAATGACAAACTAATTTAAAACAACCACAACCCCCCTTGTGTCTAGAAAAAAAATTGTACGAAATAGCAATGTTCCAACTTTTTTCGTTATAACGATAATAATAAAGCATTTTGTGACATTACTACATTGTGAAATGATGTAAAAATAGTAACAAGTATATAGAAGGTAAAAATGCATTTTGTGCACAGGAATTAAAAATGAACCTCATCTCACTGTATTTTTATGAAAGTGGGATTCCAAAAAGTTCTTAGTGGTGCAGTGAGGAGCACCTGAAAATGGTTAATGGTAGGCACTTGGGTACAGTACTGATCAGGCCACTGAATACTTTGGGGTTTCCCTGCAAAGAAATCCTAATTTGTAGATCTGGCTGGTTTGTGATTGTGGGGGTGTTTTGGTTTAAAATATTTATTCATCAAAGAGAACAGCTTTTCTATACGAAAATAGAAATTCTCTGTGGTATTGCTTTAAAAAAAAGAAAAGATAAATGAGAAAGTATATTTTTTTCATCCACTTGAACCTAACATATGTACAACTGTACCTGCCTCTACACAGGTATGTCCAAAGAGGATAAGCAGGCACAGGACTGAAAACTCCTTGTAGGCATGCACCAGTCAGAGTTGATATCCCACCAAGCTGTCGCGGGCCAGATGAACAGCTATGTCAGAGTCCCAAAAAAGCCTGGAGAGAAAGGGAGGCACACCATGTCCTTATATCTGACAGCCTGTAGTGTCAAACAGTGACATTTTACAAGTATATCCTCCAAGGATGTAGAGCGCTGCTGCGAGACATGCTGTTCTAGTAATCCGGGAGGTGTTTTACTTGAGCCTACAGAGCTACCACTGGGCTCACCTACTGACTTGCTACCCCCTAATTTTCTCTCTTTAGTACTACTAAATGACCATAGATTAGTTCCCATGTGACTTTGAAACTGTGTATTACCTTTCCACTCCAATACTGTGCAGTAAAAGCTTTTGTTTAACTTCTAGCTGCACTGGGTTTGCTTCTGTATTTGTAAGCTATTTTCAAGTCTTTTTCACTTACTCTTCCTTTTGGGCCAGCATACAAATTCAGGTTGTGTAACTGCTCTGTGACTCATTCTCCCACTTGCAAAATCTCTCTTTGGGTGGGCCCTGCTGGCTCTCAGTTAACTGTCTCTGCTACACTGGCACATTCTTATGCTCTTCTTCAAATAGCTCTTGTGTTCATGGGCATGATTTTTTCCAGTGAACAAGTGACACATTTAATTACAACAGCCATTTCAGTTTTCAAGGCCTATAGTGCAAACACCATGCAATGTAGTATCTGTGACTGTATCCTGTTTTAGTAAATCTGATTTCCCAGCCTCAATAGCAAAACCAGACCTCTTAATATTTACATTTCTTCTCTTAAATGATGTTTACTTGTCAAAACTGTAAAATTATGGACACAAAGAAAACAAAAGACTTGTTACATTGATTTCACTAATGGAACACCTAGTGTACAGCCTAGTGTAAGGCAGAGAATGTGCTCCTTTTGTGTCAACTACTAATGTTTCATTTCATTTGTTTATTTAAAACATGCTATTTTATTTCAAGAGAGCAAATCTGGTCTGTTTATTAGAAACCCAGTAATTATACAGTAATCATATTGCTTGTGATTGGTTAGTGCTTGCCCTCTGCCTCATGATTATCATTGTAAGTGGAATGAAAGCACCAGAAACCTTGCTTATTCACCATGCAAGAGGTAGAGTCCTTGAGGAAAGGTGTATAAATCAAGTGGACATTAAAGCCACAGTGTGTTTGAATGTTGCTGCCTGCAACTGATCTGGGTATGCAACAACTATTCCTTTTTGAAAATGCTACTTGTCACAGATATTTTTTTTTTCAATAAAAGCTTTGAAAAAGAAATCCTAGTATAAAAGGCATTAGAGTGCTATGGAGTATTTGGGGAAAAAAGCTGAGCAGTTGTCTATTAACTCCTCAGTGTGCAATGCAAATATACTGTTCTTGATTATTCAGGAAAAGGGCTTATTATCAAGGGGAAGAGAAATAGAAAGGGAAAACATTTGCACATTTGTCCTTAATGAATTCAGCTATGGACTCCTTTGAGCCTATGTCATCCATGGACTTTCTAAAAGACAGGTTTCATAAATAACTGTATTAGGCCAGCATCCAAAATTACCTTTAGTAAGAAAAGAAAATTTATTTGTGACAAATAGAACAAGTTCTGAGTGAAAGCAGAAAGTGGGGGCATTCAATTAAGGCACAGAGAATATCATAGAATCATAGAATGGTCTGGGTTGGAAGGAATCTTAAAAATCACCTAGTTCCAGCCACCCTGCCGTGGGCAGGGACACCTTCCACTAGATGAGGTTGCTCAAAGCCCCATCCAACCTGGCCTTGAGCGCTTCCAGGGATGGGGCACCCACAGCCTCTCTGGGCAACCTGTTCCAGTGCCTCACAACCCTCACAGTAAGGATTTTTTTCCTAGTATCTAATGTAAATCTACCCTCTTTCAGTTTAAAACTATTACTCCTTGTCCTTTCACTACATGCCCTTGTAAAAAGCCCCTCTTTGGCTTTCTTATAGGCCTCCTTTAGGCACTGGAAGGCCGCTATAAGGTCTCCCTGGAGCCTTCTCTCCTCCAGGCTGAACAATCCCAACTCTCCCAGCCTGTCTTCATAGGAGAGATGCTCCAGCCCCCGATCATCTTCATGGCCTTCCTCTGGACTCGCACCAAAAGGTCCATGTCTTTCTTATGTTGGGGCCCCCAGAGCTGAAGGCAGTACTCCAGGTGGGGTCTCACAACAGCACAGTAGAGGGGGAGAATCACCTCCCTTGGCCTGCTGGCCACGCTTCTTTTGATGCAGCCCAGGGTACAGTTGGCTTTCTGGGCTGTGAGTGCACATGGCTGGCTCATGTCCAGCTTCTCGTCAACCAACAGCCCCAAGTCTTTCTCTGCAGGGTTGCTCTCAATCCACTTGTTGCCCTGCCTGTATTTGTGCTTGAGATTGCCTTGATGTGCGTGCAGGACCTTGCACTTGGCCTTGTTGAACTTCATGAGGTTTGCACAGG
>JAVKLA010000093.1:15569650-15603347 GCA_034782735.1 Sagittarius serpentarius | reverse complement strand
CCCTGGCCAGATCTGATTCTATCAGGGCTGTGGCTTTCCTAACCTGATCCCTGGCTGCTCGGAGGATTTCTCTGTATTCCTCCCAGGCCACCTGTCCTTGCTTCCACCCTCTGTAGGCTTCCTTTTTGTGTTTGAGTTTGTCCAGGAGCTCCTTGTTCATCCACACGGACTTCCTGGTGGTTTTGCCTGACTTCCTCTTTGTTGGGATACATCTCTCCTATGTCGTATATGTCCTAGTTCTGAATCTCATACAGAATCTGTGAAGAGTTTGCAAACAAGTGATGTTTAGATTAAGTATTCATTGAATGATCTTAAATAATAATCTCCGAAAACTATGCTTTATCCAGAGACAATAGATAGAAACAGAGACATCATTTTCAGTTTAGAGAAATCTGTTTTTCAGATTCCTTGGAAAAGCGCATTAGCTGCACTTGGCACAGCTGGGGGGAGGGTAGAAAATAGGCCTGTCAATCATACATGCAATTTCTGGCATTCAAGCTGTTCCAGGTCTACTCTGAACGCCAAAGTATTTTAGACGAGCATCAGAACTGCTCTAGCTCATGTCTTGCCCTAAGACTTCATTTCATTCCCCAGGGGTCGTTGTAACTTTTCTGCCACATTACTTTTTCCAGGCCGTCTATGCGAACCCCAAACTTCCCGCATTCTGGAAGACTCTCCAGAAGACCAAATCCACCCATCGACAAAACACAAAGCAGTTGGAAAATGATCAAGGAATTTGCATTCTAAAGGAAAAAAAGAGCTAAAGCATTTCCAAATAACAGGGCCATCAGTCCCAGAGAATACACTGCGATTTTTTGTAAAGCATTCAAATCCTTGAACTAAGGCAGAAAACTAGTGAAGAATGGAGGTTTGAGATCAGTATATAGGAGATAACTTTCATGATTAATAAGACATGAAAATCAATTATAAACAATTAAAATATGTTAAAAGCTATGAATCAAGTTAATCAGGGCTGAGCAATGTGATTACTGGGGACAAATGATGGAAAATGAGACAGCACAAATGGACTAGAAAATGCAATAGTCTGCAAAAAATAGATTTGTTTTTACTTTATATGAACAATAATGACATTTCAAAAAGGAGTATGGGCATTCACTATTCATGATGATATTTGAAAGAAATTGGGAAGTACTAAAATATATTCTTGACAACTAAGTAGAACGAATTTTTAGAGTATGAGAAATTTTGGATATTGTGAATCTCTCAGCAATAAAAGGGAGAGATTTGATCTGAGGAAATAAAAGTAGAATAAGACCTAAGAAGATGAGATTTTTAAAGGTATATAAGAGCTTTAGTCATCTAACATAAACTCTGGAAAATATTGATGATAAGAGAATAGGCAGTATGGGACTTCAGCATTAATAAGGGCAAATGATGTTTTAGTGGACCCATTTAATCTGTTTTCCAGGCACCTGTGCCTAGGCCAACAGAATTAATCATGAAATTTTCCTCCTGCATTGGGCTGAACTCAGCTGACTGTGATTAAAATTTTGCTCTTTCTGTTAGGTTGGAAACTGTCTCTGAAACCTAATGATACAGAGTAACATATTCATATAAATTACATTATGTTGAACCAAGTATGGAAATAAGGATCACTGTTAACAAAGGGTTGGTTACTTCATTACTGTATGTTTTTTCTGCTACAACAGTACATTATTTTAAATTCTTTGCCTCTCAGTGAGTTTTGACTTAACTAGGGGATCGTATTGAAGCAGCAGTCTCAGTTTCCTCATTCTTCTGATTTTAATGAAAACCAAAAAGCTAACCTCAATGACTCGTACATACCACTGTCCCTCTGCTCTCTAATGTTGTCCTGGCACATTGCATTGTATTCACATTTTTTCTTTAGATTTAGTAAAAACGTGGGATTTAGTCAGTGAATGTTACAACAGATAGGTTGCTCCGCAGCACTGATTTTTTTTCCTTTCAGATCCTAAAGGTGGGGATATACGTAGTTAGCATTTGCTTGGTGAGAAGTACTGACTTATAAAGGTGATAAATATTAATGGCATATGAAGACCTTCCCTACAGTTGGATTTTGCCATCACCAATGTAGCAGCAAGGTAAAAATCACTGACAGCACCAGTACCAATATTAGCAATGGTGAAGTCTGAAAGCCACTTGAAAGTGGGTAGAGGCTGGGGAACGACATTGGAAAATGAGAAGGAATTGCTAGCCACCATCTCAGCAGGAACTTTTCTTCCATGTCTTTAGAATGTGGAAGAATTTTACAAATTCTTCATTTTCTTTTTGTTGTATTATGTAGTAAAAGCTTTTCTCCCTGACCCACTCAGGGATTAAAGTCATCAAAGGGTGTGGTGAGCTTTGTAAATGATGGGTAAGATTTCTTGAAATGGCTGCCTAAAGTTACAAACCTAGGTCTATATGGGTGAAAATGAAATAATTTCAGAATGTGAATATCTAGCCCTTAACCAGCTCTCACTAAAAGTCAGTTCGCATACTTTTTTTGATAACCTTGTCACCATAAGTATGATATAAATTTTAGCTGTGTGGTATGACTGTAAATGCATTGTAATTATCCATCTGTGTTTTAAAATGTTATTAGTGGTTTTGAGAAACATCCTCTTTGTGAATACTAAGACACTCAAGCCATTTGTAACCTCTTAAAATATGAGCTGATCTTAATGTCTGACTATGCAGTTACAGTTATTAATATGTCCATGACTTCCACAATTATCATAGCTGCTGTATCAGGAACCTCTCCAGATTAGAGGATTGTTCACATAACAGCTAAAAGAAATGGATATAAGGTTTTGAATCTGTTTCACGTTTGCCATTTGAATGACTTATGATTAAGGTGTTTTATTTTGATTTTTTTCCTCCTTATTAAGGCCCTAGAATGAATCATTATAACAGTCTATGAGATTTGGTTATTAAGATGTTTGAAATCAGAGTTATTACTACCATCCTTTATCTGAGCTTCTATTGAAAAGTCCAGTGCCAAGACTGGAAATTTTCTTTCCACAGGCATATATTCTAGCAAGAACAAGGGTATCATACTTTGAGATTAAAGTTCAACAAGAAATAAAAATTAATTTCATCAGCAGTTTTCCAGTTTTGCCTGTAATAATTACTTCTGTTTTGAGACAACACGGCAAAGATTAAACCATCACTAAATTTTTAAGTTAGATCTGTTTTCTATTTATAATATGAATATTACCTCTCAAATTTACTACAAATTAGCCTTCAGGGAGCTATAACAGATTACATTTGAATCTATCCAAACTTGGCAAATTGGTTAGGCCCATGCTTAAGTTTGTCCCTCTTCAGCAAACTCTTTCAGCACATACATGCTTAGGGCTCAGTGAGGACAGCGAGACATTAGTTATGTGCTTAGGCTACATTCAAAAGTTATGTTTGTGCCTGAGTACCTTGCAGAATAGATGTGGACTTCTGAAGGGAACGAAGTAGAATGAAATGCCTCTGTCATTCCCCTGGGTTGAAACCTGCATTTCCAGCTTGTGCAAGTAGCACATAAAGGAAAAGGAAGCCGCAGGATAGAATCCTCGTCTCAGCAACCCATACAAACAAAACAGAAGCCCTCTAGTTTCATGCTGGAGTACACTAGATCTTTGAAATTACATTTCCCTTCAGCCCAATCTTCTTGCTAATTTCCATGTACAGTTTATGTTCAGTAACTGAAATTGAAAGATATACTTTATATTTAATGCTCTTTGAAATTGGTATTTAAAACAACAACAACAACTGAGACAACAGAAGCTCTGTTTTTAAATTTAACAAAATAACTTACAAAAGGACAGCTTTGTTTTGACTGGAGAGTTTCTCTGCGTGATTTAATCCTTCCAGATACTTCACTAATTTTTCTTGTTTTAAGATAATATGTTGTTCTTTTTATCTACTGGGCAAGCTCCTCTTTTTCTTGTGGAAGAATGTCTCATCTCTGTTGCAATGGAGTTGTGGAAGAATACATTTGCATTGAAAATACAGTTTTTGCTGACAAGTATTTTTATCTGAAACAAACAAGGAAGTGAAGATCATTGTATGTGCCCTTTTTTCCCAGGTTAATTGTGATGGGTGACCTACTAAAATCTTCACAGAGCAAAGCAGAGTTTCATATAACTTGAAATGACAAAAAAAATGCAAACTTCAAACTCAAGTCACAAATTCAGACTGAAAAATCCATTCTTCTCTTTCCTGTGACTGAATATGACTGCGTAACAATGACTTTCCTGGATAGTTCTGCTAATTCAAAGCCAGGAAAACACAAATTTTGAAATGCTTCTTCCACCAGCGTGCCTTGTTTTGGGCACAGGACAGACATTTGAGTAGTTCAGGTTCTGTCCCTAGCTCTTCTACAGACTGGCTGGCCATGTCATTCTGTTTCATTGTCTGAGTGTCTTTTTTTCCCATGAACTTAGTTTACGATAAAACGACCTACCAATTCTATTAGTCCGCTTCTTTGCCTTCTCTGGAAGACACCGGTGTAATATAATTACAGCCTACTTTGTAACACACTTCAAAAAGTACATTGCAATGGTAGTAAGACATTGTCTGGCTAGCTCAGCCCAGCCTAGTTCACCAAAAGATTCAGGAGTGAGAGCCCAGGAGAGCAGCAAACTACTACTATTATACTCGGAGAATGAGATATTTTAACATTATGTTCATTTCTTTGCTCTGCAGTAGTGTCACTGCTTAGAAAGCCCTTATGAAACTTGTGTCAGTAATTTATGTTAATGACGTTTCAAAGCCAAACTCATTACTAGTAAAATGTCATGCAACTCCTTTTCCTTCGGTGGTTTTTCATTCATAGGAACAGAGATTATGGTCCACGATGTTCTTGAAACATGCTAAAGTGACAGTTCATGGATATCTGAAAACAGTTTCTTGATCCAAAAATCCAGCATTACTTTTCTGCCCTGGAGACTGCCGATATATTATTGTCCTAATCTGAGCACGTGTAACTCAAAACTTGACTTGGATTCAGACATAACCTTTGTTTCAAACCTCCGGCACCACTAACATCTGTTCAGTAGGATTTTTCCATGTGGATCCTGAGCAGCTCAGCCATCAGCTGCCTCCGGATGTTCTCCAGCCTAAGGCTGCCAGCCGCGTGCGGTGCCCACCTCTCCGCGCCTGCCTGCTCCGGCAGCCCAGAGCGGGCAGAGCACCGAGGCAGCGCCTCTTAGGGCAGGGCAGGGCAGGGCATGGCGCCGTGGGCCTGACCGAGGTTCGCTCTGCGTTGCCCTGCGCGAGCGGGAGTTCTCCGGGAGGGAGACGTGGATCCTCTGAAGCCATTCATTGCTAACAGTCCCAGCTAGTGATAAATCCCTGCACAAGCTGTGGTCCAGTTTCTCCCCTGATCTGTATTATGATGTTGATAACCTCCGTACCTTAAAGTATATGAATACGATTATTTTGCCAGTGGTATCTACATAGCCTATTTGGGAAATGGGGAGTAAAACAGGGTAAGATAAAGTCATTTTGGGGGAAAAAAACCACTTGCTTCAGAGAGTGGAACTGGAAATCTCTGAAACAGCAGCTAACTAACTAACTAAATGGGAGCAGGTAGTTTTTAAAAAAATATTGTAAATAAAATCTGGTAATTGCTGTCAATTGGACAAATGACCTAAAAGTTTGCACAACCTCTTTTTCCGTTGTACTAGTGCACTCGCGCTATCATCTTTCCTGAATTATTCTCTTGCATGATGGTAGTGTTCAAAAGCCCAGCTCAGGATTGTGTCCCTGTTGCGCTGGCTACTGTACAAACACAATGTAGGGACAAAATCTGGTTTTGGAGTGACCACTAACACCCACATTTTCAATACATAGAGTATGGTTAACTTTCTAAAACTATTTTACTAAGTGAATCTGTTGCAGATTTTTACGCATCAACTAACTAGTAAATTTGCAGCAACAATTTGATATTAATTCTTTGGTTTTAGAGTTCCTAATCCTTTTTGCCATGTGCCCTTTAATTTCCCTCTGCAGCAGCTCATCTCTCATTTTAAAAGTCTCCTTTAAGAGCTAATGTTAAATACATTCATGAACTGATGAACAGTTCTACATAACTCTGCTAATGATTTTTATATTATGCTTACTATTCACTTGTCAAAGGCCTGAAATCATAGCCCAGATAAGAATATCAACCATCCAAAGTGTAATGATATATTTTCTCACTTGTTGTTTGTTATAAACTACCATCCAGTTCTCAGAAGTGAGGAGTGTTGGTGCCAATACGCATTAGAAATACACTGAACTTCCTTAGGTCTGGATGTGTTTGCTTAGTGTAGGCGCCCTTTTTCTTTGTAAATAACAAGTTATGTTAGTGCAGAAACATCTGAGGTAAAATAAAAGCAAAACATTTCTAAAGCATATAGTGGACATATAGGCCTGAGTCTCTATGACCTTTATGAAAATATAGAGAATATAAAATAGATGTGAGAGGTTCCAGTTCTAGTCTAATATTATTTGCCTTGGTTTAAAGGATTCATCAAAGCCCACGGCAACAGTGAGCTGTTTCTACTCTGTTTGTTTAGAAACTTGTTTGAATGTTTTGGAGGTTTTGAGGGTTAGGAAAGAGAAATCCTAAATTTTGCTCTAAGACCCTGAGTACAAAGTGATTCAAGATTTGATTAATCTAGTTAGTAAAAAACACTTTATATTTTTAATTAATGCCACTGTTCAGACTCTTGGCATAAATCTTTTGGAGTAGACAAGGACACTCCTTACAGACTTGTCCTTAATTTTAGGTTTTTTGAAGTTACTTCAACGTATCAGCTGTGTTAAGCCGTGTTTCTATGTCTTCTCTTTTTAAACAATAAATGGCAGAATAGTGTGGAAAATGAGTATTATTACTAGCCTGCAGTAGCCTCTAGTGGCCTGAGGCAATTGGTTGTATGCAAAATACAAATGCTGCTAGCACCCATGGCTTTTCTTCTTAGCTACACATAGGTTAAATATATATTTATATCTGATGTATTTGAGATAATACTTGGTCTGGGGCCAGCGTAATGCAAGAGAAAAGAAAGTTGCGTGTACATTTTCAGCAGAGCAGGAAAACAAGTCTGAATTTGAATTTCTGTTTATCATGCTTGAGCATTAGCTAAAAGGCCTATCCTGAAGATGTTGTCAACGTAACAGAATGGATGTTAATTCTACATGAGAGTCCATGCTTGGTCATGGCTTTCAGTTCAACCTGTTTATATCTAGCTAGGGTCTGAAAGATCCCCGAAACACATTGCTGATGGAAAGAAACAGAAACTACCTTTTATGCATTTTATTAAAAGTATTAAAAAAGAAAAAACAACACTAAGAAAATGCTGTCACAAGTGGTAGGCTGAATAGCAAAATAAATATTTTTTAAAACAATACAAATCAGACTGTGAGGAAATCAGCAAGCTGGTCTTAATACTAGTTTAGAATTCAGTATTGGATTAGTACCAATGAGTCTTACAAACTCTGAAGAGCAGCTTATGAGCATGGCTGTTCACAGAGTTAGAAACCCTGAAAAAATCACTTTAACTGGGTCAACCAAATGTAAATTGAGGATGAATGAGTATTTTTCTGCTGAAATCAAACTACTGTCTTATTTTTGAACCACAGGATCAAAGCCAAATAGAAAGCTTCCACTCCTGAATTTATATTGCAACGGCTAAACCTTTCCTCCATTTTCCCCTCGGTAGAGATACTACGTTATGGGTCTTAAAAGAACACTGATTAGTAGAAATACGACAGTTGAGAGCTTTATACTTTTTAGAGATGTTAAACCCAGAATACAGGACCCATTTTACTGAGTATTTTTATGAGATTGTTTCAAGAATACTTAAACCTTTGTCTGACATCTTCCTTGTGTAGATGTTATAGGATCATTCAGACATCATTCAGACTCTATAATCAAAGGATAAAAGCCTTGTCCATTTCTCAGCTAAAAAGAAACACAAGACAAAATAGTAAAAAGAAGAAAGATTCAAAGCATAACCAGGTGTTGGCCAACTTTCAAGATCATAATCTCAGGATTCCTGATGACCTAGAACAATATTCAAGAAGCCAGAACATGCTGGTACAATGCTCCTAGCTAGTGGTCTTCTTTCAATAGAGAGACACACTGGTCAAAGGCTAAGGAAGAATCTTTCTCGATAAAATGATTAGTTTGTTCCAAGGCGATTTGGTCTTGGATTTCTGGAAATTCCGTTTTCCTTCATATAGCTTGTTGAATTGAAAAGCAAAGCTTCTCCTCTTTACCCCTAATTCCTATGATTTATGAGTATCACTCTCTCTGTCTTACTGCATTTCCATTCAATCCCTTGAAACCAATCAAGTGTGAAACCTGGGACTACGCAACTCATTCCACTAAGGTCTAAGATACATCATTTGGGGTTTTTATTAACATGATAAAGTCAGCTTTAAATTTTTTTCCTTTAAGTCAAGTCTTTCTCTGTAGAGTCACAAGCAAAAGTGAGAGATTGCTTTGTTCATTTACAATACCTTTATTAATATACATGCTTTGACTTGAACTCTAGAGAAGCTTTTCTCCCTCAGATGACTGTACAGGAATCTAGAAAGTAATTTCTCACTTCATCACCTAAGTTTGGAGCCAGAAGTAAAGTGCTTTGAATGCTCCCTGTTTGTCACAATTTTACAGAAGTACAACCTCAAGTTGTATTAAAATAACTGACTAAGAAGACCTGACAATTGCCAGTCACTAAGTAGGTGTCCCCCAGTAAATTAAACAAAAATATTAGCATTATGTAACCCAGCTGTCATCATTTGTCTTGCAAACAACACTAGATAGTCTGTATTTTGGAACTAATGCATAATCAAAGTTTTTGCATTTTATAAGAATTTTTGTCAGTAGCGAAAAGTTACTACCCATGGGAAAAAAAAAAAGAAAAAGTCACATGAATTCTATGTTCCTTTATAACTTGCTTGTTTTATAATTGTGAATTCCCCAGGGTTTATGTTATAATTTTAGAAGAAAAGCTGGTCTCAGGGGAAGAAGGAAAGGGAAATTATGCCAGGGTGCGCTTTCATGATTGCTTTCAACCAATATAAATTCACACAGATACCAAATGGGATATCCCCACTCTCACTGCATGTGCAATGTCTTTTCTTCTGTCAGCACTCATCTTACAGAGCTTTGTGGGCAGTCAGATCAGGCATTGATCCTGATGAAAACTATCCCTTTTTCATTTCTTGGATTAATTTTCATTCTTTCTTTTGGATCCCTGGACAATCATGAAAACACAAGTGTTTACAGAAGAAAAGTAGCAGGCATATGCAACTGAAGGACAAGAAGAGACTGTCCCTTTTGACAGAAGCATGGACAATTTTAATTGAGAATGAAAATACTCTCTTGGTTAAGAGAAGTATAAACAGGATTTAATCATCTGATGAGAATCCATCAAAGTCCGTGTTTACATGAGGTAACATAATAGCTACTGCAGAATAAACTGTTCTGGAAGAGTTAACTACATGGCCTTCCTGTTCCAAAGTAGAAGTCACTGTCACCTTAGAAGAGTTACTCCAGAATATTATAAAATTTTAATATAGTATCTCCATGGAAAATTATTCCAGAACAATTGTCTTAGCCACTTTCCTCAGAAAACAAGAGATAAAAATATTGTTTGGCTCATAAGGAGTACTAAGAACATACTCAGCATTGATTTCTTTCTTGGGTGGTTTGCAAAAATCAGGCTGTTTACATGGTGTAGATAGAGTATACAGGCATTTTCTTGCTTAGCACCTGATAACTTGCCTTTGCTCTTTTGTGTTCTGCTGAATTGTAGATGCTCAGTCTAATTGTTTGAGAGGTGAATCAAATGTAGTCTGATACTTAAGAATCCCAGGAACAGGTCTAGTGATTTAGTACTACATACAAAACCATTAATGCAGCTCCACACCTCAGTAGAGCTGTAGTTCCCAATTCGTAATCCTTCTTAAGACTGGAATAGACTAACCCAAACATGTGCACACCTCAGTGCTCAGATTTTCAAGTTGCTCTGTTACTCATTAGCATTATGTGAAGGAAAGGGCAAAGCACTCTGGATAGTATATAACACACACTTCACCCCTGGAACATTGCCCAGTCCCTCAATCAAATTCAGTCAAGCCTCTTAGAGTTAAAAACAGTTCAGCTTGTTTTCTTTTCTCTTTCTTTTTGTATACTTCTTAGATCTTCTTAGAACCAAAAATAAAAGTGATGAAGATGCTAGGATGGATCTTTGATGGCATACAATAATCTGTGAAAATTACATTAACTTTTTTGACTCAAGAAAGTCTGGAATGTGTGGTCCCTGGATTCCCTTGGTGTTGGGTATAAGTCAGACTTACCTGCTAGATGGCATGTCTGGTTTAATTAGGAGGAAAACTGTACATTCAGAAATGGTAAAAAATACGGTATTTCCACCTCCTTTGATTTTCTAGCAAGTCTTGAGGAGGCTGCTGCTTTTTCGGAAGTAACTTAGCTTTCATTTGAAAACTTGCAAAGCAAGGTTCTAACTCCTACACTTGGAAGATGTGATTGGAAAGCCTGGGAAATGTGATTACCCATTGATAAAAACTAATAGGTTTTAAAGATAATTCAAAAAGAACAACTGAAGAAAAAAACCACCATTTTGAGACCTGGCTCACATTTTCATTATCTTTAATATTTGGGATTGGCAGAATTAGGAAGAGAAATTTACAAAGAGGATGGGGTTAAATACATCCCAGGTGTCCTCAGCCCTAAATGGCTGATGACTTTATCTAAATATATCTCTGATATTCACAAGGAGTGAGAGGATGATCCTGTTGTACAAGCATGACTATGTCCCATATATCTGGGAAACTGGAGCAGTGGATTTTATTCTGCTTCCCATCTTTTAAAAATCAAGCCAGGCACTTTCCACAGTGGTGTACCCTCTGCAGGTGAAGACAGTGATCTCTCAGGAAAACTTAGTCCTTTATCTTTGTGTGTCTCGGTTCCGTATACATAAAAGAGAGATAAGGATAATCCTTTCCATTTCTGGGCTGGTACTGCCAGTCCATTTTTAAGGCATAATATAAGTTGTGTGGTTATTTTATAACCCAATATGACAGTGACTCTTTGATCAGGATTGTGAATTTATTTCACAAAAACTAAGTATCATGGAACTCTTCTGTGACAAATAAATGCGTATGATTGTTATAAGGGTAACAGGAATCGTGATAGTGATTGAACTGTGTAACTCAAGTTGACTTGTGTAACTCATGCACAGAACCTTGACTTTAGGTAGTATTTTCATAAGGTCCACAACTTCTGATTTTGTTTTATTTGTTTTATAATTATGGAAGTTGAATGTTCTGAAAAATTGCAGTGAGTCAGTGGTGGAACTAAGAGTTCCATTTATAGTTTATGAAAAGTTAATAAATGATTAGTGGATGTTTTAATAAATAATTATAGCTTGTTTATAGAAGGATCAAATGTGACTTATAACCATCTTTATCACTTATTCCTGATATACATGGAACCATCTGCAACCATCTATAATCACCACAAAAGCTAGGAGGGCTTGCAATATGCGTTAAAGAATCTATTAACCACATATTAACCCTCTATAAACCATTTCAAATGGATTCTTAACGTGAAGTGTGAATAACTTAAGCTCCAGGTTCTGATTTTAAGCTCTGGCCTGTGGACTGTCTTATGCTGACAGTGTGTCTTTAAGACCAGTATGTCACCCTAGATATAGAGCTGTGACTCTTTCTTTGTGATGTTGTGCCTTAACATCATTATTTGTGTACTGTCTGTCTGCGCCTCTTCCAGCTATATGGGAAGTGATGCTTCAACAAATGATGGAGAACAGTCACAGCAGGAAGCTTCATGGTTTTATTACAAGCCCTTGGTTACATCTGTAAAATGTCAAGAGCAGTGGTTAACCACCAGCTCCACCATTATTTCTTCAAAAAAACTGAAATGCACTAAAATGAACTATTCAACATATTGCCCACTCTTTTACTTTTGTTACTGCCAGCTCATTGTATATAAACATATGCTGGTCAGATATTTTGTGTTAAATGCCTGCTTTCTCTCCGTTTCTGCTCTTTAGAATTTCCTCCTTATTGGCATGTTTGCAGCCCAGCAAGTGCAGTGGTACTCACGGCAGTCTAGAGCTCAATGCTAGCCAAGTGCTTTAGTGTGAAATGTGCATCTGTGAGCAGAGGGAGTGGTGAGAAATCCCTGGACCAGCACGCAGTGTGCCAAATTCATCCTGGGAGGAGAAGCTTGTGAATGAATGATGAGCTCAAATATAGGGTTAAGCAACTGTGCTGTAACTCCTTAACTGAGATATTTGAATCTCAAGCTGTTTGTCTCAGTTTGAAATGAACACACAGAAATATTCAAACATCTAAGGAATGCGAGTTGGCTCAGGACTCGGCACTGTTACTGTTGGTATTACACTGGCGGTTAGTAGTAATTCAGGACAACTTACGGGTTATTGTACCGCTCCAGTGATCACTCCCAGGCAGACCAGTTTCAAACCAACTGTGCCTGCAAGCATGGCCCCATGGGACCACTGCTGTAATTAAACAAAACCTCTCTTATCTTATGCAGTGGTGTGTGCTCGTTGTTTTCACTTCAGAATTACCTGAGGGAGGCATTCTTTGTGAAAACTGCATTTCATCAGTGCTGTTGATCAGTGCTGACTTCTCTGAGATGCACAGGTTTAAGTGTAAATACTGTATTCTTGGTCTCCTTTCTTTCTCCCTATAGGGGCAGGCACTATAAATTAGACAGTAGTGGTTTTCTCAGTGTGATACTTGTTTAATCCCACAGATTGTTCTTTTACTTCACTGCCTATAGACTGAGGATACTGTTTCAGTTATTTTAAATTCTTTCATTTGTAATATATTTCAGTAGCTGCTGGAGAAGCGAAAATGAAGTTGTTTTAAAATCTCTAGTATTGTTAGGGTTACCATGACTGAAACAGCTTCTGTGTGTTTACGTATATGAACTGAGTTGATATGTTGATTGAATTCCTGCTATACAGATATCAGCATTAAAAAAAATGTGATTATGACTGACAGCAGCTAATGTGCTTTTGATCGTCAGCTGTTGGAAGGAAGTCATTGGTAATCAAATGGATGGGAAAATTTTGTACTTAACTCTTTGCCTTTTCTTCTTAGTTCAGATTTGCAGTATGCAAGAGTACAGAATTTTACATTATTTGTTCTATGCAAGGACTTTTTCACTGAAACATTGGGACCAGGGGTAGATAGATGGCTGATAGACTGCACAATGCTAGATTTTCTTTTAGCAGCAGGGAAATGAGCTTCTCTGTATTAACATGCTTTTTTTTTTACCCTGTTGCCTATAGAACCAATGCAAAATGGTGAAATCTACCAGCTGCGTTGGTATCATTGATGTTTTTCTTACTCCACTACTGTCATGAGTTATTTTTATATTCTGCTTCTACTACACAAATGTCAAAGTCAGTGTTGACTGACTCTTGTGCATTAATACTAGCAGCTTACAGTTTCACTGGTGTTATTATATTGCTCAGTAACACCACTCGAAGTTTAAAATTACTAATTGTGCTGGTAAAATATACATCCACTGAAACTTATTTCTGGGTGCAAATTTGAAAAGATCATGTAAATTTGAGAACATTCTGCAAATTTAGAGCTAAAATTGCTTGAAGGCAGAAAATTAACTAACTAGACTTGTGCCTCAGTAGCTTTAAAAAATTTTCCAAATTTGAAGCTTTTGATTTTAAACCAGAGAATTCTTTCATCACTGCAAAACACCTAGCTTAGCCACTTGAAAACAGTGAACTCCCACCATAAAAGAATGTGCCTGCTTTTCTGACATGCTGCGCACCTTCTCCTCTCACCATCTTTTAGGAACTGAGTAGAGACAAGATTCACAGAACCTAAGTGCGACTTGAATGACATGTTGGTCTGTGCGCTCTGCACAGGTGTGAATTTTGACCAAAGTGCTGAGAATTTGCTCAAATTGCTTTGCAGTTAGGACAGTCATCTGGAATCTACTTCAAGAGAAGGAAAATTCTATGCACAGCTAGTACATCGAGATAATTTTACTTTTAAAATCATGGTCTCAGCTTACATATTTGAGATAACAGATGCAGCTCTGCCCTGCAGCAAAGCCTTATTCTCCATATCATATGATTGTTACATTAGGAATACATCCTGCTTAAAAATAGAAATGCCTGCTGCACAGTTTTGGTGGTAAAGAAATAAAAGTCATTATTAATAGGAATGTTTATCATACAATTTTCAGTTGTTTAAGTTTCACTAATCAAGTCCACATGACTTGAACCCAGGTACCACACCCCCTTAAGCACTGAGTATTAGCGTATTGGAAGAACCAAAAATCCTGATGAGTATTTGCATTGTGTTTGCTCAGGAATGTAATGGAAACTGGGGAAAAGAGAATGAAAGAGAGAGAGAGACTTCTCGAAAGGATGACTGTCTTTTGGCAGATGCTAACATGTAGCTGTCTTCAAAATTCCCACGGAACTTCAGAGAAATTAAAGGTATTAGTCTCACTATCCTGGCAAAACTGTGGTTGGGTGAATTGTGTCCTACCTGTTTAAATTTCTCTTGAAATGGGTCTCAGGAGTGAATGTATGCTTAGTGATATCATTTTTATGAAAACAAGACTGACACTAGGACTGACACAGGTCCACAAATTTCATAAAATAAGTAATTTTCATTCTGAATAGTCTTTGTTCAGGTATTTGTTTATTTCAGAGGCAAACCTAGTGTAGGATGAACTGGCATTGAAACAAAAATTACTGTAGTATGAGACATACAAGGCACTGTGTGCTGTTTTCAAAGCTGCATCTCTGCCACTGGTTGCACTACAGATTTCACTGCCAGTTATGGGATTTCAGCATTGCGCCTGCTCTAATAGTATTGACATACTTTTACATCTCTGAAGCAACATAAAGAGGTGCGATTTTCCTGCTCTGGTCCTTCTTGACTCTCAAAATCAAATGAAATCTCTTGTCCTGCCTAGATCATTTCATTCTCTCACCCCATTTTATTTCACTGCTAGTGCCTGAAAGTCAATGGAAAGCCCCTAAGTGAATTACAGACAGATCTTGGGTAGCTGAATACAGAATTATTTGCAAACTGGAAAAAAAAGCCCCAAACAACAACCACAACAACATCAAAATCTGCTTCTTAAAGGGGAGAAACAAAATAGGATAATGTATCAATTTCCATGATTTTTTGGCCCACTAATTGTTCTAAAACATACTTGTGACTTTATGCCAGGCACTTTTGCATCTCAGTAAAATATATTGGTTGCTGCTGCCATTGCTAGAGAAAATTTTAAAATACTGGGAACTGATTTTAAGTATAAGCACGGAAAAAAATGCATTTATCGCCTTTAACATTTTTTTTTCAGCTTAGTTTGTTGTTCTGCAAATATTTCAGTGCTATAATTGAGCGGAGTGCAAAGGATTTTAGGTGAGAGAAACTAAAGCTAAGTAAAAGGCCACAGCAAAACACTTGTAGCTGGTGCGATTGCAGTTCACGCGGAATGTGAACAACATTGGTGCTCTGCTAATAATGCAGCAAGACAGAGAGGCCGACAGGGAACGTGTTCTTTCTGAGCTTCCTTAGCAGCACCCTAACTCCTAAACAGGTCACTAAAAACTAAGCAAAGACAGGTCAATTAATGCATAATTGTGGGCAATACTTCCTCTTCTTTCCACGCCCTTTGCTGACATAAATTCAATTTATTTAGCCAGCTGATACCATAACATGCTATCAAAAGCTATGCTGAATGACAGCTTCTGGAAGTTATCAGCCACCTGATTAAAAAAAAAAGGAGGAAACCAAGAGTCTTGAAAAATAGAATTTCTACCACCATGAGAACATTGTGTTCTTCCTTTTACTGTCTTCCTTTATACCCTGTTACCTCCCTCACCCTAGTGCAGCTGTGACTGCGAAAATGATAACTGTTTGAAAAGAAGCACACTGTGGGATTTTTTTTCCAGCTTCTGACCCTTCATTCCTCCAGGAAGAGGCAGACTTCGGACAGAAGCATTGCTCCTGAAGCCCCAGGCCACCACAGGTGGGCAGCAGGCAGTCAAAATGACCAGTGTCAGGATGGAGGAGCAGGAAAAAGGCAGCTGGAACAAAACTAAGAGCTCATCAACCCTAAGACCCTTGCACTTTAGCATCTGATCCAAAATCCACCTGCATCACAGAAGTCTTCCAGTTACAGTGGGATCCGAGTCAGGTTCAGGACAATAAATATGACTGAGGCCTAGCAGTTGTTGGGAGAAGATACAGCCAGGTGCTCTGGTAGAGCTGCTGGCATACAGTCTGTCTAGTGATAACAAATTTAGTTGCAAGATGAACGGACCTAAGTTCGGGGTGAGGGATAAGCTGCACTCAGCCCCAGCTTGGCCAAAGGGTGTGCTTTTTAAACAAGATTGAACAGCTCTTCAGTTCCAGGGAAACAAATATATTCAAGGCAACCTGTATCATTCAGGTGAGGGATGTAGAAAGAATTTAGGGAGAAAGGGAACCAGAGGGGGCGTATTTCCAAGGAAGATATTATCAATTTCCAAATGTGATTCGGTGCCTGAGAATAGTATGCCTACAAGCAGCCATTACATAAATTCCATCTTTTCCCCTATGAAATTAAAGCTTTATAACAAATATTGCAAATGGACTAAATAAGAAATAATGATTTTTAACATCTTCTTTATTTCCAGCTGATTCACTGGTATAATGGTACATACGAAGCAGGCAAACTCAACCTGTTGCTATTCCAGACTGGGACTGAGAATGGGTGAAATCGGTTACCTGAATTTCAAGCAAATAAATGGATATCACATTACTGAGCCAAACCTTTAGCCTAGATTGAACTTTTTAAAGTTTGAACCATTTTTTTCTCCCTCAAACCCATGCAGCACCGTCCTTTTGCTTTAGGCCAGAGTAGACATGAGAGAATCTAAATATCATCAGGGAACAACGTTTGAGCATAGCTGGAGATGCAGAAACTGTCCAGAATCTTCTCTTGTGAACTTGTCTCTGAGATTTCTAGATTTAATTTCAGGCTCTAATTTTCCAGCTTTTTTCTGTTAAGTAGCTGAAAATGGAAGTTGCTGATCTGAATTGGACTTGCCCATTGAAAATTTCCTGCTTGGCTTTTCAAAGTCAAGCATGAATCTTCTTAAGGTGGAAGGAAAGCAAACACATTTATTTGTTTAGAAACTTCGCTTCTCCAGCAAACAGTAGCTACAACAAATCGTTCAATCTAGGATATAATAAAACCTGGTAATTTTTTAAGCAAAAGCCTTTCCTTTTTTCCAGCAGTTAAAGTTCTGACATGCAGTGCTCATTGTTTAACAATGGAAAATATCCAGCTCTTCTTTCCTGCTTGTGTGTGGTCTGTCAGATACTTATCTGAAGAAAAGTGAATTGCGACTTGCTGCTCAGCCACAACATGGACATGCTGCACCCCTTGGGAGGGATTATATATATTCAAACCAGAGAGAATCTCCTCCACTGCTTTTTCCCCTCCCATGTGACAACTCTACTTTCTAAATACAAGAAACTGTTCGAAGCAGGCTAGCTGTGGAGGCTGCTTTGATGTCCTGCCATCACACTGAGCTGTGGAAAGCCTTCTTGTTGTCTTATGTAGGGAGCAGTTGGAGGATATCAAAGGGAAGATGAGATGTTAAGTTTTTATTGATGAATGTTTAATAGTCTGAGTTGTAAGCTGTCATGAGTAATGCCGTAAAAGGATTCATTCTGAATCTCGCTGTTTGCCTTACAGTGCCTGAAAGTGATTAGCCTTTAAAGAGTACAAATCTTTATTTTTTTTTTCTCCAGCAATTTATTTTCTGCAGCAGATTAAAAGAAATCTATCATGATACTTAGGAGAGAGTCAAGTAGGCCCATTAGGTTAATACACCAGCCTCTCAGTTTGAGACCTGAGTTTGAATGAGGTTTACAGCAAAAAAAGCAATGAATTTAGCACTGTTTTCTGAAAGCCTACTAATGTGACAAGTTTGGCCACATCCCACTGGGCTTAGGGTCATGCATCTCATGAGGTGCAACTTTATACCTCGTAAAACATGAAGTATGTTAATTGAGCAATGTGCAGAAACACTGGGCACAGTCCCAAGGATACAGCCAGAAGATAGCTGAGGAGTGATCTGTTCCCCTTCCCCTTCCCCCCTCAAAAAAACCCCAAATAATCCTATTTTCCTATCCCCTGGAACACCAAAGTTTTAAAATAATGTAAACAAAACCATTTTAAGACCACCGCTCTCCTGTTCCCCACTCCCCATAGAAAAAATGTGTTCAATATAACATCTAACACACACTTTGAAAATAAACATGTGCCAATATAGGGGAAATTCTGGGGGACAGGGTGGGATTCATATTGTTATAGGTTAGTCCTGGAAATAAATGCTTCTAGAGATACAGAGCAATCCAGAAGTGTTCCGGAAGGAACACAGAGTGCATGAGGGCTGAGAGAAAGAGGGTGGAGGAGAAGAAGAGGTGAAATCATTGCAGGAGATTGCGTGGCTGGTACATGTTTCATTACCCTGCCAGGTAATTATGAACAGATAGTATGGGCCTGATAGATCTGAGTGATGCTTGATAAAGCTTCAGGAAACAAAAAGGTTTCTTCTCGCATACTAAATGTAATGCAGGAACAAGTTTTGGTTAAACATGAGCTCTAACCAGCTATGGTGCAAGACACTTCAATTTACAAGTTTTAATGAAGTTCAAATGCAATTGTGAGAAAGATGCCAGCTAAAACAGCCTTAGGTTCAGGCCCATAGTGTACTTTGTTGAACTCTATTGAACATATAAAGAAGCCTAGCATTATCCTTTAACTGCTGCCCTGTTCTGTAGAGAGCAGTTTTTTGGATGAGGAAAAAAGATGATTATTCTTTATGATTCTTAATCAACCCTTGATCACAGCTAATTTAGCGACTTTTGACAGCATAAGAAGCATTTGCATGCTGTGAATCCATATTTATCCACTAAAAAATGGATTGAGATACTCCACTCGTGCCCGCCTAGATTTCTGAGCAACCATCAGATAGATAATGATTTTTGTTCGCTACCATCTGAGCTGGTGATGAAAAGCTTTCTCAGTTTGCAATAGCAAATAGGTTAACCTCCTAACTACTATCACTGTCACAATGTATTTTAAAAGATCATTTTTGCTCTCAGTCATCCTAAAAAAATAACATGAAATAATGATTTTTTATGAGGTGTCCCAGAAAAAACTCTGGCTTAAACAAAAAAATCTAATGCTCATGCTAACCTGAGGACACAAACTGGTGAGGAAGGAGAAATCTGCATGTGCATGATATTTATGGGGTGTGTGGGGATAAACTTATGCACAGAGATATGTATATGCCTGTGTCTTACACACCCACAATCTGGTTTACACATCTGTGCAAAAACACATGACTGAAAATCTGCACCATCGCTTTGTTGTCTGTATACTGATTAAAGGCAGATAGAGTTTCCCTTATTTGGAACAAAGAGTTCTGGTTTCTGTCTTATTTTCACTTTTTAGTAGACTTTGTTTGCATAAAGAAATCTTCAGCAGAGCATGATTTAACAGGCCACTCTTCAAAAAACAGTAAGCTTTACATAGGCATCTTGAAAGGCGGACTTAGAAGGGTGATAAATATTTAGTTGGACCCAAAGATTAACTGAATACAGTTCTCAGTCTCAATTATAGAAGGCTGTAGTGGGAAGAGATGACAGGATTTTCCCAAAATATTGTTTGGGATTAGAAACCTATGGGGATTTCCCTTGGATGACAGGCTGTTAAAGTTTACTTAGAAAGTGCAAAATTTTCATTACTTTCCAAAATACACGCTTCACTACTTCTCTGATTTTTTTTTATTCTCTGCAGATCCATGACAAAGTGTCTCACAGTTCAGTGGTGAAGCAAGGGGGAACAAAGAGCTAATTAAATTATCATGAATTATTTTCTGTAATTTACATGTGTTATAACAGTTCTTTGGTGTAGGCATAAAATCTTATTTTAATATGTGTTTGTTTAAAATCAATATACACGAACAAGAATATTATTATTACTAATTTAAAAAAAAAGTTTTCATAACAATGCTTTCCAACTACCTCTCTCAATAACGAGGGCAAGCACTTCCAAGTGTCTTTGAGCAGACAGCTGGAAATTAGAAAAAGGCATGAAGACCGTTATGTCATTGGGATCTTTCTCAGGTAGAGCAAGTAAGCTTCAGACAGCATACTTCTTGATACAAAAATTGAGCTTTTCCAATGCATGTCAGACAAGGATGATCAAAAATTTTTCTTTCAAAAATTACTTTGGATTGGAAATTATTTTAGATTGGAAAATATTTAAGCACATGTTCCAGAAAAAAGTCATCTTATTTCCCAAAACCTGTCCATCCTTCAAAAAAAATTGTATTTTGATATTTCTAGCTTGGCTACCTTCTTTTGCTATTCTCCTCTATGGGTTGGATTCTCTGTCTGAAATGTATCACCCGTGAATGCCCAAGAAAGCCCAAGATTGACTGTGGTAATGTAGCACAGGGGCTGAGCAAGAGAGGAACATGTCAGCCACATGGCAGCTTTCGTCACAGAAGCAAGGCTTTTCTTTTGCAGTGCCTCATTTCTGTGATTCTTGAATTTGCTTTGATTTAGTGCTTGTCTTTCAGTTTTCTGGTGTACAGAAAGGAAAAAAATGCTCAGAACTTTCTAGCTGCTTTCCAAATTATTGGGAAATAATGTCCACTGCATTTTCTTGACTGAGAGCTAGACTGTTGGGTTATCTTTACCATCAACGCTTTGGCTAAAGCTATGGTGTTATCATATGCTAATCAGCATATTCCAATACACTCACCATCTAGTGCGGAACAGTCAGTGAATATTTTATTATACACTCAGTTGCCTTAGGCCTTTAAAACATTTTTAGAACATATTTGCTAATACATGTCAACCACATTCCTTTTCTCAGCTTTTAAGCAATGCCATACATGGTCATGAAATGGAAGGTGGGTAGGTGCTGAACTCATCTCGGAGTCTGATCCCAAGTGTTTCTATATGCTGCGTAGTAGCTACAACTTTCTTCACAGTTTATATTGACTTTATTACACTTCACTGCAATCTGTTTTAAAAATAACGAACATTCCTTATTTCTCAAGAACTTTTAAGTGACACACTGAAAAGTAAACAGTTGGATCTACGTCTGTCAATTATTATATGCTGGTTAGTCTTTTATTTGCAATAACTATATATTAAACACCATGCAAGATCATATAAAGTAAACCTGTAGCTAACCTTGATGGACGAAAACGGTACCTTTGCAAGCACATCCCAGAATGATCTGTTGCCTCTGGCACTACTCTTGTTTTAATAGTAGCGTTTTTTTCACTCCTGAGAACTCGGTATGTTGATGGTGTCAACAATAAAGTCTTCATGAAACAACTGCTGCACCTTCAAAGTGCATCTCCTTGGCCCCTGACTTGCTGGAAAATTGTTCCCTTCCTTTCTTCATTTTAGCTCTGACCTTGAGTTTAAATTCTTGGTTACAAACGGCCACTGAACAATGTTGCCCCTTAACACCTGATTGCCAGTGCCTTTATTAGTAAGTGACTGTTCTTGATGCCTGCAGATCTCCATGGGAGTTACTGAAAATACTCAGCTGCTTAGGAACTAAACAAGCAGAAGTCAGGCCGACGGTCTCCATCAGCTTCTGTCACGACATAACATTTCTGTCATTCCAGAGAGATAATTTCCCATTTCACAGAATTACAGTTATGGCACAACAGCAGAGAAATATTTTTCTGGGCACAAGTGGAAGAGAGTATAATTCTGCTGTTTTCTGCTTTTTGTATTTTCATTTCCAGACACAAAGGCTCTTCTTCAGGGTGCTCATTTAAATCTCTTGTCTTTATGTAAAAAAGATGTAAACTTAGTCAGCAAAACTCAAAGATTTCTGCTGAACAGGACTAAACGGTTTATATCAAGGCCCTTGTTGTTCAGTCTCACTCTCACACCTAGTGGCACTAATCCTGTACAGAAATTAGGTACAAAAATAAATCTTTTTTAGGATTAGGACCTACATACATAGTCCTTTCAATAGGACGGTTCACCCACTGGAAAAAAGTAGAAAAAGGTGTCATGGAAGATAATAATTAGAGGAAAAAGAATGTTTTTCCATTCATTGGCCTGGATTGCTAATGAAAGGCTACATTTAAAAACAACAGTGTGCTTCAGTTAGCTATGGGCATTGTTTAAAGCTTTTTTTTTTTGCTATGTGTGTGTGTGTGCCAAGCGAATTTTAACTGCATGTATAGGAGTGCTTTTAAGCAGTTTCTACAGTTAATGAAATAATTGATTTGAGTCATTAGAGCAAAATCTGATAACATTTTAGATGTGTGGGTGAGCCTCGATATTGACTAGAAAAAATATTTTAAATTTGTAAAAAGGAAAACAAAAGGGTGGCAGGTTTTAGGTTACTGCAGGAGATTTCATTACCTTGTCCAAGTCTATGTCTACAAGTGCAGCATGTGAAGATGACTATCATCAAGAGCTGCAGAGGGAGTAATGTCTCTGATACAGTGCACGTCTAAATTACGGTCGTATGCCTGAAGGCTGTACTATCTATGGGAAACACAGGCATGTGAGCTGGTGTGGGGATGTTCCATTAGTTTCAGTGAAGATATAGGTGGTTTTACCAAGCTCAGGTTTCCCAGGACAGCTTAGAGGGTGAGAGCTAGATCTAACAGCCTCTTCAGTCAGCATCACCTGGTCTCATAATGTTTATGCAGCCTCCCTTGCACACATCCACAGCACAGCAGACTCTGGCCTCAGATTTATAACAGTGACGATGTGTTCCAGGCCTTCTAACTACTCACAATCATTTAGTAGTTGCACATATAAAAGGAAAATTTAAGGAAGAGAAATGTCTGTGTTTTGAAGTAAGGAATTCTGCTGACACTACAGATTCTGAAAGCACAATGTGCTCAGTGAAAGTACTTGAACCTTGAAATAGAAATACAGACCTCTTAATTAATCTCTCTGTTATTCTATAAAGTGCAAAGAAAACTAATACAGAGAATTTTCCTGTTAATTACAAACGGAATCTATGTGTGTTTGAGTGTGTGATGGGGAGGAAAATGTTGGACCAGGGCAACACAATATTACACTTCCTACATAATTATGTAGGAGGGGTAGGTTTATTAGGCTGCAGTAAGCCATTATTTATGCGGATGGAATCTTTATTAGAAAACTACATTTTTGCATTGCTCTTGTTGAAGTTGCAGCAGAATATCTCATCTAAATCTGTCCTTTCATGAATATATAGGCTTGAATTATTTTCCTTAAGGAGAAATTGACCATACAAAAAAAAGTGGCATGCACTTTCTTTAATCTTCGCTGTTATGGATTTAGTTGTGCTGGATCATTTTTCAGTTGCTCAAAATGTTAAAATTGCTTCCTTTTAAGGTGCTACTGTTAAGGCTGGGAAACATAATTAAGGGCATCTCCTTTGTTTGCTTGGTCAACATGGAAGCATTGTTCACTTTCTTTATTTTCGTGTTGCCTAGTTGAGTCTTGCAGCACAAAAGAGGGATTTTCTTGCTGCCCTCAAGTCACCTTTCATCTTCTCCAAGGTAAAAGTGGCAGGTCAGTGAAAGAGGTCCACTGGCTATCTCTAGTTTGTGAGTCATCATTTAGTCCTAATGGTCATGCTGACAGTGACTGTGGGTCTCCACCAGTGATTGTTTCCTGAGCCACAGCAGCCTTGCAAATTCACGCTTCAAACTTTTAGGACAACGACCTACCCAAAGTGAATCCCATCTACATATCCCATGGGTAGACAAACCTCTCAATGGCCAAGTTCTTTAAGCTCCCTCAGCAAGGCACTGCTAGTATTCACCTCTACTTCAGTCATCTGCCTAATACACACTTTGTGACATCTAAAAGACCCTGCCCACTTCTATCCTTCATTTTTCTACACTGATTTACCCTCCCAAAAAGGGCATTCAAACCGTTGTTTTTCAGGAACATGTGGGTGCCCTGTGCCACTGTCACAATCTATTCTCTCCCTGCGTGATGACTTCCATGACCCTGCTGCTGTCAACCCAGACATTCTTGGCAGTTTCTGAAAAGATGTGATTTACTGAAAAGATGTGACAATATAGTCATCAGTTACCGTGACAAAGGCTGCATCAAGTGAAAATGTTTTGCTCTGTGCCAAGAGTCTGAATAATGGATGATGTTGCAGTTTGGACCCAAACACAGAGGTCCCTTACTCTATCCACTTTTCTGTAACCAATATTTGGTTCAAAAACAAATCCCATTTCTAATCTTTCCCTTTTTGAGAGCAGAATAACCTAGAAATTCACTGGCATCCTGCATTACTCCTTATTTGTTACTGAGGTTTTTCCAAGAAGGTGGAATGGGTTTTCCACTAGGAAGATATTACTCAGAGAAGATACAGCAAAGGAGCCTTAATCAAGACTTCCAGCTTACAGTAGCCAGCTGTCACTCAGACACAAGGAAGCATTGGCGTGCCTTCTACAGGGGATGACCTACTTCCACCCAAAGGAGTCCCGGTCATTAAATGGACCAGAGACTGACTGATGAAGTGCCCTGTTGACCAAATACATAGTGCTAAATAGCAACTATTACTGGAGTGAGGTCGATGGTCATCCTTGGGAGGACAGATGTACACAGAGGCTACATAAACTGGGCGTGGGCCAGGCTAACAAAAGCTTTGTTTGGGCTGGTGGCCATTCTTTGGTTGGAGGAGACCCACAGCCACATCAGTATGCCAGATGTTTCAGTATTCTCTTCCCTGGAAATATCAGGGTCAAAATACAGGATACCTGACCTCCTCTTTTGGGATCATGTACCACTATAAGCTCTACAGCAACTTCCCTGATAAGGATCTACAGTGGTTGCTCATTCCTGAGGCAGGAATGCATCCAAATCTAAGTAGGAGTGACTACTCATAGCCTTATTGTCAATTTTACTCTGTTCATAACTCTGATACAAAACTGCTTTTCATCTAAGACTCTAAACAAAGTTAGTCCATGAATGAAAGTGGCTGTTTCAGAAAAGCTCTCCAAAATACATTCTCAGGAGTAATATACCTTGTTGAAGAGAAGTACCTACACCACCTCCCACCTCAAAACTGCCTCTGATCCCCATCCCTTGGACAAGAAGCTGACAGTAAACCTAGATGCTGATGTGATGATCAGATGTGTGAAAAGGATGGATATTCTGCCTGTGCTATGGACCCATTGAAAAGACACTGCGATTTGGAGTGGCAAGACACTTTGTGAAGACCTAGTGATGAGGGCCATGCCACAAAGCCCTGTGGGACATGGACTGGTGGATTCAGGCAACCCCCACCAGGGACACTCTGGGATACGGTTCATCCAATCCCTGGAGCATTGTTTAAAGGCCCTGAGTTACATTTCCTGGATTTCCAACTAGGAAGCACACAAGAATCCTGAAGATCATTCCACAGACTAGGTATGGTTAGGTCATTTGGCCTTGAGGATACTGTCACAGGAGCTACAAAGGGGCAGCTGGGACACAGCCAGAGCCTAGGTTCCCATCTCAGTTAAAGAGCTAAAGCCGGGCAATGTCAGTACTCCCAAGAGACTAGCCAAAGACCACAAAGGAAGATCACTGGATGCAGCTGTAACCAGGACAGTGGAAGCTGTAAGAGCTATACAACTGCTTCAATAGTCTGTATTAATGGCAGGGGAGCTCAGCCCCTTTTTCTCTCCTAGCAAATCTGTGCCTGCCGTTCTTCCTCATCCTCTCAGCAGTGCTTTGTTCCAAATTAATGTTGCACAATTTTGCAGTACATCTGATTTCTCTTCTTACCAGAATGTCTCACAGTCACAAATTCTATGATCTGTGTACATTCCTCATGATAACAATATAAAACAATCAAGGAGGGAAAAAATGGGTAAATGTAATGTGCCTTGTGAATGAAATATTGGCAGAATGGGATGTCTTGAATCTTGCTTTTCTTCTGCCCCACAGGGGAGAAACTGAATTAATTCATCATTTTGCTTAAGCATGGAAGAGGGCACCATTAAAGAAAGCTTAGAGGAAAGAGAATTAAAATGATAGGGCACAATCATTTTAATCACTTGGGCTCAGCTTCATAAAAAGAGGTGAAATTCCTTTTCATTGGTCTTCAGAGTGCATGGATTTCATGCATGATTCCTCATTGACTTGTCTGCTGTACATAATTAAAAACTTCATGATTTTTTTTAGTATGCCCTATATAACTCAGTGAATGCTGTATTGAGAAAGATTTGCACTGCTTTGGTATTTTTCTTCTATCATTTGTTCACTGTCACCCTCCAAGAAAGTAAAAATTATTGAAACAAACACATACATACCAGAATAAGGCAACCTCCTGTGCAACAATACCAGCTGTTCCTGACCTGGCAAACATCTGCTTGAATCAAGAAACACATTCTTATGAAACAGAAAGGGGGTGAGAAGTGAACAGGATAAAAAGACAACACCTGGAGTTCTACTGAAAAAAAACCATGGGTCATTTGTAACAAATGAACAGTAGTGGAAGGAGCAGACAGATTTCTTTAAACAGGCAGTCTCTGAGCCCCATCAGAGGAGGTGGACCTTGTCCCTGCAGTAGAGCTCACCTATTTCTAGTCCTCTGGCCTTCTCCTGAAACAAAGTGACAGCTACTGCTTTGTGACATTGCTTTACCAGCCACTAAACCGGGACATGGAAATAAAAGGATTAGTTATGCAGATGACATAGTTACACAGAAGCTGGCACAGCGGATGCTCCTTATGTAGGTTATAATGTCAGAATCGATACATGAGCATCAGACCCTGAACCTGGGTTAGTGCTGGCCTTTGTCTTTTGTTATTTGCCATCATCAGTCTTCATCAGGTACTACACTGTCCTAAGCAAGTCTCTGAAAAGGGGTTCTCAGTAAAAGGGCTGAACTGTACACAGTAACCACAACTGGAAAAAGAAAGACTGTCTTGATGTCCCTCCAAAACAGGGGTGGGGAACAGCAAGCCCTCAAACTCATTATCAGCCTCACTTGCCTTTCTGCAAGTCAAAAATGAGCCAGTAACTACTATATGCATAAGCTGTACCTGTATGAAAGTGTTAAGTATGATTAGCAAGTAGATAAGTTTATGTGAAACCTAAGCGTTATTATGTTATAAACAAAAAACGACGACTCTGGAATTTGAAAGCCCAATGAGAAGAGTGCCTGCTTAATCATGAAGGACCAAAAATCTGTTTAGGTCTTAGTGAAGCACCCAGCAATCATTAGGTGACTTCCTTTGCTACCTTGGCAGGAGTTAACATCTAAGTGGCATAGGCAGAGTCAAACTAGGCAGGGACAACCACTGGGAGAAGGATTAAAATTCCTTCCCATCTGAATTAAGGTGGGTCAGTGGGGTAAGGGAAGCCTTGGATCTGGATGGGGCCCCATGCAGGCTGCGATCAAGCCCTGCACAGCTGCTCACTCAAGGGTCTCTGTTGTCATTGCACCCTGAAGCGTAGGGAGCCAGTCCTGAAAACACAATTTGGGTGAGAATGTCAGTCGGATACAACAGTTGACAGAAAGGTCTTTAGGATTTCATCTCAGTGTAGGGGAATTCACTGTGAGTTTTTTGCTTTTCTGTAATGTGTGTTGTCAACTAAGTAACTGTTTCAATTATTTTAGGGTAAATGAAGACTTGTCTTTCCTTTTACCTTAATCTGATTCATAGCACTGCAAACTCGGGGTAAGAGGTGAAAAACCAAGGCACTAAGGTCTTGATCCTCAAATCCATCATTGTCAATAGGAGCCTTCCCGTTCATGTAAAATGATTTCAGAATCAGGCCCTAAGCTGTTGTGTCTCTGTATACAAACACATTTCTGTATCTGCGTGAATATGTGCCGATGTGGGGATGTGTATAAAGCTTTGTGTATGTGTGCATATATGTGTGTATTTACATACACATTCTCACAAACACAAATATATATTTAAGATTTACAGTTCTGGAAAACCTAGTGAATAATGTAAATGATTAAAGCAGATGCCTTGCAGAAAATATTGTTCAGACCCCCTCATTTAAATTCAGCCTCTTATTCACACTTGGTAATACACTCTGCTGTATGAATTATGGATTCCTGTTTTTATCTCTCACAGTACACATGAATGTTTGATAAAGATTGTTTCCAATATTATATTTTGTCAAAATGCTCATCTAAAATTCAGTCAGAAATGCTTTCCAGTAATTATGCATTGACTTAGCACTATAAAAAAAAAAAAGAAAAAAAAGAAAGCCAAATGATATTATCATTGTTTTTCCTGAATATTTCTGCTAAATAAGACTAAGAGACTGACAGGATTTGCAGCCAAAATTCCTTATTTATGCTCCATCCAAATGGAGCCAAGGCAGCTACAGTATGTTTTTCACACTGCTCTACAAATGCTTCAGCCTCAGCGCTTTGTCTTGTGAGGAAAAAGGCTGCTTTTATGCTAAATTATTCGTAATGACTTTGTGAAGTGGATTAATATCCAGAAGCGGTCTGGATTCACACTGGAGAAATATCAAATTTACCTCCTTGGGGAATCAGGATAGTCTTATTATAATGTTCCCAGGAAAGAGAAAAAAAAAGATGCCTTAATGTCCACAATAATTTTTGCATTTATTTTCTTTTGCTGTGTGTGAAATTGCAGCTCCTGAGGAAAGACCCGACTAGAGAAAAACAAAATATTTTTTCCCATTTTAGCTGGAAACCTATGTCATGACTTATAATGCTACCCAATCTTCCTCTTCTTTTGTGCAGGGTCCTCTTCAATTTTACTGGGCTGTGCAGGGGTCAGGTGCCCAGGAGGGAATCTCTCTGGCTATATCTGCATTCACAAGGAGGGCGGCACAATAGGTGACTATCTGCAGCTTGAAACAGTGGCTGCTAAGGACCTGGTACGTACAGTGTGTGTGTTTGGGAAAGGAGGGTTACTTTAGATTAGCTCTAGTCTAGTTTAATGGACTGACCTCCCATCACGAACTGGCACGCACAGGTACATTCCTGGAGTGCACTTCCCATTTAGTTTCGTTCGAAAGGAATCCAGTGCTCTCCGAGAGCAAACCAAAGCACAGTAAATGGGGGAAACTGGAAGATGTGTTTTGAAAGGACAAGCCTTATCTTTAAAAGGACAAGCATCTGAAATGCTAACATAAATGTACACACTGAATTCAGCAGGCTTTGGATCAGTCCTCAGATGAGGCCATCAGTTGTCCTTTTCCTTTCAAGAGAATTGAGTTAGGAGAGACTGAGGCACCAAGCAAGTGTGGTTACTGGTCTGAACTTTCCGTGGAGGAAGCATTATAATCAAGTGTACAGTAACTGGTCGTCTTGATTGCATGTTACTCTTGGTTGGGGGAAACCTCCTGGAAAACTGTCCGTACTGGCAACATAGTCATTTTAATTCTCAGTCTGTGGTGCAACAAGTCCAAAAACACCATGTATCTTTTAAAGAACTAGAAGAACTGTGGACCAGTACAAAAAAATGTTGCTTTTCCCCTCTGAAATATAAGCAGTAATAATGGATTCATTTTTGCCTTTCTGTCTGCCACTCCCTGCTGCGTGTTTAGCTGGGGAATAGCCTTCACTCCTCAGCATACAGTCAGCTGTGAGGAGATAAAAGCCAGTTTTCTTTACAGAAAGACCCCACTTCCTTTTCCAAGTGCAACTCCCATTCCTTCATTTCTGTTCACCTGCATATTCTCCTAGTGTTATTTGAAATCTTTTCACGATTGTGTTGAAAGCCCAAAATGCAATGATAAGGAAAAGACTGATCCATAATGGAACAGTCCAATGTTGACAAATTCCAAACATGTTTTATATAATATACCACATAAAGCATGTCATTATTAATCTGTCTGAGATACATATGTGCTCCATATTACCAGAGATACTAGCCATTTTCCAGTCCTTTTTCACAGTCAGTTCTCACAACATGGTAGTGCTATAAACGCTTTCACCCCTACATAGCTGGTGGAAAAATGCCATACAAGGAGTAGCTTGCCCAAGTTCACACATGTAGACCACTCCCAAAAAAGTGCTGTATACAGTGGAATGAAGTAATGAATAACTGAAAAATTTTACAGCTTAATATCACGTGTGACTTGTTCTGAAGAAGACGAGAAGAGCACAAGTGCTCTATTTCTTCAGCAGTGCTTTGCAGCATGCTGCATGCATACCTGTGAAACAAAAGGAAGATTAAATTTGTGCAGGCTGTGCAACTGCTATTCTGCAAAGCAGAATGAAAAATTTCAGCCACTCACTCCCATCTGATGTATCACATTTCTTTCAGAAGTGCTGCTATATTTTGCAGAAGTTTTTCAGGTTATATCATGAGATGTTGTCTTCTCTTAAACTTCGATTTGTGAGTAGCTAATAGAGAGTGATCACCATCTGTTTTTCACAAGTTTAATTTGTCAATGATGATTTCAACGGTGATTTTTGTTGCTGTTTCTTGGTTTTCTTTGGAATTACTCTGTACAATCAGTAAAGCCCTAGACATCTGCCACAGCAGAAAATGAGTAGTCTTTTACATTGTGATGAAGTGTGAAGGATTATCCTAAATGTAAGAGGCATACATTTTGCACCTGGTAAGGCCTGCTTCCTTAAGAAGAGGGGACAACAATTTCTAGCTGTAGATTTCTCAACTGGGGAATCTATCCTACACACCAATACTTCTGCCAATTCTTTCCAGGGCACTTACAAATCTCAGTCGAATCCAGCTGCTTTGCCTCTTGCTTCCCTTGACCTTACACGGGGGAAACCCCTGCTGCGAGGCTTCTTTGGGACAAACAGGGTTGTAAAGATAGCCCAACCACTCTTCTGTCAGCGGCTGCTGCAATGGGAAGTCAAGAAATTTCTAAGACAAGAACAAGTGCTTAAGTGGTGCAAGAGCTCTATTGACTTTCTGGATGCAACTGCTATACTATATGCTTAACTCTTTTTGTATAGCATTTTATTAGAAGCTCCATTATGGAAGCCATTAGCACCTTTCTACATAGCAATATGATGACAGGATCTCTGCCTGTGGTTTCCAGAGGCATGTCCTTCAGGGAGTGCCACAACTAGCATAATGTTAGCAGATCTGTGTGTGAGGGTACATGTGTCTATCCATCTGTTTAATAAATGCTACACATCAGTTACTCCAGCTAAGGGAATTATTCTGCCCCATATGGCCATCACTATAACATATTTCAAGACAAAATACTACATATTTGAAGTGTCAAGTCCTTTAAAAAAGACACACACTGTACTAGTTTTGGATATCCATGGATACAGGCACAGATGCTGTCAGCATCTCTTAGGAAATAATTAATGCACAAAAATACTTACTGAAATCAGTACTTTCACCTTGCAACCAAGAGAAATCACCACCTCTATTTCTTAGGCCGGATCTACCCTAGTGATCTTGTGGGAAAGCTTCACATTAAATGGCTATTATGTTTGCTGAAGGCATTATTGGCATTAATCAGTTGAATGCCATCAAAGCAAAGCATCCCAGGGCATGACACATAATGCCTAGCATGACAACATTTTAAGATCAATAAATACTTCAGTGACAATGTAGTTGCATGCGTGTCTTATGCATCTGAATGGATGACCTGAATATACTCCAAAACAGAGTTCACTGATGGGAAAAAAGGTCAGAACATTCTGTCTCTTGCATCTTTTTTTTGTTGCATCACTCCATGTTTTCCTCTTTTATTTTGGAAATGAGTGAAATATTTCTGGTATCAGGCCAGATCCTCAGCTGGAGTCTATCCACACCGTTCCAGATAGTAGTAAAATAGAATTATGGAATATTACACCAAAAAGAATCTTGCCCTGCACACCAGTAATTTATCTGCTATATTTTTTGCATCAGTAACCATAAGAAATCATTATTGGTTCCTCTTCTACTGCATATTTGTACCGTGGTTAAAGATGAGTTACTGCACAGTTTGGGTTAATGGACGCATATTCCCCTGAGACAGAAGTACACACTAGCTTTAAGACAGGGATGGGTACTTTATTATGGTCTATGACTGATTTCAATGCTGCTTTATCATCTGCCAGCATGCACACACAAACTAATAAGCTATTCACTGCTTTTTGCCCCTGAGGGCACCTTTCAATAAGGCAAGTCATTGATTTTTACCATCAGACACACAGACCATAAGCCATTCCCTGTATCATTCTATCCCCAGTGGTGCGTTCTGCAGGGGAAACGGGTCATTTTAGTCACACACATGCACATTCACACATGCACACACGCTAGCCGGCAATAATCTAGCTCAGATGCCCAGATATTTACTTTGCCTCCACTAGAAGACCTACTGATAGATGTTAACCTCTTCTGCAATCCTGTCAGCATAATTTTTATTAAAAATACTTTGATGTGATGCTGAGGCCTTATACAAAGGGCCAAATATACTTTTTTTTTCCCCTGACAGCATGCTTCTAGTACATAAATCAGCAACTGACCATCACTGCCACTCTTTCAAGCATTCCTAGCAGAGAGCCCAAAGGGTGAATTGCAGTAATGTATACAAACATAGGCAGTGTCTTTTTGGCTACTTCTGTTTCTCCTAGGTCTACGAGGGTCTCTCTCATGGCATTCTATGATGCTGCCTTAAAACTTTTTTTTCTGTTTTATAGACCAAGAGTTCTTAAACTTTATGACCTACCTTACCCTGTTTAAAATAGAAAAGGCACAATGTGGATCATTGTGGTTTTAATCACTGCCACTGTCTTCTACTCTTGCTCTGATAATGTGCTTTAAATCTATCAAATTAGCTTCCTAAAGCTGACCAGACCAAAAGAACACAATGCTTAGCTAGTATCATGCAGAATAATTCAGATTTCAGTGGGAGCATCCTGATGTCCAGCAGCTGAGGATCTGGCCATCTAATAGGTATTTCCCACTTCATTTACCCCCTTTTCAGCAAGCTGTCCTTGGGAAAATAGCTGAGCATACCAGTTAGTGTCTCCTCCCCAGCTACGAAGATGTAAGGAAGAGAGCCAGTGCAGCAGCTCATTTTTCCCTCATTCCTTCTTCAGCCATCTGGCCAAAGCAGCAAAGGGAAGGGTTAGTACCCCATGATGCTCGAGATGCTGAAAGCATCCTGGCCTGTCTAGAAAAGTGACCTGTAATGGCCTTAAGCTATCTCAACTTCATCTGAAATACTGGTGACAATTCCCTCTGGGCCCCTTGGGCTCAGAACACATGCTATCCCAGAGGCTTCGCTTCCACTGAAGTAAAGCAGTTTTTAACAGCTTTAGCGGTTCATGAAGAAAACGCCTTAAAGCCATAATACGTGGATTATACTTTATCTGCTCTGTGTATGATACTTCACAGTATTTGTAGCATATCTAAACTTTAAATAGTCAGAACTATCGCACTTTAAAATATTTTAGGCAGAAAGCTTTCCCAGTAGCAAATAAGGACTCCCTAAAAGTTTTCCATATGTCATGGTTTAACCCCAACCAGCAGCTAAGCACCACCCAGCCACTTGCTCACTCCTCCTGCGTCAGGATGGGGGAGAGAATCGGAAGGGTAAAAGTGAGAAAGCTCGTGGGCTGAGATAAAGACAGTGTAATAGGTAAAGCAAAAGCCGCACGCGCAAGCAAAGCAAACCAAGGAATTCATTCACCACT